>JAVRXN010000003.1:17313521-17913521 GCA_033556935.1 Timema podura
TGGGTCCTAGAGACTTCAACGAAAGGTAGAGAAGTAACTCTTGCCCTGGGGTCAACCATGAATACGAACCACCGTACGACACACACCCCTTAGCTGACAACTCTAACACCATCTTGCGGGTGACAGGAAACCTCAAAACTGTTTCACTGGACTGGAGCTGAAGTAACTTTGGATGAGATCAGGTCTACAACATGCCCTGTTGACCTCAACTGGCCATCAGACTGTCGAGCTGCAAGCGTTGTTATTCGCCAGGCGGCTTTGTCGCATCAGAGATGCAGGCTACTTTAAGATAATGTGTCACTTGTTTATGAGGTCCTGTTACCAGGGTAGTTCTTGACTGGTGGGGCTTTGTGCCCTAGATATTAACTTGCCCAAATACACTCGGGACATTTTTGTCTTTTGAATTCCGATGGGGCTGAAATAGTTAAGTCTATACATCGTGATAAAGCAGTTGAGGCACACCATTACAAGACACTAATAACACTTAAATTTCCCTCACTGTTGGGCACGTTAATGAAGGCTTTACCGGGTGAAAGGGAGGTTGAGGTAGTCTTACCTTCTGGATGAAGACTATTTGTGGGCTTCTCTCAATGGTTTCGCACTCTCCTGTCACGCAAATGCCAGAACATTAATTTAATTTAAATTACGAGTTCAGGAGAACCGTATTGTTTGCTATGTTAACTCTGAATCATTAGAATTTGTTAGATAAATTTTCCTTATTTTATTTAGAAAAATAAATAAATTATAAGGATGTGATTCCGAAATCTATAGACTACTCTAGCGTCTGTTTCGAGATTCTAACAAATGTCCTCAGAGTTGGATAACAAGCGTTTCAATGAGATGGCTTTCGGGTGACCTAAGAAAGGTTCCAGCAAAAATATATATTTTTTTATTTAAATATTCTGATTAAAACCCGATTCTAATATAAATTTGTCTAAGTTGTATCAGCAAAATTAGGAATAGGATCTTTGATTCCTCGAATCTTTAAGAATGTTCAAAAGTTGAGGATTCGGGGACGTTTTGAATTCAAGATTAATTTTTTTTATGTCTAATAAGAATTGAGCTATTATACTTGCTTTTTGGTGGTTTAACCCAACAAAATCAGGGGGTAAACTTAAACAATCATACATACTCCAGCCCATTAAACCTAATAATTACCACTTTACTGTATGTTTGAATGTTAAAATGAAAGCGTTAAAAAAATGTTAACATTGCGTTACTTTTACTATTTTCTATAAAAACTTATTAATAATTAATACAATAGATTCAGGGTTGCCACCAAAAGGGTAAAAAGGCCTATGGTTGGGGGGTGGGGTTACCGCCTCCCCATTTTACGCCCTTGGGTGCCAATCACCTTGTAACGTCCGTTGCGAGGGAAAGTTTATTATTGAATCTTGCCACCACTTTTGGGTGACAACATTGTAAGGTTTATGTTGGTGTGACTTATTATTAGCTTATGGTTGAAATTAATCATGTAATGGCAATGCATTATTTATTTAACGGCATTACTACTCTGAACAAAGTAATTACGTGACCCGATATTACACGTACTTAATTAGATCAAAACAGTTAATTCACATGCTCGACGCGGTGCAAACATTTATTACCGTAACAAGATCTCAATCGAGAGTTTAACTAATTTAATTTAAAATATTCAGAAATGCCCGACATGAATTATACGTGCTATTACCTCAACGAGATGTTGGCTGAGGTGTGGGTTGAACTTCCGTTCACTAATATGTACATCAGAGAATTTCTACCTTCGCGAATGTTTTACTATACCCCTATTTTGGTTCGAAGAACAGTAGAGAAAATTCAAACATATTTATTTGCGACCAATATCAATAACATTTTACTTTGTTATTTGTGTTATTTTATAGGTATCAATAATATCTATTCAAATTGACGGCTGCATATAGCATGACTTAATGTATAACGATATTAAAATGGTTTTAGTAACTTTAGTAACTACTACTGATCTTCCTACCAAAATCAGATTATACGTATGTATTGGATTGCTTTGCACCAATCTCTCCTTTAACACTTATATACTTTCAAAGGAGAAAGTGATGAAATACTTTGAAATATGTTAAGACTCTATAGTTAAAAGAATATTAGCATTATTAATTTTTGAATATACTAGCGTATTACATTTATTATCAATGTAGTACTAATGAATTTAAGGTCTTTATAAAATCATGTCGTTACAACCTTTAAAACCTAAAAAACGTAAGATTTTTTTTTGACTAAAAAAAGTTTTGATATTAAAACTGCAAAAATGCTGCTCCCTGCACTCCCTTAGAATCATCCTATTCTAAACACAAATAATATTACTTTTCAACAGACCTATTGGTTATTGTGAAAAACGAAACTTTTTCCTCTATGCGACTTTCTGGGTTGTCTGGAAAAATAGGAACTCCTTCTTGAAAAGCTGAAAAACACAGAGAATTTTATATAAAAAAGAAAGTAGAAACCCTGGAAGTAAACCTATTATATTCACCATGTTTTCTAATAGTAGGATTCGTCAAATATTGGATTCAATCTATCTAGAATCAAGATATAAACAACTGCAATGTTATTTACAGACCACCTTTTTTTCTCCTAACTTGTAGAAATGAGTAACAATCACACATTTTTTGAAACGGGCCCTTTTAATTGCTTATGAAAAGAAATAATTGAACACATATTTTTTGGTGTTTATTATTGGATGATTGCCAAAATTGATTTTGTTCTTAGAAGCCAGGATAATAATGAACTTACTTTAGCTGCCTGGCTACTATTAATTAAGTTCTTTTGTTTTAGATGTAGGTTGTTTCTCCAGAGATTATTAAAATTACTTGGACGTTTTAATACCAGTGAAGTTGATATTATCATTCTAAGACAATGGTTGAGTAAAGGAAATTGTAATACTGAGCTCATTCCTTTGGCTTGGTGGGTATAGTCTTCGACCACCACAAATCGAGGGAACCCTGGTTCGATGGGAGGTTGTGCTAGAATTGGATGGGTAGTACTAAACGCAAGTACTATACTACATCAATCTTGTTTATAATTCGTATCTTAATGTAGTGTTTAGAAAACGCCCTTAAATACCCTTAATAAACAAAATACATGTTTTAGGAGTGCTTTCTCACATGTGTTTAATCACTGTTGTTCTCCCCGTTTTATCATCACACTAATGTTGGTTCACTTTATCCAAACTACTCTTCTCATTCCTACAATTTAGTTTGAAGTCATTAAGAACTAATTACCCGCCTCGGTGGCGTAGTTGGCTAACGCGCTAGTCGTGTTGAGCTTGACCGCCGAGGACGGGGAGATCGAGGTTCGAGTCTCGGTCGGGTGAACTGGGAGTGGTTTTTCCTAAATGATTTTCCACTCTCCCTCCACGCAAATTCGGGTTCACTTCCTTTAAATTCAACCCTTCCAATTCCTAATCCACTAGCGTAATTAGTACTTAGGCGTATAACCCGAACAGGTAATAAGACGCGGTGCTAAAATTATTATTAAGAACTAATTAAACCTAAAATCCCGCTCTCGCTTACATAACCCTGCCGTTGACAGGCAGAATGTATTTAGTGGTGCATCGGCTACGAATGAATCAAACTATCACAGCTAATGACAATGTGCAATCGTTGCAGCCTTCTGCTCCCCTTTTAGTCCGTGGCTCGTGAGCACGGGAATGGTTTGATAGGTATATTGCGCAGACGACGCCCGTTGTCTAAAAGGAGCGCTGCTTCTAAGGAACAAGGGGCTGTAGGTGCCTTGTCACGATCAACGATCACTTTCCACGGCAGGGCACGCGGGGCGCTGATCGTCCGACGTGTTCCCCAGCTCTTACGTCACCAGCTTTCGTAACCACCGACCCAATGGGGCCTGGATCCACCGTTGAACGTCGTTACTAAATGAACACGCAGGTTTATGTAAAACAATGTATACGTTTAGCTTTATCTAAGATGAGCCCGTCTTAACATAATAGACTATACAGACCGCGTAACTTAAGTAATACAGCTGAAACAAGGCGTCGCAAAGAAGTGTGGTAAGGAACCTGAAATCTTTATTGGAAAACAGTGGAATTGAGATCAGTGAAACCATTTTACCACAATTAAAATAATAATCATAAAATTAAAACACTATTTTAATGATAACAATTTCGTTGCTATCCGGTAAAGAATGCAGAAAACTGCACTTTGGTGGATTTTCTGGTTCGAGTGTAATCGTAAGCCTATGTTTTGTTTAATCGACCTTGAGATAGATTCTTTAAGAATGAAGCCCATATATTGTTGCTTCAAAGTGTTAGTACAATGAGCTGACAGCAGAGCGAGGGATCATAATAGACTATCTTCTTTTTATTCATACTTTCCTTAAAGTCACCCATTGGCTGGGAAAGGGGAGAAAGATAAAATGATAAGATTTATATTTTACTGGTGTTGGAAATCACTAGTGATCCTAGTGGCGAGAGAATCGTTACTGATATAGTAAAATGCTTATCCATAGCAAGGATTAATGCACCCCCAGAGTTTTCTCCGGAGGAATTTACCGAAAAGTAAAAGGTCTTTCATCAGCCTTAGTAACCATAGCTCCTATCTTCCCTGAACTACGACACAATTATTATTCACGAGTTTGCCTAGCACAGAGCAAGGAATACACCTATAGGTAAAGGGGAACCCGGGTTTGTCTCAGGTACCGGGTATGGTTCGAGCACCTGGGGGTTTATTCCATTTAGAGTTCACAATATATGTGTTTGTTGTCAGTCACTAATAACTCTTTCCGTGTCCAAAGGGGCCGGCTACTGAAGCTCTGAAACTCATGGCAGACGTTCCAGACATCCTGAATTATTTAATTAGTAGGTAGTTAGTTGCATGGTACTACAAAATACAAGGTAGGTGTGAGCGAGCGATTGATTTAGACGACAACTGCGCATGATGTCAGAACCGGGCTATCTGACGAGCGGCCGGGAGAACTTCGTGTGAGACTTGTACCGAGAATTAATACTTTTCCTTATTAAAGTTATATAATATTGCTTTACTCTATCACGCGAAATATATTTTATCAGTGTAAAATGTATTCTTATTGTATGCGTCCCAGAAGTTTATAAACTATCGCTTTCAACCTTCACATTTATTGGGTTTGTTACTTAGTCGAAACACACCAAAATTGAAAAACTTGTTCGTTTTTTGTGGTCGTAGTTATAAAATAAACTGATAAATATATTAATTTCATTTAACAAATAGTAATACACAATAAATTTAACCTACAGAATTTTACTTTTAACAGTTTGCCGAAATCATTAAACAAAAGAAATTGTACGGTGCACCGCATATACTTTGTTCCGCTTTTATCTTACTAATAATATAATAGTCTTAATATACATTTATTAAAAACTTGTAAAATTTCTGAAACGAAATAATAGGCCTATACATTGTTGTAGAAACACTACACCAAATATCATATAAATGATAAACTGTTAATTACTTACTCAATGGCATAGGGAACTAGGAAGATTGTTAGAGAAAAATTGAGAAAAGAGAAACATCTTTGTCCACCACAGAACATAAGAATCACATTCATTTTCAAAGATTTGAATTTAAAAGTACATACCCGTCTCGGTGGCGTAGTTAGCTAACGCTCTAGTCGTGTTGAGCTCGTTTGTCGAGGACGGGGAGATCGAGGTTCGAATCTCGGTCGGGTGAACTGTTCCCCCCCCCCAAGTGGTTTTCCATTCTCCCTCCACGCAAATGCGGGTTCACTTCCCTTATATTCAACCCTCCCAATTCTTAACCCATTAGCGTAATTAGTACTTAAGCGTATAACCCTAATGGTTAGTAAGACGCGGTGCTAAATAATAATTAAATAAATAAATAAATTAATTAATATATATATAATTTCCTTATAGCTCATAAATTATTGGTTTTATAAAAATATATTTCGAATAAAGATTTTTATCTTTAATAGTACTACAATTTTAGAATGATAACTTATTTCCTATCTTAAATAGTTGCGGAGAAATTATGAAAATGGGATAATTTCCCTAATTTAAAGTACCCTAAAAGTCATTTTCATGAGAACATGAAAATTGCCATCTTGTTTATTATAATAAACAATTTAACAGATGTAAAATTTAGTCAAAATTGTTTGAGCAAATTTTGGGAAAATCGATTTTTTCTCATTTTGCCCTTCAGTAAACTACCCTTATTTTAGGGTTAGATATCTAATTCCAAAAACTCCTCGGGGGACCTTGTGAAAACCCTAGACACCAAGTTTTAGCCCTATCGGCTATCGGTAAAATAATTTCGGCTCTATCCCGAGATACAGACAGGCGAAGGGCACTTTTTTGGTTTCAAGGGGTCATGGAACGTCAACATTTATCAAAATTTCGAGTTCGATTTTTTTGACGATAACAATTTATTCTTTCCGATATGTCGAGGGAAAGTAAAAATTACAAATATTGTGTTAAACATTTCTTTGATTTAAAAACTATACATGAACAATGTTTATTTTCAAGAAAGTCTTCACTAAATAGAGAAAGCTAGAATTGATCGTTGACCTCTGTGGTCTTAGGGTGAAGTGCTCGTTTGCAAGCTTCTCATTAATATAAAAAATCTCGTCCTGACAACAGATTAAAAAAAAAATTGAACACTTGAAATGAGTTTTTTATTTATAATATTTGTTAAAGATTAAAATACTTTAACTGCTCTTGTACCTGCTTCGGTGGCCGCATTGTTTAACGCATTACTCTCTTGTTAGGCTAGACTGCTGATTACAGAAAGATCGGGGTTCAAATCTCGGTCGGGTGTACTGAGCGTGGACTTTACAAAATTGTTTCCCACTCTTCCTCCACGCAAATGAGGGTACACTTCCTTTAAATTCAAACCTTCTTCACCCCTAAATCATATGCATATGAGTATAGCCGGAACACTTAGTAAGACAAGGTACAAAAAAAACACTGCTTTGGGGGCTGGACGGTCTAAGGCGTCATTCTTGTAATAGATTGAACTACCGATGAGGAAGATCGGGGTTCGAATACCAATTTGGTGTGCTAAACACTTGCTGTAAATTTAACATGCCTTATCCGCAGCACATTTGCGTAATTAGTACATGTGCGTGTAATGAGACGGAGTACTAAACAAAGTTTTACTTTTCTACTGAGATATTGTCCATGAAAACCCTTTGAAACATTATTCCGCTCGATGGCGTGGGAAGTCAATTTTTCTAGGGGGTGGGGGTTCCACTAGATTTTTTTTTTACCTTTAGCCAATAAAAATGTGTGTAGGTAAATCTGAACTTCCCATAGGAGGGCCATCAAATTACCGGGGGGCGGGGGTTGTTTGGACCTCGCAACACTCCGCCCCTCTTCTTCCACCCGCTTTCAACGACTTTGCTTCCGCTAGTAGGATGTGTGTTTTGATGTCCCAACACGCTTCATGTGGAAATAGATCAAGTTTAAATGTTGTGATCAAAGTAATATTAATGATGTTCCTAAGGGATGTGAACAGGTTTGTGCGCTGATGTACCCGGAAATTTACTGGGGGGAGAGGATGGGTTGGAGGGGCAGAGGATGAGATAAGGGCAGGCCATACAATCAAGGCCGTAGCCAGAATAAAATGTCTAGGGAAAAGGGAGTCGAGCCACAGGAGCCCAAGGACACGTATAAATATTCATTACTTCATGAGTAGCTATTTGAAGTTATTTTTAAGTTATTATGTAAGTGTTAAAAAGATTTTAATCCATAGTAAGGTAGCTATAATAAAAATCACTCTAATGTTCTAAATGTATGCACTAATGTTTGGTTCGTGAAAAAAGGCAGGGTCAGACACCTTAGCTCGGTCGGTAGCATGAATGTCTGCTGAGCTAAGGGTCCCGGGTTCAATTCCTGGCATGGCTGAAAAATGTATAATTGGTGAAATGGTGGTTTCCTATTTTACAGTGATGAATTAACGGCCGGGTGCTTTGTGTTGTCTGTTTTAAATTTGCTTATAAATCGTGTGCTCATGTTATGATAAATAGCTTCAGAAAGTGCATGTTAAATACCTCAAATAAATGAAAAAACAAAATAAACAAAAAGGCAGGGCAGAAATTATATTATAGCTTCGCCATTTATAAACGAGCAAATCACAGTTTTCAAATGTGTAAGCTTATTATATTTTTTGCATTTCATAGAAGCTAGATTTTGTAGCAATTTTAATTCTATTAGAAGATATTATTGTTTGAAAGAAATTTTTCATCGTCTTCATACTGTGACAAGACCAATACAATACCTCTATAACGCTACGCTCGAGCGACGCGACGCGACGCGACGTTAGCGGGAGATATAGACGGGACTCGCCCCCCCACCACCCCCCACCCCTGCACTTCTCACCCCCATTAATCTGCCCAAACAGATAGTGAGTTGTTCAGAAAACTGAAAATCCACGTCTGGAACAATGCATAAATGATTAATTCCGTTGACATACAGTATTATTCTTACCAAATATCTCCTACTTTCTTTTAAACAGTACGGAAATATTAATTAAAATTTTACTCGTCTCTGACCATGTATACGGTGTATCAAACATGGCGGCTACATACAAGGCAAACCTGGAAAAGTTGGGGGAATTTAATCACAAATAATTAAAAGTCTTGGAATTCAAATGCTTGACTGATTCTGCATCTAAACTTTCAAAAGTGAGAGATTTTGTGTGTCATGTTAACAAAATGCATTGCTTACATATGTCAGTTTTAACATGAGATGTTTCTACAATGTTTGTTTTATAACACATTTACACAGGGACACAAATAATAGCTAATTAAATACTTACTATAAAATGAACAAGAACTTATAAGAATGCTGATGTTTGGTAATTAAGTTTTTTTTTAAATATGTGATGAATGTAATAAACGAAAGAATCTCCATCCACATAGAAAAAACTCTTTTAGAGTTAGGTTTGGATGTTTTTTATTTATTTTTTCTGAAAAACCTGGAAAATTCAGGGTATTATATACTAAAAGTTTTGTAACCACCCTGATCAAAGATATATATTTCTTAAATTGAGAATTTTACTGGAACTTTTAATGTGCAAAGTAGTATACCTTTTAAATATCAAGTCGTACTCCTGGCCTTAAAATGTAGCCAGTGTAAAAACCTCTATTATGCGCTCTATATTTTGGTTATACTTCATAATTTAAGTTTTTATTAATATTATTTAGGACCTGAGGAGGAAGGGGGTAGATTTCCCCCTCCACCTCGAGTTGCCACTGGGTTTGTTGTAAATGCCACGATTAACTTAGTAGGAACAAAATTCATGTTATGAATTCGGTTATTTCCTGAAATAAAGTATCCTATTTATTTTTGTTCAATCCATACGCTTTTCTTCATTGTTTTGGCTATCCGAAACTGATGAATTGAATATGTCAAACCAATCGCTGAATAATTTTAAAATGCTTGCAGTTGGAAGTACATCTATGGTAAATTTGCTTCTTTTAAAGGCCTAGACCAGTGCGTTTGCTGGTCCGTGGGCTCAATTATGACGTAATCTCCTCCCACAGCTTACCTTGAGTATTTGTTGTACCATAAGGTAGCTATTTATTTTTAAAAATATAGTTTACACCAGGGGCGGATCCAGATCATTTACGTTAAAAATAACATAGTTACTTACAATGTTAGATTTCTGTTTAAAGCCATTTAATAGTTTCTCATTCATATTTGATCTTATGTATGTATTAAAACCTGATCATCCTATCCAATTTTTAAAATCAGATAGTTTTTATAGACTATTTGTAGGGGCCCTTCTTCAACAATTTTTAAAAAATGGTTCACTCTAGAGTAGTCTAAAGTAGCCTTGATTTTTTTAGATTAGATTTTTTAAAAATAAATTATAAGCCACCATTTAAAGTGTTCCTCACCTAGACTTTTTGAAATTTTGATGCCCCTTGAAGCTATTTAGAGAGATTCTTACCTTATATTTTTAGGATAGTTATTATTATTATTATTATTATTATTATTATTATTATTATTATTATTATTATTATTATTATTATTATTATTATTATTATTATTATTATTATTATTATTATTATTATTATTATTATTATTATTATTATTATTATTATTATTAGCACCACGCCTTACTACCCGTTCGGGTTATACGCACTTACGCTAATGTGTAATAATGGTAGGGTGTTTGTGAGATGAAATGGAGGAACTACAGTTTAACGTGGGAACCGAACCACGGTAGAGGCCTGGCATTCCTCACATTCACAAGTGGTGATTAATATACGTCTTGTCAGAGGTGAAGGAAGGGTTTGGCAATCAGATTAATCTGCCGGGACCGAGGATTGAACCCCTGACCCCCAGAACAGAAGTCTGACACCTTACCCCTAGACCGGTAGGAGAGTTAGATACCTCTAGAAGATTAGCTTTAAGTGGTCTTCTTCCACAGACAAAATTTTGAAAGTTGAATTATTTCAGAAACTAGGCTACTTGAGGTGGGCCTCACCTGAAAATTCTTCAAAATGACATGCATCTAGAAGCTATTTGGAGTTGTCCTCCTCTGACTTTTTCTTCCCGTTAGATGCCTCTAGTCTAGTAGTTATTTAAAGCGCTCTTCTCCGGCAAATTTTTGACAATATAATGCATCTAAAAGTAATCTGGAGTTTGATTTAAGGCTTCTTTCAGCTTCATATTCGATAATATCATAGGATTTGAAATATTCTGGGGGGAGAGGGGGTGATTATTTCCAGGGCACAGAGTCCCCCACAGTTCCGCTGCTCCTGCTGTCCACACATACTCTATATTCGGTATTCGTGGATGACCTGCTCTCCGGCGATTATTAGTCTTCTTTGATGTGTGGTAATCTACCGTCTCTATGCGGAACAATGTTCGTTACTCGCTCTGCACGACAAATATTCATGCATGAAAACGAATATTTTTCCACACTTGCGTGAGTCATATTAAAAATTGAATAAATGTGGATGAAAAACGCACGTGTGGATCCGGCTTAATAGGTGTCTGCGCGTTAAAGACAAAAAATTGTGTACTTTATCTGTGTTGTATTTTATTTCTAAAATTTGAACTTTCATTTTGTTTTTTGTATTAATTTTTTAACTTTCACAGGGGGGTCAACTGACCCTTCCCCCCCCACCCGAAATCCGCGCCTGCCTCACACCAACATGGAGTCGAAAGATACAAGCAACATATTTTACATATTTTACATTTTGGGTTGTCTAAAATATTAGTGAAAAGGTGAAATAATATCAAATTTGCACGGGATATCCCCAGTAAAACAAAACCTGTGATCTTCCATAATCTTATATTCTGACTGTACTCTGAAGATCACCGAACAGGCCCACCGTGCGAGTGGTTTGTTTCGCCTCGAGGCAGGTAGTCTGTTGTTTTTGTTGTTGCCGCTGCATGTAGCGGTGCGGCGTCTTGTGTTCTCGTGATTATTATATTCAAACACGAGCTAAGTCGTGGAGATGAGGTGGTTGTCGGGTAGTTAACATTTCTCGGATGTTGTTTTTTTCTGTCAGGAGTGGTGTTTGAACACCAATGACAAGGTATGTCTCTCGACTGGTCCTCGCGGGGCCTTCTTTCTCTATCCTGGGCCGCAACGTCCCCTAAGACAACACTAACGGTATTAAAATCGTACATGCTTTCTTATTGAGTCTCTTGTAGTATGGATCAAAATTTTCAATTTACCTGCTATAATTTTTATCCAAGATACAAATTTTATTTCTAAGGTAAAGTATACTCCCCAGATACCTATTTGGTAAAAAATAGTAAAAGACAATTTTCTGAGTTAGAATTAAAATCAAGACTTTCCCTCAAGGTATTTTTACCGACCATATAACATCCAAATATAAAGTTTGTACGAAATCTATTGAACAGTTTCGGCTCTAGCACGAGGGATAGACAAACATATACCTATACAAAAATTTTGTATTCCGGTGCACATAAAACTTAATTGTATAGCATTATTTTGATATTTAAAATAACCTTGGTTACCTATATTACTTTCTCGTTTTAGAAAGTAAAAAATAATATGCATCAGTGGTCTAAGACGTCGCCAGCAGATGTAGGTGATGCCGTGAGTAAGTGGTTCGCCCGTCGAAGAGGCGATGTTATGTGTGGAGACGTCCTTGCCTAGGACATTTTGGGTGAATTGCCCGCTGGAAAAGCTGATGCTCTTTGTGGGGATGTCCTCGTATATGATAGGACATTTTGGGCGAGTAGCCCGCTGTAGAATGGGATTACGTGCGTAAAAAACGTATTTGGCTATGACTTCTTGGGTGAGTCGCCCGCTGGGGAAGGCGATGCCGCGTGGAGACGTCCTTGTCCAAACGTCTTGAGTGAGTCGCTCGCCTGAGAATGCGGTGCCATCCGTGGGGACGTCCTTGTCTAGGACATCTTGGGCGAGTCGCCCACCGGAGGAGGCGATTCCGTGCGAGCTATTGTTTCTTGGGTAGCCTACATGACGGCTCTCACTGTAATATGAAAGGCGTGTTGCGGCCCCCTCGCATTCCAATGATTGGAGAAAGGCGGTTTCTTGACTTTTAATTGTCCAAACGTTTGGGCACGTCCTCATCATCTCACATGCTACATATGGTCCCTGCTAATAGGTCTTTGTTCCCCACGCCGCCGATAATGTCGAAGGGAACCTATTGTGGTTTCTCAACTCACAAACGTTTAATGGCTCGTCCTGTTGTGACATATCAAGTGGACTTGAGCAACCTATTATCGGAAATAATGTTTTGAAAGCGCGTGTCTGAAGCATAAGTAGCGATTATACAGGATTTCCATCAGATTGGTAGACGGGAAAAGGAGGATATTTGCATAGTTGAATAGGAATGGAGAATTTGGTTAAAAGCCTTTGAGCTTAGTTAAATTAACATTGAAAATAAAAAATAAAACTAAGTTTAATAAACAAGATGGGACCTTCTTGTTACTAAATTGTAAAATACTGTATTATATTATTTGATAACAAGTTTATACATTTTTAAATCAAACTAATAATAATTATTACTGTTCAATAAAATTACTTATATAAATCATGTTACTGCTAGCAGACCTTAGGCACATGCTTAACCACACGCTTGTAAACGATAAATCGACTACTTTTCAAAAATTTAAAATTTTCTCATGACATTTTAAAATATATTTTTTTAAATACTTTAGTTTGGCTTTGACTACTTGCATGTCAAATGTCAATTAGGTATTATATTTATTTCAACTGTCTGAAAGGCCGATTGTGACCATATATCTACTATAGGAGTGCAAATCACATCGTCAATTATTTCGGCGCCCCACTTGTCAACTGAACATTACTGTGCCCTCTCTTTAAAAGTCCCTGGCTATATTCCTGTGAACGATCATGAATTAAACACGTTTTGTTCCGATTTGTGGGCAGGTGGGTGTTTTGTAAGTTCCTCTAGCAAATAAAGCTGACAAAGAAATGTTTCGATAAGGTTCATCGACCCCCTTGCTGTGACACCTGTACCGTTCTCTATAGTGGTAGTTTTTTTTTTGTCGCGGAAACACAAATTGACTTTGAAATTAGACCACTCTTTTGTTATCTACTTCCTGGTTTACGTTTGGTTTTATTGATGACCTGTTGAATTCTAAATGTCGAGAGAAGACCCGAACCTCGGGGAAAATGAAGCGTCCTCTCTTTGTTAACAGTTTACTAGCTTTACTCCGCAGGACGGAGCTTGATACTTTCCACTGTGAGGATTAAATTCGTATTAAAATCGTATCCGACCTTGAATTGTAAATAAATGAGTTTGTTTTTCTCTGCAGGTTTCCTGCGCGTGCTTGCTGCGTGCGACTGATTAGGGAAGTTTACTACAGATCTGAACGGTCCTGGTTCCATCTAAGTCTGTTCTTTAGATGATTTAGTTTACTATTCGTGTATAATATTTGTCCAACCTCTGTGTTATTTACTTATTTATTTGTGTATTTATCTCCGCGTTTTATTTATTACCTTTCAGATTATACGCATGCATTATGATTACTCTAATGAGCTAGGGAGGAGGAATTAAGCATTTGAGAGGTAATATACCCGCATTTGCATGGAAGGAGAGTGTGAAGCCATTTAGGAAAAACCGCCCTCAGTAGACCCGACCAGGATTTGGACCCCGGATCTCCTTGTCTTCAGCAGGCCAGTCTTAACATGAGAGTGAAGCCTAAGATGCTAAGTTATTATACGTCTCAAAGATTGTTTTCGTGTTGCTATCTTGGGTTGAGTTAATTTCTAAGTCTTGTTGCTGGTCTAACCCTGTATTTAGTTGATCCACCTACATTGGTGAATACGCGGACTAAATGTCAGGCTCATCCAATCTGATTTGCCAGTGGCTGAAAGGTTGGGGCTCGAATTTCTGTCGGCCGTATTGAAGTTTTCCCCTAAATGATTTCCCCACTCTTCTGCCACTCAAATGTGGGTACAGTTCTTCTCAATTCTAAATTTTTCACATTGGCTTAGTTAAAATTAGTAAGTCGCGGACGGGTATTAAGACGCAACAGCCTTAGTTTTTGTGTATTGCTCCAAGCTATATATTTTTTGTATCTACTTTTAACGGATGAGCACTACTTCGAACGTGAATGTAAATGAGTTCCAAGATTTTTACTCGTTGTATTTATCTCTAGTTGCTATTTTTTTTTACCTTTCTCTCCAACGAGGAAATGTATCCAAACTTGTTGCGAGATCTCGTTTCACGATTACCACGGGGACAGAAGAGACTCCTGGGTAAAAACAAGCCACAGACGAAGATGTCCTGCTGGAGACAGTTGTGTGTCTTTACTACCAGTCACGAGGAGGACGTTACACGCTCGTTGTAGAGATGATTGTCATTTTAGGTTCGGTTCCCGGGGCAAGAAGACACCTCACGTTTCCAACGAGGGGGGAGAAACGCTCACTCTGGCTGCAAGTGGAGGTTGGCTACTGCCACTAGAGCCCTGTACACACCAACATAAAACCTTGCCTACAAGAGCACAAAACCTTGCACACATAGACATAAAGCTCTTGTGTCTTGGCAGGGGAGGATGGATTTTCGGTCATTATGGCTAGTTTAACACACCTAACCCGCACCCTTGTAAGTCTTATTCTTTGTGATTGTCTGCTGTCGGAGGTCGAGGCTGGGATCCAGCCCGGATATGAAGGTTTATAGGTTTTCTCGCTTTTATTATATTATTTATTATTATTATTATTATTATTATTATTATATCATCATCATCGCGTTTTACTACCTGTTCGGATTATGCGTTAAAGTACTAATTACGCTAATGGGCTAGTAATTGAGAAAGTTGAATAGCGAGAGAGTGGAAAACCATTTGGGAACCCCCCACACCCCAGTTCACCCGACCGAGATTCGAACCTCGATCTCCCCGTCCTCGGCAGTCGGGATCGACATGAAACTAGCGCGTTAGCTAACTACGCCACCGAGGCGGGTTTTCCCACTTTTACTACATAAAATTCGGATGCATTTTCCTCTCAAATTTAGTTTTAACCTTGTTCCATTTCATCAATTTAGGTCCGTTGAAAGGTATTTTTTCTTTGGGGAGTGGGGCACTATAAAATTGGTGATTGATGCAGTAAATAGATATTGTTTTTTATAAGTATGTGTGTGTGTGCGTGTATGAGGTAAAACAGGGGCGGTCAAATTAAATATGACGATTGGATATTAAAATTAAGATTTAATCTAATTTGATATTTTCTATACGTACACGTGGCTTATTTCACGGGAAACTACCTAATGCCATGATGCCCTTACACCTTAAGATTTTCTTCTTCTTCTTCTTCTTCTTTTATTATTATTATTATTATTATTATTATTATTATTATTATTATTAGCACCGCGTCTTACTATCCGTTCGGGTTGTATGCACTTACGCTAATGTGTAATGGTAGGGTGATTGTGAGATGAAATGGAGGACCTACAATTTAACGTGGGATCCGAACCACGATAGAGGCCAGGCATTCCACACATTCACAAGTTGTGATTAATACACGTCCTGTCAGAGGTGAAGGAAGGGTTTGGCAATCAGATAAATCTGTGCCGGGACCGAGGATTGAACCCCGGACCCTCAGCACAGAAGTCTGACACCTTACCCCTAGACCACCAGGTCACCTTCTTAATATTATTTTTCTCTCTTCGGTGGTCGAAGAGTCTAAGGAAGACATGCCAAACTTACGGCCCGTGGGTCACGCGTGTCCAGGTCCATGATTCTGTGCGGCCCGCGAAACTTTTGACGAACCAACGTATATCGCGTGGTCCGATTCATCTAATCATAAACGTCTAAATACACAAGTTTAGATTATAGAATTTAACATTTGGACATTATTTGAGTAAATCTAGCAAGTGAGGTTGGCGTAATGACTCGATTCACAAAAATTGTTAAATTTTACTAACAAAAAAGATGGCAATTTTTTGGTAGCACATAAGCATGAAGAAACAAACACCCGAAAGATTACGGCTTATGAACACGCATTAGTCATCCATCTTATGAAAGTAACTTCAACACGATTTTAAAGTCTGACACTCACGCTCGAGTTTCACATTTCTGAGAAAAATTAGTCAGTCCTAAATTCTAAATCAGATTTACTTTATTTTTATAGCAATGATAATTTGAAGGAAAAAAAACTTTAGAGGCTAGCAATGTTTTTTTTAGATGGGCGTTTGAATCCCGGTTGGGTATATAAGGGTAGTTTTCATAAATGGCTTTCCACTATTTTTCCTCTCAAATGCGTGTACATTTCCCCTATCAACCTTCCTCATCACTAACAATTAATGCAAATAGTACACATAACCCGAACGGGTAGTGAGACGCGTTTACAAAAATCAAAACAAAAACAATTGGTGTTCATATGAAGATGGACCTTGATGTGCTACACTTGGCCCCTATCGTTAGCCTACCTACACCATTATGGGCGAAAGCAATGTAAGCTTGCTACCTTTCGTGGCAAACTAAGGGTTCGTTAAGCAAGGAGTTAATTAGTAAGGTGACGATGTCTTTTGTAGTCCACCTGTCTGCATCCAACAAGTGCCGTAGGGCTCTGCTCTGCTTACGTGAGAAGAATATCTATAAAGAAGTTGTTGCTTTCTTTAATTATCTCCGAGCACTTACCCTACAGGTTCTTTCATAGCTATTTCTATGTTGCCACTTTTACCCTGTGTCCTTAAATAACCATTGGTTTTGTGTCGTGCATTTAAGGCAACTGGCTGAAATTTTCAATTTTAAAATTATATGTATGGTTTTACACCACTAGTTTAAAGCTACACGATCTGGCGTGCGTATATAAAAGAGTGGGTCTAGCAACTTTGCAACAGCTAAGAGCGCGCGCTTCATCAGATTAGCTACATTTCCATACTTAGAAATTAATTAAAAAATAAAAATTTAAAACTTTTTTTAAAAATCTGACAATCCACATTAGTACAATATTATAATGTACCTATATAAAAGGACGTTATAATTATTATATAGGTCTTTGATAAAAAAAAGTATTGAACTTAAATTTTTTCTATAAAATGAGATGCTTGGTATTTTCTTTAAAATTGTTTTTGTTTTTATAATATTTTACTTAGTTAACACAATTACAAGCACTTAGAGCTCGTTCAGACGGGGCGGATCCGTCCGCGCGGTATCGAGTTGTATTGAGCTCCATACATTCGTACACACGAGGCGGAGCGGTGCAATCGTCCGAGCGGTCTCCGCTGACCGACCGCCAGAAACTCGATACCGCGCGGCTCGAGTTGTATTGAGCTCCATACATTCGTACACACGAGGCGGAGCGGTGCAATCTTCCGAGCGGTCTCCGCTGACCGACCGCCAGAAACACGATACCGCGTGGCTTGAGTTTTATGAATTTCAATGAGAGCGTTCAATTGACGAGTGGATTCGACACGTTTTGGACGTAAGCAGAGGAGTGAATTATGGAGCGTTTCGATACAGAACTTTTTGTTGACGAGGTGGAGAAAAGGCCTGCCATATGGGACATGGAATGTGAAGAATATTCCAACAAGATTAAAAAAAAAAACTAGCTTGGACAGAAATGGTGGAACTATTCGCCGACGCTGGGGATTCATTGGAAAAAAAGAACGTACTTGGTAGGTTTATTCTTTGTTACAGATATTTATTATTAGCTACTATCACAGATATTTATATTATATAAAACAGTTGGCCCTAGACTATCCGGTCCTCTGTACTATCCATACTATAAATGTGTGGGTTTTGTAAATATTAACGATGTTTTATCTAACTTTTCTTTTATATTCCGCACGGATTCTTCGACGTCTGGGCAGCTACCAATTTCCATACGGACCAAACCGCGTGGACGAATCCGCCCCGTCTTACTCTCCACATTTCTAGATCTCCTTTTCAAGCCTAGAAAGTAAATTTTTTGATTTGGCCTTATATTTAAACAGAAATCTGTTTCTTTTCAAAATTTGGTTTTTGTTAGACAGTGTCAATATTATTACAAAACTTACTCATGGCTTTATATAAAGCCTTCATCATCAAGGTAAGTATGGTTTCCAAGCAAATTTAATGTTTATTTTTTAAGAGTGAAAGTATTTAAAACCTGTCACTTTTTATTGTTTTCAGTTTTCGCTCTAGAGTAAAAATGACCAAAGTAAATCTAATTTATCGCTTTAGAAGAAGTTAGATCAGTTCTGTTTTTTTTGTTGTGTTTTTATTTTATTTATTGCGGTGAAATTAATGTCAGTGTCGGAAAGTAACCCTGGAACTCTTTGATGAAGGGTTTGGAGGCAAACTGCCTGTAAATATGTGTCCAGTGGCGAATGAAAACATTTAATCGCTGAAGTCAACGTGCATTCTTTTCTATCTTTGGATCGTATACATCACTTTTGCTTGGATACAAAAATCAAATTCAAGACCTCTTGGCTGAGTGCTAACATGGTTACTACAGACAGGGAAAACCTGGAAAAGTCAGGGAATTTTTGAATGACAGGGAAAACAGGGAAATGTCAGCGAATTTAATTAAAAATAAGGAAAAGTCAGGGAATTAAAAATATGTCTAAAAATCCCATTAATTTTGCAACTAAACACTAAAACAAAAGTTAGTAATACCTAAATAAAATAACATTTTAATTTTTAAAATAACTGATAAAACTGTTTATGTTTAGTAGATACAAACTTTTTTAATATGTGATCAATAATAAATAAAACAAGTCATCATCCACCATTAAAACTGGAAAAAAGTAGTCGGGAAAAAATTGAAAAATGTTGCCTGGAAAACCTGGAAAAGTCAGGGAATTTTGTAAAATATGTTTTCTAGCCACCCTGGCTAAGAAACTCTAAGTCATATTTTAAAAGTATTCTTTTACCTTGTCGTGAAATTATTCTCCCCGCTAGTTCGGGGGGTGCTAGGCAAGCGTGGTGCTTTGAGTTTGCAGTTCAGTGACACTTCATTGTTTTAACTGGTATGTGTCTTTTATTATTTTCCTGGTGATGATGGGGGTCGGTGGTAGCGACCATGGAATATGGGACTGTTTTATTCTTACTATATCAAGTTGTCGAGATAAGCGTTCATTGCACGCCTTTTATTTTTATAGATCTATTGAACCTATAGTTTGGTCTTGTTTTGTGGCTGCTTTTAAGAAGAGGCTAAGGGCATAGTTTTAAAACAAATCACATCGTATGCATTTGCTACTATGGTTCTTGGCCGAAAAAGATAGTTTTATAAATCTTAGATTTTTGCATAAACTCACAGGATTATGTTTTAAACAGTATTTTTGTTTGTTGTATAATTCATTTTATTATCACAAAGTAAAATCAGCTGTGATGATAAGACTACTATAGAGTCATACACTCTCCGTAAAGGAGCTCCAAACCAATCGCAATAAATCAACTCAAACTGCGCTGGCTACTCTACAATAGTAGAAACAAGTTCAGCTTAGTCCGCGCGTCTCCATAAAATTTGTATGGAAGATCCAATAAAATTTCAAAATCAACCATCTCATTAAGTGCACATTCACCTAAACCAACCGATCCAATACACGAATGTGCCTTCAAAACGAGATACAAGCAGACACCTGCATCTAATGTTGTGAAGTTATTTGTCATAACTCGTTAAATGAAAAGTTTGTGGCCTGCTCTTTCTCTGTTGGTTTGTCTAGTAACACAACACAATAGTTGGAACTCATCGATCGTTATAATAATCTAAAATATCTTTTTAACCACCAGAATATTAAACGTATCGATAGTCAGCTGTTATAAGCTTGTGTTGCAAAGCATTATGTGTTAACATACAATTTTGCTAGCATTGTTGCGTTACTCAAGCAGATTCTGTTCTAAATTTTCGGCGAACGTGTGGATAAAGGGTTATTCAAAATAATATCGATACGGCCGTTTTAAAGTTAGTCTGTATGTGTGTTAGTGTGTTGTATAACCCTGGGATTAGAAAGTTTACGTTAGCCACATACATTAGAAAAATCTGAAAATCTGGATCTCCAAATGGGCTCATGCTATTTCTATCAGTACTGAAAACGTGTTTATTTTATTTATTCTCTATACTAGAAGGGAAATAATGAAGGGGGCTTATAATGTACCTGTGTGTAGAAACAAAGCATGTCACCCATTAAAACATAGCCCCAAAACCCCTTACCATGATTATATCTTGACATGAGAGTATTTATATCAATATATGGAATCTAATGCTCACTTTTCGACCGGAACAATTGATGTCGAAGAAACCATTCCCAAGAGTTTCGAACATCAAGGACTCTCCAAGGCGATATCTTCAGATCGTTATAGACGAAACACTTTCACTTTTTTTCATTTAATGCAAGGTTAGCTCCAAATGTGTTTGTCGTGCTTTTAAAATGGGTGGGCTCTACCACGCGATGCCTCTTTTCAGTTAAAAAGGAAATGAGTGTTCTAGCGGGTATGAATTTTAAAAAAATATATTTTAGTGGGGGAAGGGGGACCTTTTTATTCTCTTGATTGCCAAAATGTCGTCAAAATAAACCTTGTTGAAGACCTTCTTAACATTTTCATTGCTATGTAAAAATACCGCCATATTTATTAAAGTCTTATTAATAATTTGTACTATAGGGTTGACAAAATTCCCAATAATATTATATTACCAATAAATGGACCCTTAATAAGTTTCCCTCAGAAAAAAACAACATTATTTTGGAAATCATAAGAAACACTTTTCAGGCATAAATTTTGAGCAAAATTACAAATTTTCAAAACTCTTCCAGCAATAAACTACCATTTGTGTGTGTGTGTGTGTGTGTGTGGTAATAGTAGTTTACTGCTTGCTAACTGATTTAAAATATATATATAATTCATATTATAAAAACGAACATACATTCTTGTTTATCATGTAAAATACTCTCCACATTTTGATTTAAACAAAAACTTATAAAAATTCTTAAATTGAAAATTTTCAAAAATCAGTTATTAGTAAACAAAAAACTACCCTTATTTTTTTTAACGTACATTAATACTTATTATTTATTTAAAACATTCCACATATACCCATTTTTAACAAAATCTCTAGAGCGATTTTCTAAAAATTATTAATCAGTTAACTACCCTTAAACAATTTCCTCCACAAAAACAAGTATACAGTATTATTTGTCATGTCAAACGCTTGCCAGGTATAGGTTTTAAACAAAATCGTTAAAGCAGTTTTTGAAAACTTTTGAATTTTCAACATTCACTCATCTCTAAACTACCCTTAATTCTAAAACAAAAACAAAAATAAATAAAATGGCCTTACGTATGACCGTATAACATCTAAATATAGTATAGCTTTAATAAAATACATCACACTGTTTCGGTTGTAGCTCAGGGACAAACAGATTACAGCACTATCTCTTTTAAAGCAAAAATACAAACTTTTTTTTACGGTTAACATTGAGACAACTTTTATTATATTATTAGTATAAATATAATGTATCAAAAGTGTCGGCTGCGGATCACATGACTTTAAATTTGAAAATAATTTTTTAACAACTTTTGAAATCGTCGGCTACTGTCTTTTATAACTTTGCAAAACTTAGCCTATGGATTTTATCCAACGATATTACTCTATGTACAGAGGAAACGGGAATACAACATCGACACATATTATTTGGTATCCAACAAAAATGCCTTACAATGTACATAATTGTATAGACGCAACTCCTTACAACTAAAACTTGTCAAATCTTCATCATAAAAGACTACCACGAGTTAACTTGAGTGTCTAATCCATCCGCCTTAAAGTATGGGTGATGTGACACAGGACATACCTGGGCAGCTCAGAGTTTGATCATTGGTGCGCTAAGACAAATATCCTGAGTCCTATTCCTGTGTCCAGGTGCCATTTCTCAACATATTATATCTAAACAAAAAATGCCTCGTGCTAAATGCCAAGCAAGTCAATCAGGGTAATTTAAGTGCTTAGAGCAGATTTTAATGCATCATTTGTAATATAGCTGCACGCTCTTGACAATATATTAATTAGTAATTTTAAATCGAAACTTCATGTCAACAACAGTACCAGAGTGTTAGGATATCACTGATAAGATATCAAATGCTTATAGGTTTACTTTACTGTGCTTGGTTTCTCCTGTCATAAACATCCTTGCCTTGGTTATAAATATGTTTATTGGTTTAAACCTTGAAGCGTATGGAGCTAACGTTATATTCGGACAGATCTCGAAAGAAAAAGAAGGGTCGCCACACCGCGTCATTGCGATATGTAAAAAGACCCTCGACTTTTTAAAACATTGAATTTGTGATACAAGAGTCCGAAACTAGTTAAAACCCGATTTAACTACGTAACACAAGTTCCAGCACAGCCATTTCGTCAAATACCAGCTGAAACTGTCTCATTTCAGTGTAATCTAGTTTAATGTTGAATAAATAACGTATTTACGGTTTTGACAAGGTAAAGCTAGTTCTTACTGAAATTAATCAGTACTGCTAAGTCTACAACCAAACGCACCCACTTGTCGGACTCGCACTCGTAATACGGACTTGCGAGACGTTCTGCTTAAACAAAGATCGTCTACTGTAAAATATCATTAAGCCTAACTTCAACCAATATAACTCCATCATTAAATTAATTACCAACTTGTTAAATTTCTGAGTGGAAACGCAAATTCTTTAGGTTTCTGTCATGATGTGTGTTCTCTCATTTATGTTGTCTCATGACAATAAGCAATCAAAACTGTCGACGCAGCTGTCTGTCTATATTCCATTCACGGTAGGAATTACTCTCTGAAAGGTCTTTTTTCCTACCAATATCCTACTATATAATAGCTTTCTGGTTGGGAAAAAGACCTTTCAGAAAACAATTCTTACGCTGAACAGACTTTAGTTTCACTGATGGAGTAGGTTGGTTTTGAATTTTTATTGGGTCTCCTAATAAAAGCATATCTAGCAGCGCGGTCAAAGCTGTAAGAGTCTCAATTCACTCTGATATCTTGCTGTGGGTTTGCTCTGGTCTCTAATTTCTGTGACCGTGTGAATCCTCAGTATCACTCCCGGGCAATGAAGGCTGGAATAACTCGTTCATGACAGTTTGTCTTTGCGCGTGTGGTGATCTTCATACCAATCTGGAATGGAACTAGGATCTCCCAAATTATGCAGTTTATTTACACACCCACAGTTGTCGATGGAACCTGGTTGCGAGAAGCTTGGGGTGGTGGGATTTCTCGTAGTCTGATCACGGGAACGTGTAAAGGAACCCTGTCACGAGGTCATCACGGTATCCGAGGACAACCTTCACTCTGACACACTACTCTGGTGCCAATAATGTTAACAATAGCCCTGACAAAAAGCTTATTATCTGGCACCTTTAACTAGTCAATAGCTCCTTTGCATACCGTCAATCTAACTTCGACTCCCGGCAGGGCTAAAAATATACTTTTTTACTGTAAAATAGGCTTAGTTTCATATTTCCAAGAGGTGAGTTAATTATCTGGGACTCTTCTTTCACTAGGAAAAATAATCGTGACAGCTAAAGTCTTTACTAACAATCCCCTTTTTATAATTCGCACGTCGTGTCGTGTTGCATTGTCTTTCCTTTGTGCCCTCGTTGCTTTCTTTACGGTCTGAATGTCGAGCAGTTGAAATTGATATTGTTCGGATTGTCATGTGATCAATAGTTGGTACTACTACACTTGTTACTTGAGAGCTCGATTTTGTTTGGTTCAGGTTGTCTTGGCAACCAAAGCAAGCATGTGTCGCTTTAGCCGTTGCCTCATTTACACACCTCAAAGCTGGATGTTAAAATTCAATGACAAACTATGTTTAGTACGATTATTTGTTTTAATGATTTGTAAAGGTTCTATCAAATAAGTTGAAATTATTTTGTTTGGCAATTTGATTTCTTCGATTAGTAGCAAAGAGTTACTTCCATTGCTACTAACCCTTCTCTGCCCCCCCCCCCCTACCCCTCTATTAAATATATTGTATTGAAGGGAGTCGTCTACTACCTACGTGAAGGGAAATATCCTCATGAAGCTGTATTTTTTTTGTTGGTAACGACGTTTCCATTAACACAATTCTTATTTATCTTAGAATGTTCTTATGTGACCATGTTAACAAATTGATATATTTTTTTTATGTTACTACGTTTCTAACCATTTACTTTGATCTTAGAACCGCGACATTTCGCGTAATACTTCTTTGAAACTAAGCTAACTCCATATTTTCATTAAAGGGGTCTAAAGCACTAAACTTAAAATGTAATCATCTATGTTATATGTGACCATATTGAACCACCTCTCACCTCCAATTTGTTGAGAGCCATATTTTAATAAAACAACCCACATCTTAACCAACACGGGATTTATGCACGTCTGTAACATGTATCATTGCTCTGGTATGTGGCGGCCCCTTTAAAAAAAACAGATTTAAACAAGCATAGCCTACATCAAAACCTTAGTTGAAAATGTATAAAATGGGCCTACTCCGTCCTCGTGGGTAAATGGTCAGACGTCTAGGATAGCTTGTTTCGACTCCGCAGTGATCAATTTGGAGTATTCAAAATACCACCTTCTCTCTCACTCTTCTTTTTACGTAAACCGCGTCTTACTACCCGTCCGGGCTATCAGTTTATTTATTATACTAATGGGCTGCACATGAGGAAGAATAAATTTGTGTTTGGAGGGAGGGAGATTGGAAAAAACAATTTTATATAAAACAGAAAACCTGGCCTGGATTTGAGCCCTGACCTTCCCTTCACCGGCAAAACCAGACAAGACGAGATGTTCCTACAGGCGCGGGTGACCTTCCATCAGCCACTTAGAGCTGTCAACGCTCTCATAGCGTGGTTACCGTTAAACACTCATTATTCTCATTATATAATTCATTGCTGTATAAATGATATTGAATACGAGATGAAGCAGCATGGCCTAGTAGTAGAGAATTGGTGCGTAAACGTTTTGGGCTCTACATTTTGTAAGTATGTATATAATATGAACTTGGGGCAGGGTTACTTACTATACATCTGAAAAAACACAGGGAATTTCAAACAGGAAAAAAGTGGTATAGTTTTGAATTCAAAGCATTTGATTGCGAGTTTTAAATAGCAAGCATAAAATAAAAAACTATCAACAGAACTAAGAACGCCGATTTCAACACTTCTTATCCCGGTTTTCTCCCTGAAACATTGACTTGCGTAGTCACAGCATGGAACATTTCTTATTAAGACCAAATCACCCTCTTTTAAACACCAATTATATGACTCCACACTAGTAATTTGTATGAAAAATTAAGTTATACCCCTATACTACTTTCTAAATTCTAAAGTGTCTGAAACAATGGAAACTCCTTCTGACAGAAAAAATATTTTCTAATCTTTTCCTACCTACCATGTTCTTACTGTCGTTGTGATGGTTGTTGTATGTGACAACGAGCATTGAATGTGGTCTCCCCCCCTCCCCCCATTTCTTCTCTTCTATCTTCTGTACGGAGTATGTAATTACAATAGTCTCCCTCACGGCAAATTACACAACACTATCTCTGCGCATGGTACTAGAGTGTGTGTAGACCAGAGGTTCCCAATTTTTTTTTTTGCCACGGAACCCTAATTGATTATACTTTTTTTTGGCGGAACCCCATTTTGATAATAACAAAAGGGATTGTACCTTGTAGTGTAGTTTGAATATTTTCATGTTTGACATGAAAAGAAAGAATAATTATAATTAAAAAATAATTAATATAAGTATTATAAAACATTTATCGTACAAAAAAAAGTAACTATTTAATGTGAAGAATGAAATTTTTTCACATATTTACTTATAATAGCACTAAAATTAGGCTTAATGTCTGACAATTGAACGCGAAGATCTGGACTAGGAACCCCTTTGACCCTTCCACGGAACCCCAGGGTTCCGCGGAACACCTTTTGGGAAACGCTGGTGTAGACATATACTGGCACAAACTGACCTATCACTGCACATGGCGTGCTTGTAGCCGCTCTATTATCATCATTAGCATCATCATCATCATTATTATTATTCGCATTCACTAATGCCATTAATGGGTGGCTCTCATTCACTTAAAGTCAGCACTCTTGTATCCTTATATTCTGTTTTATTAAGTTGAATGAATTTAGTTTTTTTATTACGTGTCACATTGATGAGATAGGAATAAATAAGATAGAGAATTTAGAAGAAAAGTACCCGTATTTACACGAAAGAAAAGTGGTTAACTATTTAGGAAAAAAAAACTCCTTCATAACGCCTGGCCGAGATTCGAAACCTGACCTCCCCGCCACATTCAAACCAGTCAAGACTAGCTTATCGTTTAGACCGCGTGCCCACCGCTGCTGGGTGTTTAGTCACTGATTTAATAACTCCATTGACCCATTTCAACCTGTTCTAGTCCTAAGTGAGCTAGTTTAGATCGCTCATAGAAGTTAATCCACTACCACGGTCCATCTTTCTCTTCCCCTAGATGAGTCGATGATATTTACCATTCATCCTCATCCGGTTACCTTATATTAGTAGCTAGTTAAATAGCTGATGATAGCAGCGTCACCTGCACGGTTCACAAAACTCCATCCTGCTATAACCTCCTTTATCCAGCCCTACTAGTCCAGCCCTTCCTAGTTGTGTACTTTAATAGCCCTAGTGTATGAATGCGTATCGTGATGCTTATCGTGCATTTCGTGATGTCGGCTGCACATAACGTTTTTATTTTCGTTACATCGTTGGAACAAACTACTCCTCAGCGATTAAAGTGATTTCACTTCTTTCTTCTCGTTTTGATCCCTTCCTCTCAAGACTGATGACTGTTGCAAATATTGTATTTACTGCTCTCATTAGATGGCATTTCCTAATAAGATGGATATAATTTGTCATTCGAGTCTTACGAAGGCTGTGTGTTTACTCGCGGGCTTCTGTTTTAAAGAACCTCTCTCTCTACATATAAGATGTGGAAATAATTTCGAAACGATTTCATTCCCGAAATTATATTTGTGATTACTCTTTTGCGACATATTCCGGTAATAAAACTCGTAAAATGTCATAATTTGAACTAAACCTAGATTGCTACTCATATAGATTAATTATTACAACTCACGGTAAGGTGGGTGATGACAGGCTTGAGGCAATGAAGAGGGCGTGGGAAAGAACTTTCTATAGTCACATTCTAGTTAATTTTCTTAAAATTCATCCACCCTCCCTTTTCTTGATATACTGGCAGTAAAATGTAATATAAATTTAGTTATAGTAAAATCTGTACCTTTTAAAAGTATGACAGCGTGAGACAAGCTACCGATCTATTTGAAGGGATAAGTTAATAAGTTTCACGCAGGATATTTAGGTTGTAGAATAATTAGGCCCAAGAGCTAAGCACCAACTGACAAATGTGAATTACATATTAATTATTTAGGATACAGTGTATACATAAGTTTTTATAGTGTACTTAACTTATTATACATTTAAAAATGCTAATATCACGAAGAATCTTGAGATATTTGAACAAGATTGAAAACTACTTTAAATGTTACTTGCATCGTTGTTCTAGTATATTATCTAGCAATACCTTCAAGTGTAGGAGTAGGTTAGTAGAAGCTGGTCTCCATGCTTGAAACAGTAGCGTGTGAAACATCGGATGTGTGTGATTGTGTCCGTGAGAACCGTAATGTGGGAAGTGTCTGTGAATCAGGAATGGTTCATTCCCACTTTGGCTGACATCACAGTCATTTTGAAGAAGGGAGTCGTTGGATTTTAACGTCTACTTTAAGACACGAGGCCATTTAATCGTAATAATTAGAAACACTTAACTTAGTAGCTTTATCTTCGCCTTTAGGTAGACGCACTGCAATCTGAGCTAAGGTGTTGGACAGTAATACGAGTTTTTTTTAATCAATTTATGTGTAGAAATATATGAAATAAAAAGATAACTGCTTCCTATTAAAAATAACGTTTGGAGACTTCAACAAGCGGAAGAAAGGTGGCTCGCGATCTGTAGAATTAGTCCGAAGACTTCAACAAGTGGGAGAAAGGTATAACCCAATTTACTTACATTTATTCATGTGATCTGTAGCTGTCAATTTTAATAAAATATCACTACCCATAAAATAACATGAATAAAATAGTAAAATGTTTTTACTCTTGACTGCAAAAAATAAAATTAATAATTTCTAAAAGGGTCTCCAAATATTCATTCATAAGAAAATAGAAGTATATCATGTGTCCTGTATATACAGTCCGGAGACTTGAACAACCGGGAGGAAGGCGACTTGGGTCCTAGAGACTTCAACGAACTGTAGAGAAGTAACTCTTGTCCTGAGGCAACCATGAATACGAACCACCGTACGACACACACCCCTTAGCTGACAACTCTTAACACCATCTTGCGGGTGAAACGCTTTCACTGAACTGGAGCTGAAGTAACTTTGGATGAAATCAGGTCTACAACATGCCCTGTTGACCTCAACTGGCCATCAGACCGCCGAGCTGCAAGCGTTGTTATTCGCCAGGCGGCTTTGTCGCAACAGAGATGCAGGTTACTTTAAGATAATGTTTCACTTGTTTATGAGGTCCTGTTACCAGGGTAGTTCTTGACTGGTGGGGCTTTGTGCCCTAGATAATAACTTGTCCAAATACACTCGGGACATTTTGGTCTTTTGAATTCCGATGGGGTTGAAATAGTTAAGTCTATACATCGTGATAAAGCAGTTGAGGCACACCACGACAAGACACTAATAACTCTTACATTTCCCTCACTGTTTGGCACGTTTATGAAGACTTTAGTCTTATCATGTTTACCGGGTGAAAGGGAGGTTGAGGTAGTCTTACCTTCTGGATGAAGACTATATGTGGGCTTCTCTCAATGGTTTCGCACTTTCCCGCCACGCAAATGCCAGTACATTAATTTAATTTAAATTACGAGTTCAGGAGAACCGTATTGTTTGCTATGTTAACTCTGAATCATTAGAATTTGTTAGATCAATTTTCCTTATTTTATTTAAAAAAATACATAAATTATAATGATGTGATTCCGAAATCTATACACTACTCTAGCGTCTGTTTCGAGATTCTAACAAATGTCCTCAGAGTTGGATAACAAGCGTTTCAATGAGATGGCTTTCGGGTGACCTAAGAAAGGTTCCAGCAAAAATATATATTTTTTTATTTAAATATTCTGATCAATTATAGTTTATGAAACTTACCAAGCTATATATATTTAAAACCCGATTTCTAATATAAATTTGTCTAGTTGTATTAGCAAAATTAGGAATAGGATCTTTGATTCCTCGAATCTTTAAGAATGTTCAAAAGTTGAGGATTCGGGGACGTTTTGAACTCAAGAATATTTTTTTGATGTCTAATAGGAATTGATCTATTATACTTGCTTTTTGGTGGTTTAACCCAACAAAATTATGGGGTAAACTTAAACAATCATACATACTCCAGACCATTAAACCTAATAATTACCACTTTACTGTATGTTTGAATGTTAAAATGAAAGCGTTAAAAAAATGTTAACATTGCGTTACTTTTACTATTTTCTATAAAAACTTATTAATAATTAATACAATAGATTCAGGGTTGCCACCAAAAGGGTAAAAAGGCCTATGGTTGGGGGGTGGGGTTACCGCCTCCCCATTTTACGCCCTTGGGTGCCAATCACCTTGTAACGTCCGTTGCGAGGGAAAGTTTATTATTGAATCTTGCCACCACTTTTGGGTGACAACATTGTAAGGTTTATGTTTGTGTGAATTATTATTAGCTTATGGTTGAAATTAATCATGTAATGGCAATGCATTATTTATTTAACGGCATTACTACTCTGAACAAAGTAATTACGTGACCCGATATTACACGTACTTAATTAGATCAAAACAGTTAATTCACATGCTCGACGCGGTGAACACATTTATTACCGTAACAAGATCTCAATCGAGAGTTTAACTAATTTAATTTAAAATATTCAGAAATGCCCGACACGAATTATACGTGCTATTACCTCAACGAGATGTTGGCTGAGGTGTGGGTTGAACTTCCGTTCACTAATATGTACATCAGAGAATTTCTACCTTCGCGAATGTTTTACTATACCCCTATTTTGGTTCGAAGAACAGTAGAGAAAATTCAAACATATTTATTTGCGACCAATATCAATAACATTTTACTTTGTGTTATTTTATAGGTATCAATAATATCTATTCAAATTGACGGCTGCATATAGCATGACTTAATGTATAACGATATTAAAATGGTTTTAGTAACTTTAGTAACTACTACTGATCTTCCTACCAAAATCAGATTATACGTATGTATTGGATTGCTTTGCACCAATCTCTCCTTTAACACTTATATACTTTCAAAGGAGAAAGTGATGAAATACTTTGAAATATGTTAAGACTCTATAGTTAAAAGAATATTAGCATTATTAATTTTTGAATATACTAGCGTATTACATTTATTATCAATGTAGTACTAATGAATTTAAGGTCTTTATAAAATCATGTCGTTACAACCTTTAAAACCTAAAAAACGTAAGATTTTTTTTTGACTAAAAAAAGTTTTTATATTAAAACTGCAAAAATGCTGCTCCCTGCACTCCCTTAAAATCATCCTATTCTAAACACAAATAATATTACTTTTCAACAGACCTATTGGTTGTTGTGAAAAACGAAACTTTTTCCTCTATGCGACTTTCTGGGTTGTCTGGAAAAATAGGAACTCCTTCTTGAAAAGCTGAAAAACACAGAGAATTTTATATAAAAAAGAAAGTGGAAACCCTGGAAGTAAACCTATTATATTCACCATGTTTTCTAATAGTAGGATTCGTCAAATATTGGATTCAATCTATCTAGAATCAAGATATAAACAACTGCAATGTTATTTACAGACCACCTTTTTTTCTCCTAACTTGTAGAAATGAGTAACAATCACACATTTTTTGAAACGGGCCCTTTTAATTGCTTATGAAAAGAAATAATTGAACAAATATTTTTTGGTGTTTATTATTGGATGATTGCCAAAATTGATTTTGTTCTTAGAAGCCAGGATAATAATGAACTTACTTTAGCTGCCTAGCTACTATTAATTAAGTTCTTTTGTTTTAGATGTAGGTTGTTTCCCCAGAGATTATTAAAATTACTTGGACTTTTTAATACCAGTGTAGTTGATATTATCATTCTAAGACAATGGATGAGTAAAGGAAATTTTAAGTAATACTGAGCTCATTCCTTTGGCTTGGTGGGTATATTCTTCGACCACCACAAATCGAGGGAACCTGGTTCGATGGGAGGTTGTGCTAGAATTGGATGGGTAGTACTAAACGCAAGTACTATACTACATCAATCTTGTTTATAATTCGTATCCTAATGTAGTGTTTAGAAAACGCCCTTTAAATACCCTTAATAAACAAAATACATGTTTTAGGAGTGCTTTCTCACATGTGATTAATCACTGTGGCTCTCCCGTTTTCTCATCACACTAATGTTGGTTCACTTTATCCAAAACTACTCTTTTCATGCCTACGATTTAGTTTGAAGTAATTAAGAAACTAATTAAACCTAAAATCCCGCTCTCGCTTACATAACCCTGCCGTTGACAGGCAGAATGTATTTAGTGGTGCATCGGCTACGAATGAATCAAACTATCACAGCTAATGACAATGTGCAATCGTTGCAGCCTTCTGCTCCCCTTTTAGTCCGTGGCTCGTGAGCACGGGAATGGTTCGATAGGTATATTGCGCAGACGACGCCCGTTGTCTAAAAGGAGCGCTGCTTCTAAGGAACAAGGGGCTGTAGGTGCCTTGTCACGATCAACGATCACTTTCCACGGCAGGGCACGCGGGGCGCTGATCGTCCGACGTGTTCCCCAGCTCTTACGTCACCAGCTTTCGTAACCACCGACCCAATGGGGCCTGGATCCACCGTTGAACGTCGTTACTAAATGAACACGCAGGTTTATGTAAAACGATGTATACGTTTAGCTTTATCTAAGATGAGCCCGTCTTAACATAATAGACTATACAGACCGCGTAACTTAAGTAATACAGCTGAAACAAGGCGTCGCAACGAAGTGTGGTAAGGAACCTGAAATCTTTATTGGAAAACAGTGGAATTGAGATCAGTGAAACCATTTTACCACAATTAAAATAATAATCATAAAATTAAAACACTATTTTAATGATAACAATTTCGTTGCTATCCGGTAAAGAATGCAGAAAACTGCACTTTGGTGGATTTTCTGGTTCGAGTGTAATCGTAAGCCTATGTTTTGTTTAATCGACCTTGAGATAGATTCTTTAAGAATGAAGCCCATATATTGTTGCTACAAAGTGACAAAGCTACAATGATCAGACAGCAGAGCGAGGGATCATAGTTGACTATTTTCTTTTTATTCATACTTTCCTTAAAGTCACCCATTGGCTGGGAAAGGGGAGAAGATAAAATGATAAGATTTATATTTTACTGGTGTTGGAAATCACTAGTGATCTTAGTGGCGAGAGAATCGTTACCGATATAGTAAAATGCTTATCCATAGCAAGGATTAATGCACCCCCAGAGTTTTCTCCGGAGGAATTTGCCGAAAAGTAAAAGGTCTTTCATCAGGCCTAGTAACCATAGGGGGAAATTATTTAGAGAAGGGATTGGATAAGACACATGATTCCCCTTGAATGGATCACTAGCTCCTATCTTCCCTGAACTACGACACAATTATTATTCACGAGTTTGCCTAGCACAGAGCAAGGAATACACCTATAGGTAAGGGGGAGCCTGGGTTTGTCTCTGGTACCGGGTACGGTTCGAGCACCTGGGGGTTTATTCGATTTAGAGCTCACAATATATGTGTTTGTTGTCAGTCACTAATAACTCTTTCCGTGTCCAAAGGGGCCGGCTACTGAAGCTCTGAAACTCATGGCAGACGTTCCAGACATCCTGAATTATTTAATTAGTAGGTAGTTAGTTCATGGTACTACAAAATACAAGGTAGGTGTGAGCGAGCGATTGATTTAGACAACTGCGCATGATGTCAGAACCGGGCTATCTGACGAGCGGCCGGGAAAACTTCGTGTGATACTTGTACCGAGAATTAATACTTTTCCTTTGTTTAAATTATTAATATTGCTTTAATCTATCACGCGAAATATATTTTACTAGTGTAAAATTTATTCATATTGTATGCGTCCCAGAAGTTTATAAACTATTGCTTTCAAACCTCCACATTTATTGGGTTATCGGTTGTTACCTAGTCGAAACACACGAAAATTGAAAAACTTGTTCCTTTTTTGTGGTCGTAGTTATAAAATAAACTGATAAATATATTAATTTCATTTAACAAATAGTAATAAACAATAAATTTAACCTACACAATTTTACTTATGTTATTTAACAGTTTGTCGAAATCATTAAACAAAATAAATGGTATGGTGCACCTAATATACTTTGTTACTAATATTCTAATAGTCTTAATAAACATTTACTAAAAACTTGTAAAATTTCTGAAACGAAATAATAGGTCTATACATGGTTGTAGAAACACTACACCAAATATCATATAAATGATAAACTGTGAATTACTTACTCAATGGCATAGGGAACTAGGAACATTGTTAAAGAAAAATTGAGAAAGAGAAACATCTTTGTCCACCACAGAACATAAGAATCAAATTCATTTTCAAAGACTTGAATTTAAAAGTACATACCCGCCTCGGTGGCGTAGTTAGCTAACGCTCTAGTCGTGTTGAGCTCGTTTTTCGAGGACGGGGAGATCGAGGTTCGAATCTCGGTCGGGTGAACTGGGGTTCCTAAACGGTTTTCCACTCTCTCTCCACGCAAATGTGGGTTCACTTCCCTCATATTTAACCTTCCCAATTTCTAACCCATTAGCGTAAATAGTAATTAAGCGTATAAACCGGAACGGGTAGTAAGACGTGGTGCTAAATAAATAAATTAAAGTATATATTATATATTTCCTTATATCTCAGAAATAATTGGTTTTATAAAAATATATTTCAAATTAAATATTTTTATCTTTAATAGTACAACAACTTTACAATGATAAGTTATTTCTTATCTCAAATAGTTGTGGAGAAATTATTAAAATGGGATAATTTCCCTAATTTAAAGTACCCTAAAAGTCATTTTCATGAGAACATGAAAATTGCCATCTTGTTTATTATAATAAACAATGTCACAGATGTAAAATTTAGTCCAAGTAGTTTGAGTGAATTTTGGGAAAATAGATTTTTTTTTTCTCCTCTAGCCCTTCAGTAAACTACCCTTATTTTAGGGTTGGATATCTAATTCCAAAAACCCTTCGGGGGACCTTATGAAAACCCCAGATATCAAATTCTAGCCCAATCGGTAAAATAATTTCTTCTCTATCCCGAGATACAGACATACGGCATTGCGAACGCCACTTTTTTGGTTTCAAGGGGTCATGGAACGTCAACATTCATCAAAATCTCGAGTTCGATTTTTTTGACGATCACAATACTTTATCTCTGAGGTTTCGAGGGAAAGTAAAAATTACAAACATTGTGTTAAATATTTCTTTGATTTAAAATCTATATATATGAACAATGTTTATTTTCAAGAAAGTCTTCACTAAATAGAGAAAGCTAGAATGGATCGTTGACCTCTGTGGTCTTGGGGCGAAGTGCTCGTTTGCAAGCTTCTCATTAATATAAAAAATCTCGTCCAGACAGCAGATTTATAAAAAAATTGAACACTTGAAATGAGTTTTTTATTTATAATATTTGTTAAAGATTAAAATACTTTAACTGCTCTTGTACCTGCTTCGGTGGCCGCATTGTTTAACATGTTACTCTCTCTTGTCAGGCTAGACTGCTGATTATAGAGAGATCGGGGTTCAAATCTCGGTCGAGTGTACTGAGCGTGGGTTTTACTAAATTGTTTCCCACTCTTCCTCCACGCAAATGAGGATACACTTTCTTTAAATTCAAACCTTCTTCACCCCTAAATCATATGCATATGCGTTTAGCCGGAACAGTTAGTAAGACAAGGTACAAAAAAAACACTGCTTTGGGGGCTGGACGGTCTAAGGCGTCATTCTTGTAATAGATTGAACTACCGATGAGGAAGATCGGGGTTCGAATACCAATTTGGTGTACTAAACACTTGCTGTAAATTTAACATGCCTTATCCGCAGCACATTTGCGTAATTAGTACATGTGCGTGTAATGAGACGGAGTACTAAACAAAGTTTTACTTTTCTACTGAGATATTGTCCATGAAAACGCTTTGAAACATTATTCCGCTCGATGGCGTGGGAAGTCAATTTTTCTAGGGGGTGGGGGTTCCACTATATATTTTTTTTTTTACCTTTAGCCAATAAAAATGTGTGTAGGTAAATCTGAACTTCCCATAGGAGGGCCATCAAATTACCGGGGGGCGGGGGTTGTTTGGACCTCGCAACACTCCGCCCCTCTTCTTCCACCCGCTTTCAACGACTTTGCTTCCGCTAGTAGGATGTGTGTTTTGATGTCCCAACACGCTTCATGTGGAAATAGATCAAGTTTAAATGTTGTGATCAAAGTAATATTAATGATGTTCCTAAGGGATGTGAACAGGTTTGTGCGCTGATGTACCCGGAAATTTACTGGGGGAGAGGATGGGTTGGAGGGGCAGAGGATGAGATAAGGGCAGGCCATACAATCAAGGCCGTAGCCAGAATAAAATGTCTAGGGAAAAGGGAGTCGAGCCACAGGAGCCCAAGGACACGTATAAATATTCATTACTTCATGAGTAGCTATTTGAAGTTATTTTTAAGTTATTATGTAAGTGTTAAAAAGATTTTAATCCATAGTAAGGTAGCTATAATAAAAATCACTCTAATGTTCTAAATGTATGCACTAATGTTTGGTTCGTGAAAAAAGGCAGGGTCAGACACCTTAGCTCGGTCGGTAGCATGAATGTCTGCTGAGCTAAGGGTCCCGGGTTCAATTCCTGGCATGGCTGAAAAATGTATAATTGGTGAAATGGTGGTTTCCTATTTTACAGTGATGAATTAACGGCCGGGTGCTTTGTGTTGTCTGTTTTAAATTTGCTTATAAATCGTGTGCTCATGTTATGATAAATAGCTTCAGAAAGTGCATGTTAAATACCTCAAATAAATGAAAAAACAAAATAAACAAAAAGGCAGGGCAGAAATTATATTATAGCTTCGCCATTTATAAACGAGCAAATCACAGTTTTCAAATGTGTAAGCTTATTATATTTTTTGCATTTCATAGAAGCTAGATTTTGTAGCAATTTTAATTCTATTAGAAGATATTATTGTTTGAAAGAAATTTTTCATCGTCTTCATACTGTGACAAGACCAATACAATACCTCTATAACGCTACGCTCGAGCGACGCGACGCGACGCGACGTTAGCGGGAGATATAGACGGGACTCGCCCCCCCACCACCCCCCACCCCTGCACTTCTCACCCCCATTAATCTGCCCAAACAGATAGTGAGTTGTTCAGAAAACTGAAAATCCACGTCTGGAACAATGCATAAATGATTAATTCCGTTGACATACAGTATTATTCTTACCAAATATCTCCTACTTTCTTTTAAACAGTACGGAAATATTAATTAAAATTTTACTCGTCTCTGACCATGTATACGGTGTATCAAACATGGCGGCTACATACAAGGCAAACCTGGAAAAGTTGGGGGAATTTAATCACAAATAATTAAAAGTCTTGGAATTCAAATGCTTGACTGATTCTGCATCTAAACTTTCAAAAGTGAGAGATTTTGTGTGTCATGTTAACAAAATGCATTGCTTACATATGTCAGTTTTAACATGAGATGTTTCTACAATGTTTGTTTTATAACACATTTACACAGGGACACAAATAATAGCTAATTAAATACTTACTATAAAATGAACAAGAACTTATAAGAATGCTGATGTTTGGTAATTAAGTTTTTTTTTAAATATGTGATGAATGTAATAAACGAAAGAATCTCCATCCACATAGAAAAAACTCTTTTAGAGTTAGGTTTGGATGTTTTTTTATTTATTTTTTCTGAAAAACCTGGAAAATTCAGGGTATTATATACTAAAAGTTTTGTAACCACCCTGATCAAAGATATATATTTCTTAAATTGAGAATTTTACTGGAACTTTTAATGTGCAAAGTAGTATACCTTTTAAATATCAAGTCGTACTCCTGGCCTTAAAATGTAGCCAGTGTAAAAACCTCTATTATGCGCTCTATATTTTGGTTATACTTCATAATTTAAGTTTTTATTAATATTATTTAGGACCTGAGGAGGAAGGGGGTAGATTTCCCCCTCCACCTCGAGTTGCCACTGGGTTTGTTGTAAATGCCACGATTAACTTAGTAGGAACAAAATTCATGTTATGAATTCGGTTATTTCCTGAAATAAAGTATCCTATTTATTTTTGTTCAATCCATACGCTTTTCTTCATTGTTTTGGCTATCCGAAACTGATGAATTGAATATGTCAAACCAATCGCTGAATAATTTTAAAATGCTTGCAGTTGGAAGTACATCTATGGTAAATTTGCTTCTTTTAAAGGCCTAGACCAGTGCGTTTGCTGGTCCGTGGGCTCAATTATGACGTAATCTCCTCCCACAGCTTACCTTGAGTATTTGTTGTACCATAAGGTAGCTATTTATTTTTAAAAATATAGTTTACACCAGGGGCGGATCCAGATCATTTACGTTAAAAATAACATAGTTACTTACAATGTTAGATTTCTGTTTAAAGCCATTTAATAGTTTCTCATTCATATTTGATCTTATGTATGTATTAAAACCTGATCATCCTATCCAATTTTTAAAATCAGATAGTTTTTATAGACTATTTGTAGGGGCCCTTCTTCAACAATTTTTAAAAAATGGTTCACTCTAGAGTAGTCTAAAGTAGCCTTGATTTTTTTAGATTAGATTTTTTAAAAATAAATTATAAGCCACCATTTAAAGTGTTCCTCACCTAGACTTTTTGAAATTTTGATGCCCCTTGAAGCTATTTAGAGAGATTCTTACCTTATATTTTTAGGATAGTTATTATTATTATTATTATTATTATTATTATTATTATTATTATTATTATTATTATTATTATTATTATTATTATTATTATTATTATTATTATTATTATTATTATTATTATTATATTATTATTAGCACCACGCCTTACTACCCGTTCGGGTTATACGCACTTACGCTAATGTGTAATAATGGTAGGGTGTTTGTGAGATGAAATGGAGGAACTACAGTTTAACGTGGGAACCGAACCACGGTAGAGGCCTGGCATTCCTCACATTCACAAGTGGTGATTAATATACGTCTTGTCAGAGGTGAAGGAAGGGTTTGGCAATCAGATTAATCTGCCGGGACCGAGGATTGAACCCCTGACCCCCAGAACAGAAGTCTGACACCTTACCCCTAGACCGGTAGGAGAGTTAGATACCTCTAGAAGATTAGCTTTAAGTGGTCTTCTTCCACAGACAAAATTTTGAAAGTTGAATTATTTCAGAAACTAGGCTACTTGAGGTGGGCCTCACCTGAAAATTCTTCAAAATGACATGCATCTAGAAGCTATTTGGAGTTGTCCTCCTCTGACTTTTTCTTCCCGTTAGATGCCTCTAGTCTAGTAGTTATTTAAAGCGCTCTTCTCCGGCAAATTTTTGACAATATAATGCATCTAAAAGTAATCTGGAGTTTGATTTAAGGCTTCTTTCAGCTTCATATTCGATAATATCATAGGATTTGAAATATTCTGGGGGGAGAGGGGGTGATTATTTCCAGGGCACAGAGTCCCCCACAGTTCCGCTGCTCCTGCTGTCCACACATACTCTATATTCGGTATTCGTGGATGACCTGCTCTCCGGCGATTATTAGTCTTCTTTGATGTGTGGTAATCTACCGTCTCTATGCGGAACAATGTTCGTTACTCGCTCTGCACGACAAATATTCATGCATGAAAACGAATATTTTTCCACACTTGCGTGAGTCATATTAAAAATTGAATAAATGTGGATGAAAAACGCACGTGTGGATCCGGCTTAATAGGTGTCTGCGCGTTAAAGACAAAAAATTGTGTACTTTATCTGTGTTGTATTTTATTTCTAAAATTTGAACTTTCATTTTGTTTTTTGTATTAATTTTTTAACTTTCACAGGGGGGTCAACTGACCCTTCCCCCCCCACCCGAAATCCGCGCCTGCCTCACACCAACATGGAGTCGAAAGATACAAGCAACATATTTTACATATTTTACATTTTGGGTTGTCTAAAATATTAGTGAAAAGGTGAAATAATATCAAATTTGCACGGGATATCCCCAGTAAAACAAAACCTGTGATCTTCCATAATCTTATATTCTGACTGTACTCTGAAGATCACCGAACAGGCCCACCGTGCGAGTGGTTTGTTTCGCCTCGAGGCAGGTAGTCTGTTGTTTTTGTTGTTGCCGCTGCATGTAGCGGTGCGGCGTCTTGTGTTCTCGTGATTATTATATTCAAACACGAGCTAAGTCGTGGAGATGAGGTGGTTGTCGGGTAGTTAACATTTCTCGGATGTTGTTTTTTTCTGTCAGGAGTGGTGTTTGAACACCAATGACAAGGTATGTCTCTCGACTGGTCCTCGCGGGGCCTTCTTTCTCTATCCTGGGCCGCAACGTCCCCTAAGACAACACTAACGGTATTAAAATCGTACATGCTTTCTTATTGAGTCTCTTGTAGTATGGATCAAAATTTTCAATTTACCTGCTATAATTTTTATCCAAGATACAAATTTTATTTCTAAGGTAAAGTATACTCCCCAGATACCTATTTGGTAAAAAATAGTAAAAGACAATTTTCTGAGTTAGAATTAAAATCAAGACTTTCCCTCAAGGTATTTTTACCGACCATATAACATCCAAATATAAAGTTTGTACGAAATCTATTGAACAGTTTCGGCTCTAGCACGAGGGATAGACAAACATATACCTATACAAAAATTTTGTATTCCGGTGCACATAAAACTTAATTGTATAGCATTATTTTGATATTTAAAATAACCTTGGTTACCTATATTACTTTCTCGTTTTAGAAAGTAAAAAATAATATGCATCAGTGGTCTAAGACGTCGCCAGCAGATGTAGGTGATGCCGTGAGTAAGTGGTTCGCCCGTCGAAGAGGCGATGTTATGTGTGGAGACGTCCTTGCCTAGGACATTTTGGGTGAATTGCCCGCTGGAAAAGCTGATGCTCTTTGTGGGGATGTCCTCGTATATGATAGGACATTTTGGGCGAGTAGCCCGCTGTAGAATGGGATTACGTGCGTAAAAACGTATTTGGCTATGACTTCTTGGGTGAGTCGCCCGCTGGGGAAGGCGATGCCGCGTGGAGACGTCCTTGTCCAAACGTCTTGAGTGAGTCGCTCGCCTGAGAATGCGGTGCCATCCGTGGGGACGTCCTTGTCTAGGACATCTTGGGCGAGTCGCCCACCGGAGGAGGCGATTCCGTGCGAGCTATTGTTTCTTGGGTAGCCTACATGACGGCTCTCACTGTAATATGAAAGGCGTGTTGCGGCCCCCTCGCATTCCAATGATTGGAGAAAGGCGGTTTCTTGACTTTTAATTGTCCAAACGTTTGGGCACGTCCTCATCATCTCACATGCTACATATGGTCCCTGCTAATAGGTCTTTGTTCCCCACGCCGCCGATAATGTCGAAGGGAACCTATTGTGGTTTCTCAACTCACAAACGTTTAATGGCTCGTCCTGTTGTGACATATCAAGTGGACTTGAGCAACCTATTATCGGAAATAATGTTTTGAAAGCGCGTGTCTGAAGCATAAGTAGCGATTATACAGGATTTCCATCAGATTGGTAGACGGGAAAAGGAGGATATTTGCATAGTTGAATAGGAATGGAGAATTTGGTTAAAAGCCTTTGAGCTTAGTTAAATTAACATTGAAAATAAAAAATAAAACTAAGTTTAATAAACAAGATGGGACCTTCTTGTTACTAAATTGTAAAATACTGTATTATATTATTTGATAACAAGTTTATACATTTTTAAATCAAACTAATAATAATTATTACTGTTCAATAAAATTACTTATATAAATCATGTTACTGCTAGCAGACCTTAGGCACATGCTTAACCACACGCTTGTAAACGATAAATCGACTACTTTTCAAAAATTTAAAATTTTCTCATGACATTTTAAAATATATTTTTTAAATACTTTAGTTTGGCTTTGACTACTTGCATGTCAAATGTCAATTAGGTATTATATTTATTTCAACTGTCTGAAAGGCCGATTGTGACCATATATCTACTATAGGAGTGCAAATCACATCGTCAATTATTTCGGCGCCCCACTTGTCAACTGAACATTACTGTGCCCTCTCTTTAAAAGTCCCTGGCTATATTCCTGTGAACGATCATGAATTAAACACGTTTTGTTCCGATTTGTGGGCAGGTGGGTGTTTTGTAAGTTCCTCTAGCAAATAAAGCTGACAAAGAAATGTTTCGATAAGGTTCATCGACCCCCTTGCTGTGACACCTGTACCGTTCTCTATAGTGGTAGTTTTTTTTTTGTCGCGGAAACACAAATTGACTTTGAAATTAGACCACTCTTTTGTTATCTACTTCCTGGTTTACGTTTGGTTTTATTGATGACCTGTTGAATTCTAAATGTCGAGAGAAGACCCGAACCTCGGGGAAAATGAAGCGTCCTCTCTTTGTTAACAGTTTACTAGCTTTACTCCGCAGGACGGAGCTTGATACTTTCCACTGTGAGGATTAAATTCGTATTAAAATCGTATCCGACCTTGAATTGTAAATAAATGAGTTTGTTTTTCTCTGCAGGTTTCCTGCGCGTGCTTGCTGCGTGCGACTGATTAGGGAAGTTTACTACAGATCTGAACGGTCCTGGTTCCATCTAAGTCTGTTCTTTAGATGATTTAGTTTACTATTCGTGTATAATATTTGTCCAACCTCTGTGTTATTTACTTATTTATTTGTGTATTTATCTCCGCGTTTTATTTATTACCTGTTCAGATTATACGCATGCATTATGATTACTCTAATGAGCTAGGGAGGAGGAATTAAGCATTTGAGAGGTAATATACCCGCATTTGCATGGAAGGAGAGTGTGAAGCCATTTAGGAAAAACCGCCCTCAGTAGACCCGACCAGGATTTGGACCCCGGATCTCCTTGTCTTCAGCAGGCCAGTCTTAACATGAGAGTGAAGCCTAAGATGCTAAGTTATTATACGTCTCAAAGATTGTTTTCGTGTTGCTATCTTGGGTTGAGTTAATTTCTAAGTCTTGTTGCTGGTCTAACCCTGTATTTAGTTGATCCACCTACATTGGTGAATACGCGGACTAAATGTCAGGCTCATCCAATCTGATTTGCCAGTGGCTGAAAGGTTGGGGCTCGAATTTCTGTCGGCCGTATTGAAGTTTTCCCCTAAATGATTTCCCCACTCTTCTGCCACTCAAATGTGGGTACAGTTCTTCTCAATTCTAAATTTTTCACATTGGCTTAGTTAAAATTAGTAAGTCGCGGACGGGTATTAAGACGCAACAGCCTTAGTTTTTGTGTATTGCTCCAAGCTATATATTTTTTGTATCTACTTTTAACGGATGAGCACTACTTCGAACGTGAATGTAAATGAGTTCCAAGATTTTTACTCGTTGTATTTATCTCTAGTTGCTATTTTTTTTTACCTTTCTCTCCAACGAGGAAATGTATCCAAACTTGTTGCGAGATCTCGTTTCACGATTACCACGGGGACAGAAGAGACTCCTGGGTAAAAACAAGCCACAGACGAAGATGTCCTGCTGGAGACAGTTGTGTGTCTTTACTACCAGTCACGAGGAGGACGTTACACGCTCGTTGTAGAGATGATTGTCATTTTAGGTTCGGTTCCCGGGGCAAGAAGACACCTCACGTTTCCAACGAGGGGGGAGAAACGCTCACTCTGGCTGCAAGTGGAGGTTGGCTACTGCCACTAGAGCCCTGTACACACCAACATAAAACCTTGCCTACAAGAGCACAAAACCTTGCACACATAGACATAAAGCTCTTGTGTCTTGGCAGGGGAGGATGGATTTTCGGTCATTATGGCTAGTTTAACACACCTAACCCGCACCCTTGTAAGTCTTATTCTTTGTGATTGTCTGCTGTCGGAGGTCGAGGCTGGGATCCAGCCCGGATATGAAAGGTTTATAGGTTTTCTCGCTTTATTATTATTATTATTATTATTATTATTATTATTATTATTATTATATCATCATCATCGCGTTTTACTACCTGTTCGGATTATGCGTTAAAGTACTAATTACGCTAATGGGCTAGTAATTGAGAAAGTTGAATAGCGAGAGAGTGGAAAACCATTTGGGAACCCCCCACACCCCAGTTCACCCGACCGAGATTCGAACCTCGATCTCCCCGTCCTCGGCAGTCGGGATCGACATGAAACTAGCGCGTTAGCTAACTACGCCACCGAGGCGGGTTTTCCCACTTTTACTACATAAAATTCGGATGCATTTCCTCTCAAATTTAGTTTTAACCTTGTTCCATTTCATCAATTTAGGTCCGTTGAAAGGTATTTTTTCTTTGGGGAGTGGGGCACTATAAAATTGGTGATTGATGCAGTAAATAGATATTGTTTTTATATAAGTATGTGTGTGTGTGCGTGTATGAGGTAAAACAGGGGCGGTCAAATTAAATATGACGATTGGATATTAAAATTAAGATTTAATCTAATTTGATATTTTCTATACGTACACGTGGCTTATTTCACGGGAAACTACCTAATGCCATGATGCCCTTACACCTTAAGATTTTCTTCTTCTTCTTCTTCTTCTTCTTATTATTATTATTATTATTATTATTATTATTATTATTATTATTATTATTAGCACCGCGTCTTACTATCCGTTCGGGTTGTATGCACTTACGCTAATGTGTAATGGTAGGGTGATTGTGAGATGAAATGGAGGACCTACAGTTTAACGTGGGATCCGAACCACGATAGAGGCCAGGCATTCCACACATTCACAAGTTGTGATTAATACACGTCCTGTCAGAGGTGAAGGAAGGGTTTGGCAATCAGATAAATCTGTGCCGGGACCGAGGATTGAACCCCGGACCCTCAGCACAGAAGTCTGACACCTTACCCCTAGACCACCAGGTCACCTTCTTAATATTATTTTTCTCTCTTCGGTGGTCGAAGAGTCTAAGGAAGACATGCCAAACTTACGGCCCGTGGGTCACGCGTGTCCAGGTCCATGATTCTGTGCGGCCCGCGAAACTTTTGACGAACCAACGTATATCGCGTGGTCCGATTCATCTAATCATAAACGTCTAAATACACAAGTTTAGATTATAGAATTTAACATTTGGACATTATTTGAGTAAATCTAGCAAGTGAGGTTGGCGTAATGACTCGATTCACAAAAATTGTTAAATTTTACTAACAAAAAAGATGGCAATTTTTTGGTAGCACATAAGCATGAAGAAACAAACACCCGAAAGATTACGGCTTATGAACACGCATTAGTCATCCATCTTATGAAAGTAACTTCAACACGATTTAAAGTCTGACACTCACGCTCGAGTTTCACATTTCTGAGAAAAATTAGTCAGTCCTAAATTCTAAATCAGATTTACTTTATTTTTATAGCAATGATAATTTGAAGGAAAAAAAACTTTAGAGGCTAGCAATGTTTTTTTTAGATGGGCGTTTGAATCCCGGTTGGGTATACTAAGGGTAGTTTTCATAAATGGCTTTCCACTATTTTTCCTCTCAAATGCGTGTACATTTCCCCTATCAACCTTCCTCATCACTAACAATTAATGCAAATAGTACACATAACCCGAACGGGTAGTGAGACGCGTTTACAAAAATCAAAACAAAAACAATTGGTGTTCATATGAAGATGGACCTTGATGTGCTACACTTGGCCCCTATCGTAGCCTACCTACACCATTATGGGCGAAAGCAATGTAAGCTTGCTACCTTTCGTGGCAAACTAAGGGTTCGTTAAGCAAGGAGTTAATTAGTAAGGTGACGATGTCTTTTGTAGTCCACCTGTCTGCATCCAACAAGTGCCGTAGGGCTCTGCTCTGCTTACGTGAGAAGAATATCTATAAAGAAGTTGTTGCTTTCTTTAATTATCTCCGAGCACTTACCCTACAGGTTCTTTCATAGCTATTTCTATGTTGCCACTTTTACCCTGTGTCCTTAAATAACCATTGGTTTTGTGTCGTGCATTTAAGGCAACTGGCTGAAATTTATCAATTTTAAAATTATATGTATGGTTTTACACCACTAGTTTAAAGCTACACGATCTGGCGTGCGTATATAAAAGAGTGGGTCTAGCAACTTTGCAACAGCTAAGAGCGCGCGCTTCATCAGATTAGCTACATTTCCATACTTAGAAATTAATTAAAAAATAAAAATTTAAAACTTCTTTTAAAATCTGACAATCCACATTAGTACAATATTATAATGTACCTATATAAAAGGACGTTATAATTATTATATAGGTCTTTGATAAAAAAAAGTATTGAACTTAAATTTTTTCTTATAAAATGAGATGCTTGGTATTTTCTTTAAAATTGTTTTTGTTTTTATAATATTTTACTTAGTTAACACAATTACAAGCACTTAGAGCTCGTTCAGACGGGGCGGATCCGTCCGCGCGGTATCGAGTTGTATTGAGCTCCATACATTCGTACACACGAGGCGGAGCGGTGCAATCGTCCGAGCGGTCTCCGCTGACCGACCGCCAGAAACTCGATACCGCGCGGCTCGAGTTGTATTGAGCTCCATACATTCGTACACACGAGGCGGAGCGGTGCAATCTTCCGAGCGGTCTCCGCTGACCGACCGCCAGAAACACGATACCGCGTGGCTTGAGTTTTATGAATTTCAATGAGAGCGTTCAATTGACGAGTGGATTCGACACGTTTTGGACGTAAGCAGAGGAGTGAATTATGGAGCGTTTCGATACAGAACTTTTTGTTGACGAGGTGGAGAAAAGGCCTGCCATATGGGACATGGAATGTGAAGAATATTCCAACAAGATTAAAAAAAAAAACTAGCTTGGACAGAAATGGTGGAACTATTCGCCGACGCTGGGGATTCATTGGAAAAAAAGAACGTACTTGGTAGGTTTATTCTTTGTTACAGATATTTATTATTAGCTACTATCACAGATATTTATATTATATAAAACAGTTGGCCCTAGACTATCCGGTCCTCTGTACTATCCATACTATAAATGTGTGGGTTTTGTAAATATTAACGATGTTTTATCTAACTTTTCTTTTATATTCCGCACGGATTCTGCGACGTCTGGGCAGCTACCAATTTCCATACGGACCAAACCGCGTGGACGAATCCGCCCCGTCTGAACTTATGCGTAGTCACCTACCCTTATCATAGATACCAAGCTATGCCACCTAATATTTAAAGTATTTCCTGAAGTCTAGGGGCGGTATACAAGAACGTATAGTGAATGCTTATTGGACCGATAGTGTGGTCCCGAGCACACTATCGCTCCAGATACCGCTGACGCTTATTTATTAATATTAATAGCATTGGAACACGAAGCTTACCTATTTGGCCTTGTCTCTCATTGCTTTTCTTTTTCAAGTTCAAATAATTCCCTTGTACACTAAAACTAGCAGGAACTCTTACTAGGGATGTGGTATCGATACCGGACTAGTATCGAAAGAAAAGTATCGATAACAGTAAGTATCGGTATCGAAATTTTAATCTGGGATTTTTTTAAATCAAGTAATAATTTCAACTTTTGCATGATAGTAATTGTATATTCATATTTATTTAAACACTGAAAATTATCATGATTTAACCATACTGCAGAATATTTATATCTATCGCGTCTATGTTATATGTTGGAAATTGAAAGCTATTATGATAGTATTGTTTGATGGATATTATAAAAGGTTTTACCATACCAGCTTTCAAAATGTCTATGAAAATGTAGCTGATGGAAAGTTATTTAATAAATAAATACTATTAATATATACTTTCAATCTATTTTGTACCCTTCTCTAACCATAGTAAACATTTAACCCCCAGAATGAGTGAAGATAACAAAAAAGTTGTTTCTTTCGATACCGATCCGATACCGGTGTGTGAGTACTAATATCAGTAAAAGTACTGAGTTAAAAATTACTAGTATCGAAAGGAAAATGTAGATATTAGTAAAGTATCGATACTTTTTTCACATCCATCTGCTGTTTTGTTTTATTTGGTCCACTTCTTACTACCCGTCCAAATTCTCCTCATTTGATTACAATACTAGGCTACTGTTGAAGCTATATTGGAAGTTAAAGAACCATAAATCTCCGGGTATATATTCAATTCCAGCAGAGTTAATAAAGGGAGGTGATGAAATGTTGGTATTAGAAATTCATAAACTGTTATGTTCTAGACAAAATCATGGCTTATTACCAAAATAATAGAAGGAAAGTATAAGAATACCCATTTTCCAAGAGGGTGATAAAATAGTCTATAAATTATAGGTACCTCACTATTATTATTATTATTATTATTATTATTATTATTATTAGCACCGCGTCTTACTACCCATTCGGGTTATACGCACTTACGCTAATGTGTAATGGTAGGGTGATTGTGAGATGAAATAGAGGACCTACAGTTTAACGTGGGATCCGAACCACGGTGGAGGCCTGGCATTCCACACATTCACAAGTTGTGATTAATACACGTCTTGTCAGAGGTGAAGGAAGGGTTTGGCCATCAGATAAATCAGTGCCGGGACCGAAGATTGAACCCCGGACGCCAGCACAGAAGTCTGACACCTTACCCCTAGACCGCCAGGTCACCCTTTTACCTCACTATTGACGTGTTACAAACAAACCCTACATATAATGCAATTTTAATGAGAATGACTCCATATAAAGAGGAAATAATTGAGAATCATCATTGTGGATCTCGACTAATAGATTACAAAAAGTCATATTGTTACTTTCAGACAAATATTAGAGAAAAAGTGAGAACACATCACAACGGTATATAAAATATTCAGCTTTTCAAAAGGATTATGACTCAGTTACAAGAAACAAAATATATGCAATTTTAATTAAGTTTGAGATACCAAAAGGTCAAGCTAATTGAAGTATGTTTAATAGATAAGCTTGGTATGATACATTCAGGATGTCACTTATCATATTATTTTGAAATAACAATGGATTGAAACAAGGACATGCTTTTAGTATGATGCTCTTTGCAAGGGGAAGCTTTACATTAAATGGTACAACGAAGCTGTTAGGATACGCATATAATTTAGATTTGCTAGGCAATAGCTGTTGCAAGAAATTTAGAAATTTTATTAGAGGCCAACAGGGAAATAGATTTACAATTGAACGTCAAGAAGACGTAAGTAGGCCTATATGATCACAGATCACAGATCGAGGACGACAATTTAGAGGTTATCGCGAACAATATATAATTTTCTGGTGGTTAATAATTTAACATTTTTTGAAACAATTTTAACTAACATTAACGAGATTAGTATGTGAATTAGAAAAATAATATTCAAGAAATGCATGCTATTTCTCGGTAAGTTAACTTCTCGCCTGTTGTAAATTAGTGTTAAACTCAGAATATGCTAAAAAAATCTGTTGGTCACTATGGATTTATGGTTATGAACATTGGTCTATCTTACACTACGAGAAGAAACTTAAGATGTTTGAATACAAAGTGCTTAGGAAGATATTTGGTCCAAAAAAGGGATGAAGCTAGTGGTGAGTTGTTGTTTTTTGAGAATACATAACTATGAGTTACATACCCTGTACTCATTACAAGGCATTGTTCGGGAAATCAAATCTCGCATGCTACGGTGGGCATGACATGCAGTGCGAATGGAAGAAACTAAAACTGCGTTAAGGTTATTGACTGGCAAACCCATTGGGAATACCTGGACGTAAATGGGAGGGTAACATTATAATATACCTGAAAGAGATAGGGTGTAATGAGGTGGACTGGATAGAACTAGCTCAAAATAGGAATAGGTGGCGTACTTTTGTAAGTGCGGCAATGAACTTTTGAGTTCCTAATGCCATAGCGTAGGTAATCAATGGAGTAATGTTGAGATAGGTAAAATTAGGTTAAATGCACTGTCATTTGTATGAAGGGAGAGTGGGAAACCATTAAAAAAATACATCCTTCCTGGATTCTAACTCTTATATCTCCATTACTGGTAAACCAGACTCAATGAGCCTGACATTTAATCATCGTGCCCACTGATGCGAGTTGTGATAATTCACCAATAGTAATGATCCACGGTCACACTGGCCTCCAAGAGATTTGAACTCAGCTTGACCATTGACAAAGGAAGATAAATACCTAATTTAGGCTTCAATGCAGTAGGTCACCACTAAACGCTGGTTGTCAACTGATAGGAAGAGACGCAAGGGGATTTAAATGTTTTGTAATAAACGTTTTAAAATAATGTGGTGGCAAGGGCTGACTGCAAACAGGGAAGCGATGTTACATTAAAATTACTTGTCTATCTAGTTTTTGTTTACATTCATTTAAAAATTGAACTCTCTCTTTTATTTTTCTAAAAAAATATATCATTTGATGTGATCGATGGTGGTTTCCCCCCAGATACCGAATATATTAATAGTTCATTTCTATGCGCCGCCGTTGTAATGATATGGAATTATACATCCCAGTAATTTATTATTCACATTTGTATTCAAAATTACGATATTATAAATGAGAGCGAGTAGTAAGATATATTTATGTGAAGTTGTTTTAAGTTGCAAGCTATGGCGACATCTTTCTACGTCTCTGTTTGAAAGGCCAACTCAGTTTTGTAAACAGAAACGCACCTCGATGACCACACCCTTTCTCTTTTGGGAAGTTTCGAGAAGGAAATGTCGCTAGATATACCTACTTCAAAGTACGCATCTCTTCGCTTGCCATCCTGACGAGGAGCCGTGTAGGTTGAATCTATGACATATTAATCTATATTCTAAATTTCACGTGCCGGGAATTATCATGCAATAGTCGGGCCCTTATTAAAATCTACAACGTGTGAGATATCTATCAAAAAACTGTTTATCTAATAAAAATAAAAACTATAAAACACCAGAACTTTTGTTTTCTAAAATAATTATTATAATACATAATAACAAACTTGAAACCAATTCAATAATTATATAAAATATCACACTAATTGTGTCGAACAAACAAATAATATATCAGGCTAGCTCTTTTATACGATACACCGTTCGACCATGCGAAATCAAACTAGGCTTGTTTATTGGAAACATGACATTTTGCTCATAATCATCTTGTTTCCAATGATGGCCCTACTTCTGAGCTACAGCGCAAAGGAATGCGGTTTCGAAAGAAAGCTATCGGTATCGAAATTGTATTCGAGGAAACATGGTATTTTTTTAGTAATTAAAAAAAATACAACGTTTGCATCATGATGGTATTTTCCTACTGAACATTTTTATGACTTAACATTATTATAGTATAATTATGTTGGAAGGTATGATGGTATTGTATGTTGGATATTGTCGCGACCTCACGTGTCAGGATGAGCTTGGTGGGGTGGATAAGTAGTGGCAAATAATTGTGGGGTCCGTTTAATATGGTTTATTAAAGTAGCTTAATTAAGCAATATTATAATTATTATATATTATTAAAGCTTTTACCACGCCAGCTTTTATTAAAAATATATTTTTTTACAAATATTTTGTACCCTCCTTTTTAACCCTAAAAGTTAGAAGAGAACTTGCCTTGCTTGCTTGGTTATATTCTGGTCTAGCCTTGCTTGGTTATATTCTGGTCTAGCCTTGCTTGGTTATATTCTGGCCTTGCCTTGCTTGGTTATATTCTGGTGAAACTCTGATACAATTACAAACTTTAAAAAAATCTTATAGCTCCCAATACTCCTCAGTGCAGTCACTAAGAAATGAGTCTATCCATTCTTTTCCACAAAAGCCTGTTCCTTGATTTAGTTAAATTATCTCCTGCTTTGGAAACAGACTTTCAGCAACTAAACAGTTATTTATTTCTATACCGGTGTGTGAGTACTCATGTCAGTAAAAGTATCAAGTATAAAAGTACCAGCACCGAAAGGAAAATGTTGATTTCAGTAAAAGTATCGAGTATAAAAGTACTAGTGTCGAAAGGAAACTGTTGATTCCAGTAAATTATTCATGCTTTTTTAACACCCCTAACTGAGTAGCAACTTTGAACTTTAGAAAATTTGAAACTTTAGAAAATTTGAAACTTTGAAACTTTGAAACTATGAAACTTTGAATCCTTCTTAAACCTGTGTGTTCGACCGCCTTTTGTCTTGTCTGAGACTTGCGTGACGCGGGAGTGCGTGCTGATACGCACTATTGCATTTCGATGGTTCGGTAACCTACTTGCCCGCCGTGTGCGTCTTGGGACACGACAGCCCTTGCGTAATAATCCCCTACCTAGTATTAGGTCATCACAAGGATGAGCAAATCTTCCTATGACTAGGGCTACCACCCTCCCCTAAATAAAAAAAATAATTTTTCGATGTTGTCTCAGTTAAAAAAAATCATCTCTTTAAAAAACTATATATTTCTAAACCATTTAGGGGCAGTGGGGAAAAGTGGTGTAAATAATCAATCTTTTCTAGGATCCGCATCTTACTACCCTTATTTATACTAGTGAAATAAGAACTGAGAAGTTAAAATGTATAATTTAGAAAAAGTGTGCCTATATTTGTGTGAAAGGAAACCGGCACATTATTGGGAGGGGGGGGGGGGGTTCGAGCCGAAAAACTGGACATAACGAGACTATCTCCTTTGTCCGCATGCCCACAAGTTCGGGGAGTAAAATAGAAAAATGTAACTTTTCAATATATTTGATTGTTTTAAAATCTCACAAACTATTACACTATTAACTTGTGTCGTGAGCTACCAACTCTTACGTACAACACAAAATGATCAAAGTAAATATTAATTTATGAGTGTTATGAAGATACGAGATCGTTTTGCGCCCCCACAATACTTTTGCATTCGACCTCGGTGGTAAAGTGCTCGCCCCGGGACATGATTCTCGTGGGTTCAAACCCAGATGGGTTTGACGAATTTTTAAATACTCCTGTCACTAGGGTTGAAGTGTAAGTGTTGCTGCCTCGGTTTGTTCAAAAGTTGTTGCAGAAATAACCTTGTGTGTATCTATTTCCTCTGCGGACGTTTGAAGGTAACCAAACAAACACCCACTATGACAGATCGGAGATAACCGGCCTGGCTCTCGTTCGCTGTCGTATCTGCGCTGTCGAAAGTTTGCAGGTTTTTTAATGTTGTGGGGGCTGTAATTCTTAGTAACTCGGTAACTATTCTTGGCCCATTGTGAAGTATGTTTTCTTCCTCTGGTAAGTGTTTAAGTAAAGATGCAAATTTACCTTCCGTTTCCATATTCTTTGTCCAGAAACGTTGACGTTATCTGAGAAGTTTTTCTTATTTTTCACTTTCTTCGAATACTATAGATACTAAAGCAATTTCCTCAACTAACATAATTGCATTAAGTACTCTTGCTGCGAGCACAGAGAGAACAAGGAGTTGCACACATGCATGCAGTGTGAGGGGTACGCGATGCAGCTGCGTGCAGCGGCTTGGATCAGGCGTCGCTTTTGTTTTGCTTGACGTATTTCTAATACGGACTATCCGCAACGTTCGTAGATTTCAGAACAGATACAGGTGTATTTTTAATAAATGCACCAACATTCGCCCTTAGATAGAATGAGAAAACCACCTCATGAGATCCAATATATTTTGAAATAATCCGGCATATTTTTTTAATTACGATTTTTCTACAAAAATTTTTTTTTAAATAAAACACTTCCTTCAAACAGTTTTTAAAACAAAGATATTCTGTTTTACTTTTTTTGAAAAAATAGATAAAAAAAGGGAAATCACAGACATGTTTGCTAATGCAAGAAAACTCTTTATCTCTTCTGATCGTGCATTGATAGTTAAACATCGCTGAAAACAATTATCTACGCTACTGCAAAATTACGTAAAAGTTTCTATGATAGCCATTTGGTTTCAGTCGTTCGCAATGTAATAGCTGACTTGAACTTAATCCAGGACTCAATTAGGTGTGGAAACATTGTCCTTGTGTGCGGGTCATTAGAGTCGTTGGGTGAGGCTGATAAACAGATGTGTTTGGAAAGTGCACGTAGTGAATGAATTGACCTGAACTCCTCGGAAGACGTCCTAAGTCAGGAAATGGGGTCACCGACGGAAGACTGGTTTCCCCGATGATGACTCGGCTGTTAAGTGATTGCTAGAGGAGGAGGGGAGAATGTAGGCAAACAGGGCATCGCGGGGGCCACTTCCTTCCCCCCTTTCCTATCAACACTAGAGTCTGCTGCTCCACTTAACCTAAAGCCGCGACGGAGTTTTTGATGAGTATCGTGAGAGTGCTGTTCCCCCCTACAGTTTAGATTATTTCGGTTGGCCTGCCATCCGCGTCGTCTGAAGACGATCGTCGGTGTACGGTCCCTCCCTTCAAGCCGTTCTGGGGACACGTGCCTCGCTATAAAAAGATGCGTATCCTCCCGGGACGGCGTCGTTCTCGTGGTTAGGGTTTCTAACGTAGAAAGGTGTGAGGTGAATGTTTTAAAATGTAAATATTCCTTCAATTTTTTTTCGAGAAAATTTTCAACCTATCTAATTTAAAACCAATGCACCGGAGACATACTTTTTAAATTTTCCATTTTAATTTAATTACTTATTACTTAACCTATAAACGTTGACACCAGAAAAATCATCAAATTAATTGCAATAATAGTGATTCCATTTTCTCCTCACACTCATAGACAGCACTTGGTGGTTGAATGGGCCACTAACGTCGGGTTTGCTCTTGACCAGATATGTTAATATTCCATTTTTACATACAAGTATGTATTATTACAGTACATTAACTCCTCCTCTGATCCATTGATCTGTCGTTTGATCAAAATGCACCAGCAGTCATCTAAAGGTAACATGATAAATTACAATGTGTCATATAAACTGGAGACGGGCCCCTCATAGGTATCGTAAGTCAAAACACTAGCTCACAGTCACGCGTTGCAAGGCGTCAGACTCGCATTGTAATGGATTTCCGGGGATGAGGTTGAGGCTCGAATCTCGGCCAGAGCTACTTGGGGGGGGGGGGGGGTAGTTTTACACTTGTAATTCGTCACTGTGGTTTTATTATCTGCTTTTCACGATGATGTGGGTGCATTTCCTTATATTACCTTACTTGTTCCTACCCTGTTGTAATAAGCTGTAAAATAATCCTAGTAAACAATTCACGCACACACTTAACTCGGAATGTTTCCATGTACAACAATTTATTGTTCGTCGTAGTTTTATGTCCCGTATGTCAATAAAACACTGCAATTACCTGGCCTGTTAATAGATAGGTTGGAAACCGTAATACCTATTCTGATACTACCTTGACCTTTCTCACTCTCCAGACAAATGAATCGTGACCGGGGTCCTCTGGGCGCAGAGAGGGAGGATGTAGATTTTGTGCCTGGCATGAAGGATACTTTTTCATCGTTTCTTTTTTATTTGTTACTCTTATGGAAATAAATACTGGCACCGACAACTCTTATTATTGTTCTATTGTTCCGGGAGGAGAGAACAATGTTGATGGGAAACAAAGGGGGAAAAAAAGTTGATGAGAAGTGACTTCTGGTGAGTGGCTCTGTGTTCGTGTCTTTCACACATCGGTTTGTGTTGGCTTAATGGTGTCATTCTCTTTTTGGCCAACAGCACATGCAACGTTTATCTCATGCGCATCGCTGGCACGTGGTAAAGCTCATCTAGCCTGGTTTTCCAGTGACAAGTAGGTCGGGTTTCGAATCTCGGCTGGGTGCACCGAAGGTGGGTTTTTTCCTTAACTGTCTTCCCACTCTTTCTTCACATAAATTTACCCGCCTCGGTGGCGTAGTTAGCTAACGCGCTAGTCGTGTTGAGCTCGACCGCCGAGGACGGGGAGATCGAGGTTCGAATCTCGGTCGGGTGAACTGGGGGTGGTTTTTCCTAAATTGTTTTCCACTCTCCTTCCACGCAAATGCGGGTTCACTTCCTCTAAATTCAACCCTCCCAATTCCTAATCCATTAGCGTAATTAGTACTTAAGCGTATAGCCCGAACGGGTAGTAAGACGTGGTGCTAAATATTATTATTATTATTCACATAAATTTGGGTAAATTTACTCTAAATTCTACCGCTCTCATTATTTTTTCAATAGCATAATTAAAATAAGTATAGCTCAACCGGGTAATAGGACGCAGCGGAGGAAAAAAAAAAAGAGTTTACCATAACTGTCACCTTTCCTCTCCATACCTTGAATTGAAATTGCATTTTTTTAAAGCTAACATAGTTGTACATGGGAACATGGTAAGAAGGGTGACTGTCAGGGAAATGAAATAACCTTGTTAGAGATTTTAAAAATTTGGTAACGACTACTAATGAAAATTATCACCCAACGCAACGGTCTTGGTCTCTCAAGTCGAAGGGTACACGACACCTGAGGACAACTCTTCCAGTTTAAATTTGTTAAAAGGTGGTGCTCTCACCTACCAAGGGATGTATTGACAGGGTTCAAGTGGCCTAGGGTGACAAATATAGCGGCCCTCGCCTTACACACACTAACATGTATGTATTAATGAGACCCTTGAGCCAAATTTGTGATAGACCTCATTTGTTCAAAAACGAGATTTTAATGTATTTCAGTGTACATGATTGATCGAAAGCCACGTTAGAAATCTTATGGAAATTTAACAAATGGATGTGCTCTATTAAGTATCTCTTTTTACATCAAGCATATTTTCTTATCATATGTTTGTAAGACTGAGAGAAGATTGTGGAAAGTTCACACACACAATTGTTGACTAAAGGTAAGCGTCCATTCACCCGCATAGACGGACCGCACGCATAAGATTTTTGTGTTCTTTACATTATTTTGAATGGGAATGCGTTCACCTATCCGCAATGACGATAAGAATTCCGGAAGGCAGATTAAATTACGATCCGTGCGGTGTGTGTGGATGTCATCTGCAATGCTGAGTAGTGCAGGCACCCCCCACCTTTCGTATTCGGAATTTCCAGCTTCATTTTCTCTATTTAGCTTAGAGATAGTCAGTACAGTTAAATGCTGGGAGCAGTTCAAAGTAATTTAGTTCACTAAAATGAGCAGTTCATTTATCAAGTTCATTAGTTCGTGAATTTCTTCTTGTAGTTAAGTCGTTTGGGAAATTCATCGCTCGCGACCAATAGAAATACAGCCTGTAGTTCTGTCGTTTGCAACCAACCTACGTATTTTAGGTTAGTCCTCCACCAGGTCGCGAACCACCGCGTGTGAGTGGGTTATTATTTCACCCCTCACATTATTAGTCACAAAACCAAGTTCTTCAAGCTGGGGAACGTTTTTAAAGTTTATTTAACTGTGCTCGTGAATTTAATATAGAACGCGTTATTTTTGTCAGAATAACTGTGATAAGCTCAAAAACAAAGACTAAATACAGATTGAATAAAAAACTTTTTTTATCAGAAAAATAATACTTTAAAATCGAATTATATTAGTTACAACAGCACAAGCTGTTATATTAATGATAGCGTAGTGGGGTGTAGCTCTAGAATATTTGTCTATAGTAGTTTATGTCTAACGACCACCCATGCCAGTGATGTCATTATAGATATTAGGACACACAAAAGGCGACACGATAGAACTAGAGGATCGATGTTGGGAACCGCCTCCTTCGGAAATCCGAATGTATTGGACGCAGTACACTAAATAAATCCGATTCGTACGATGAGTGCGGTCCGTCCGATGCGGGCATACCTTTAGAAGATGAAAAGCGAGTTTTATTGGAAAATGAGAAAAGCGATGTATTAAAATTATCTAAACCATGATTCTTTAAGCTTATGAATCAATAAAATACATTGAGCAATAGTGAAATAGATTTTAAAATATTCAAGCTAAGGCTTACGATGTTTTTCACAACTATAAAGATGCTTAATTTTTACAAACTATTTCCTTTGAGTTTGCAAATTTTTAAAGTTAAAAAGGTATTCCCATGACGAATCCTTATTACTTAATCTTAAAAAATTATAAAATCACAAACGTTTGATTATTTTGTTATTTAAAATGGTAATGATTAAACACAATCAAAATAAATTTTAATAATAGGATGTATTATTTTCAAAGTAAATTGTTGTATTTTTAAAATCAATATATTGAGTTACATGATATTAACTAAAAATAAATGGTGCGACAAAATTGTTCAAACTTTCTCATATAGTTTCTAATAGTTTCAAGCTTGAACAAAGTCCATGGAGCCGTTTTGAGTATGTGGCCAGTGACACACAGACAGAATTATAAAATCCACATTTTTGGGCTCGGACACATATAAAACTTAAATATTCATCTTAATCTAAAGGTCGAAAGTGTTCACGATTACATTGATAATCTTGATCTGTGAAAGTCAAAATCAAATTTTTCAAACATCAGTCATCAGTAAACTAAACTTAAACAAATGTTTACCACAAAAAGTAGTATATATTGTTATTTGTCATGTAAACACTCCAAATATACCCATTTTGTAACAAAACATTTGCGCCATTTTTAAAATAGTACAAGTTTTTTTAAAAATTTGTCTTCAGTAAACTACCCATAAATGAGTTTAAACCCCAAAAACAAGTCTATGATGTTATTTGTCATACCACACAATCCTCAGGTGTGAATTTTAAACAAAATAGTTAGAGTAAATTCTCGAAATATTTTGAAATTTCAAAAATTTCCTATCAGTAAACAACTCTTCAGCAAATTTTTAACCAAAAAACAATGTTACAGTGCTATTGGTCATGTCAAACAAATCTTGTATATGCATTATTATCAAAATCGTTAGATCCATTTTAGACAAATTTGCGTTAAAATTTTAGGTCTAAAGTCAAAATCAAAAAACTTCCCGAAGTATAGTCTATTCGTTTCGTATCCGTGACCAGAGTTAGACAGACAGCCAGAAATGGAGAACAAACACAATTTATAAAATCCACTTTTTTTGGGTTCTTGTTCACATAAAACGTAAAGATTCATCAAAATCTCAAGATCGATTTTTTTCTCAATTACAATACTTTCTTTTGATATGAGAAAGTAACACAATTTGAGAATGTTCGTAGTTAACTAATATTAAAAATCGCTCTTTTCATTATATTATTAATGTGTTTATCAACAGCTCATCGACCCATCAAAACAATATGTTAATTTTTAATGTATAGCTAAAATTTCAACTATGAGTAGTTTAGTTAAAAGGTTTTTTAAATTCTTTAAAAAAATTAAACAGTAAATCCCGTGAATCAATAACATTCTGTAATGTTCAATCAGCTGTGAAAATATCGGTGATCTCTCTACAATACTTAAAACGTCTTAATAAAACGTACTACCCGGGTAACGGAACAATGGCACACATGAGTAGGCACTAAGATTTATCTGAACACTTTACCCATCCACGTTACCCATCCTGTATGCTCATTCTGCTCTTTCATATCAAAATACCTACTATTTCGAATTAATCTTCTTCAAGCACACGACCATTTTTTAGTATTTCTTCCGTTGCCTGTTTCATGGGAGAGGTAATTTTATCAAGGGGTCAGCTGCAGATAAATAGGAACTATGTTCCATTTCAACCGATACCTAAAATAATATAATATTTGTGTATCGGATGTCTTATTACGGTGGGATGAACAACTTGAAAGTATCAGGGACTTTATAACTGTCAGAAAAACTAGAGAAATATAAAGTTATTTTGAAACTAGCCAAGATAAACATTATATTCTTCAGGCAAGATAAAATGTCTATATTGCATCTTGTTCAAACACTGTTTCTAGTATATGTATTTATTTATTTCTAAAACCATTCCAAAAATAACTATTTAAAACAAATGAGATATTTAGATATTTTTAAAAGTATTTATTAATTTCAATATGTATTTTAGTCAGGTTTTTTTAAAATATTATATCCGGAGCTTTCTTTTTTAGATTCTATAGCCACCATTATTTTCCACTATATTCCTTGTCTTTGGGTAGTCTGCTTACTGTCTATTAATTGTTCTGTTTTATTGTTGATGTAACCTTGAGTTTAGAAAGTTTACGTTGAGTACTCAACTAAGGAGAGACGTTACTGTCAAGCAAGCCTTTGCACACATTGTGGACGCGCGTGCCATTGGAGCCACATTATGAAATGAGAGAAGCAAGTGTTTGTTAGAAGAACCCCATGTTCGGAACCCGCACTTTGCTTAGTTTGCATCCATTGGAGCCACATTATGAATTGAGAGAAGCAAGTGTTTATTAGAAGAACCCCATGTTCGGAACCCGCACTTTGCCTAGTTTGCATCCATTGGAGCCACATTATGAAATGAGAGAAGCAAGTGTTAGTTAGAAGAACTCCATGTTCGGAACCCGCACTTTGCTTAGTTTGCATCCATTGGAGCCACATTATGAATTGAGAGAAGCAAGTGTTTATTAGAAGAACCCCATGTTCGGAACCCGCACTTTGCCTAGTTTGCATCCATTGGAGCCACATTATGAATTGAGAGAAGCAAGTGTTTATTAGAAGAACCCCATGTTCGGAACCCGCACTTTGCCTAGTTTGCATCCATTGGAGCCACATTATGAAATGAGAGAAGCAAGTGTTAGTTAGAAGAACTCCATGTTCGGAACCCGCACTTTGCCTAGTTTGCATCCATTGGAGCCACATTATGAATTGAGAGAAGCAAGTGTTTATTAGAAGAACCCCATGTTCGGAACCCGCACTTTGCCTAGTTTGCATCCATTGGAGCCACATTATGAAATGAGAGAAGCAAGTGTTAGTTAGAAGAACTCCATGTTCGGAACCCGCACTTTGCCTAGTTTGCATCCATTGGAGCCACATTATGAATTGAGAGAAGCAAGTGTTTATTAGAAGAACCCCATGTTCGGAACCCGCACTTTGCCTAGTTTGCATCCATTGGAGCCACATTATGAAATGAGAGAAGCAAGTGTTTATTAGAAGAACCCCATGTTCGGAACCCGCACTTTGCCTAGTTTGCATCCATTGGAGCCACATTATGAAATGAGAGAAGCAAGTGTTTATTAGAAGAACCCCATGTTCGGAACCCGCACTTTGCCTACTTTGCATCCTTTTTGACGCGCGCCGTCAGTCCTCAGATACGTTCCAAACACTTGTCATTGTGCTCACTGCCAAGGGGAAATGCCAAGGTCTCTCAGTTCCGAGAACACTCGCCTACATTTGGAGCCAATCAACTGCGACAAGAGGAAACCACATCTTATTATTAATTGTATAGGGAAATCTTGGCCTCTCCCCTCCCGGTTTGTGTGTGAGGTGACCTCGCTTGAGGCCGTGATGGTTGTTAAGAGGCCTTGTAGATCCACCCTGCTCTCGAACATCTCCTGTTCGAATCCAGGTTCGTGGCGTGACTGAGCCATTGGGGTATTTATCGTGCACCCTCTAAATATATTATTTCAACACATGACTTGCAAGCTAGCTTAACGCATCCGGCCTAAGGCGTCAAGCTCGCAGCAGACTGAATTACCGGTCATGGAGAGAGAGGCTCTAATCTTGGATAGGTCCACTGAATAGAGTGGTTTCAACATGTGATTTATCACTGTGGTTTTCCCATCCTCTTTTCACTGCTTTTTTAAGTATGCTCGGGCTGGCAAGCCTGGCCCCTGTACTAAGTTTAAACCTTCCACTCAACTGTACTTTAGTTGTCAAATGGGATTTTAATCACTCAGCGGAGATATTGTAATGGAATAGTGCTGGGACGCTTGTGATATATCTATTCGTGTCCATTTCCACCGCGCTGAGCGACAGTCGACCTCGTTGGCAGCTATTCCAGTATTAGATTGATCTTATTTTACAGCTGACCTCAACCGACAGACCCCTAATCGACGTGACCGTTAACCTTGCCCTCTGTTTTTTGTCGAGGCTAATCACTTTTTAAAAGCCTTTTGTATTGATTTAAGAGGGAATTGATGTTAGAACAAAATCCCTCCCATACCCTGCTAGGGGATTTTACCAAGAACCACTGCAGATAAGATCCCTCCCCATCCACACCCTAAAAAAATCTGGCTATGGCCCTGTTTCTAGATAATTAAATTGATCTCTACTTTGTGCTCCGTGGATTACTACACGTCCGCTCCATCCGCATACTTACACTTGAGTTAGGGATGTGAGAGGTCGTATTTAGAAGACATTTTCTCACATTTTGCATTAAAGTAAAATAAGAAATCATTGAATGCGGTTGAATTTCCTAAGAATTATTTTTATTCATCACCCGGTGCGATATACCCGGGAGATATCAGTATTTCAGAGCTATTTTTAAAGTCAAACAATCCTAAGTTTGAATTAGAGCATTAAAAATAGTAATTTTAATTCAAGAAAATTACGTTCACTTATTTTTAATCCATTATAATGGTTTTTTTTTTTTTAACTAAAAGTGCGTCTAGATTATTAAAATCACACTCACAAATAGGTTCCCGTTCCAAAGTACCCGAGGCAGCTGTGATACCTGTTCGGGACGTAAATTGCTCATCCCTCAGAAGCCGGCTTCTGGGGCTGGTTTCCACCATCGCTTGTAGCAGCTGATGATTTAATTGAGGTTTATGTGGGTAATCCTCGTATTTCTCTCAAGCCTCGTCTACAAAATTCGTAAATTCAGTATCCTCTTAGTTCTTAACGAACTTAAACCCCTCATAATTTTGTAATACTGTTAAATGTGTATAACCTGGACAGGTAGCAAAACGTGGTGATAGAAAATAAATATTGTGAACACGTTGTATCCGCGTGACATCGTGCCAACTAGTGGACACGTATTATACTTTGTCCGATCAAACTCATCGAAATAAAACCATTTCATAGGATTCGATAAACACAATCAACATTTAAATAATTTAATTTTTGTTAGTATTTTTATTTATAGTAAGGAAATCCTTAATCTATTGAAGTTTTCTAAGTTTTGCTTTTAAAGGTAGGTAAATTAAAATAAGATACGTTTAAAAATTTGTGATGGTTTTTCTTTACTATCATTGAGACTTTCATTTCAATTCGCACACTAACGTTTATGTATTTATTAGGGGTGTGTGAAGCTTCAAAACTTTGACTTGGCTTCGAAACAAACATCATCTCCGACCTTGCCTCGAAACAAATTCTGGCTTCGAAGCTTCGCCAGTAAAAATGTTGACAGTTAAAAAACTCCATTTATGTTCATAGCCATTTTGAGCTACAAAATAAATTACAAATTAATATTTATATGGAGAAACTATCAAGAAATTGAATTGCATGTTGTGATAATAACTTGATTTGTCAGTTTAACAAAAACTATTACAAAAAATTGTGCAATAAAATATTCTCCAATTAATTTTAGTGTCTAAAGTAATATAAATAATAACCGCAATATAATATTTTTTCAAGCCTAAAACAACTAAAAGAAAAATATTTGAACCTCTCTATTCGGCTTCGAGAATATTTCTTATATTCGATTCGAGTTCGATTCGAATTGAAAAAATGGACTACTCGCACCCCTAGTATGTATCTACATGTGATTGACCCTTCGAAGCCGTTAATAAGGACACTCCTTAAGAAAGTTAAATTATACCAACTTTTACGGAGCAAGAATCTATGATTAGAGCAATCTCTTACTTTAGAGTTAATCTCTTACAGACTACGGACCCGAAAGGAGTATTTAGACGAGGCCATAATTTGTGAAAGCTTCTTATCCACGCCTGGTAACTGGTGATTGGCGGGTGCCTCCAACCAGTCTTACTCTGTAGAACCACGAGCTTGACTGGCGTGCTCATTTTGACCCAGGAAGTTGGGATTAAATTGGGGGGAAAGGTGGGTTGGATTTTTGCTTATGATTTATCACTTTGTTTTTCCTATCTCTTATTTATGCAGATGCGGGTGCACTTCTTTTAAACTAACCTCATCTAAACCCTTTGGCTTAAGTTGGAAAAAATCATTGTGTTGCTCATACTTATGAGAAATATAGTAATGTCTGGTTCATAAACTTAATTAAGTTTGATTTTTCTCCTGCTTTTTAAGTATGCTCGAGCTGGCAAGCCTAGGTGCGTGTACAAGGGGGAACCTACCACTTAACTGTAATTGAGTTGTCAAATGGGTTTTTAATCACTCAGCGGGGATATTGTAATGGGATACTACTTGTGATGGATCTCTTCGTGTTCATGTTCATAGCGCTGAGCGACAGTCGACCTTATTGGCAGCTATTCCGGTACTAGACTGATATTTCTTTACAGCTGACCTCATCCGACAGACCCCTGTGCCACGTGACAGTCAAACTTGCCCTGTTTTCTTTCGAGGCTAATCACTTTTCAATACCCTTCCTCTTCTCATATACAATTCATAGCACTTATAGTCCCCATTATGTTTAAAAAAATATTTTGTATTGATTCAAGAGGGACTTGATGTTAAAACAAAATCCTTCTCATCTCCTTCTAAGGGATTTCACCAAGAACCACTGCAGAGAGGATCCCTCCCCCTAAATACCCTAAAAAATCCGGTTAAGGCCCTGCTTCTAAATAATTAAATTTATTTCTACTTTGTGCTCCGTGACTTTACTACACGTCCATGCTATCCGAATACTTACACTTGAGTAATTAGGGATGAGAAAGGTCATATTTAGAAAAAAAAAATACTCACATTTTGTGTGTAAGTGAAGTAAGAAACCATTTTGGAGAAAGGGGGAATACCTTACACCTGACCGGGATTGGAATCCCGACCTCTTTGTCACTGGCAAACCTGATTCCACGAGATCTACGTTTGCCCACCGGTGAGGATGATTGTCCTTAACAACGATCAAATAACTCTCCGAATGTTGTAAAACATCCATTCGTCATCGTCTTATATTAAACACTGGGTCAAAGTCGGGAGTGCTAGCAGCTCACCTAACACTGCTAGTGGCGAGTTATCGCGGGACGCTACGGCCGCCAACTTGTTGGCTACGTTGGCAGCTTAGTTGAGACGTCGGAAAGTGAAATCGGGTTGACGGACTGGTACTCTCTCTTCTTTCAGGAAGTAGACCTCGAGAACTCAATCTAAGAGACAAAGACGTCTGCCTTAACGTGACATAGTGTTCTACTAGGCCTTCGATATGAGGATGTTCGTTCTTATTCTTACATGTAACCGATTACTAACCGATTTTACTCTTCAGCATTTTGTTGCAGAGCTAGGATTTTAAAAAGTGCCGTGGATTACAAGGAAATATTTTAGGTTTGACAAGGAAGTGGTCAAGGGATGACGAGAAAGTTGTCTAAGTGTAGTGAGGAAGTCCTCTAGGAGTGACAAGCAAGTTTTCTAGAGCTAATGAGGAACTCTTCCTAGGTAAGGATGGCCATCATGTCTTCTAGGGGTGACGAGGAATTCCTCTATTTGTGAAGTAAAGATCAATGTTGCTCCCAACTGGAGGAAACAGTAGGTGGGTGTTATGTTGTGAAATCCACAAGAGAGCACAAGTCTGGAGAGAGTGTTGTAAACCAATCTGAAGGAACATTTGTCCTAAAACCATCCGATCTTAGAGAGAACTCCAGCCCTCCCGTGTAAAAGTCCATCACACAAACTTGTTCGTCCTACTACCCGTCCAGGATATACTCTAACACACACTTAACTCGTGCACATATTGCTCTCCACGACCTCACAATATAGTCTATGTAAAAGAAGGTTAGAGCCGATGTAAAACAAAGGAGATCTCAAATATCACATGGACACACATAATATAACGACAGCAATAAACTTTCCTGCCGCGCCCAATCACCTGCAAAGAGTTTTATAACACCACCATTAAATAAATATGTATCACAACAGATAGGCGAGGAATGGAGCCCACTGTGACTATTAATGGGAGGCGTTCAGTCGAAACAGATAAGGAACAACTCATTACATTCAAGGCCACATACCGTCCACTTTATGATCACCTGAATATACGCAGGCTGCATTTCAGCCCACTTTAAGGGGGCTTAAACCACGACCGTCTTTAGTAACGGCCCTACTTGAAACCAACATGATATAGCTTGATATTAACTGTATTTACAATAGTTTCAGACCAGTTTTTGCTCTTATAGTGTGTACAGAAAATTTATTTCTTCTTGTCAAGTTTGTGACACTTTCAACAGTGATTAACTTTGTCAAATTAGATAATATGAGAACAAAAATTTGAAAAAGTCTTCTTCAGCATGTGCTCTAATTTATATATGTTAAGGCTTTGCTTACCACTATTGAACCAGATTTATTTTGAACACTCCTGTGTGCCGTGATAGTAAAAATTTACTAATTGGGCCCACCGTGGCTCTTTATTATTACGATCACTATGAAAATTTTACAACACATCTCAACCTTAGCTGACATGTGGATGGTGGATAAGGTACCAATCTACAAAGAGTTCAGCTCTTATGAAAACTGAGTGTACACCAGTCTAAAATGCTATGCTAACTTTCCCCTTTGGCGCGCACACACACACACTACCAAGCACTTAGCAGTTGTAACATATTTCCTGGGACGGGCGATACTCAGGGTAGTATTAATTGAGATTCGGGAGTCGGCTAACCCCTCATTCGACCTGAATTGTTATTTTTGTGTCTGTGTTATTGTTTCGAACTACTAATTATTCTTTTTAAAAAAATGTTCAAAATTGTACTCTAGGACAAGTTAACCAGCAACGCTTGGTGAACCTGCTGACTACGGCTGATCTTTTTTTGGGTCATATTTAGTTTGAGGAGGCCAAAGGTTTAGGTGGACTGCCCGCCAGCTGTGAGCTTCTGTTGGTTGCAAGGTGTACATTATACTAGAATCAGGTCTAAGGTACTATTCTAGAGTCTAGAACACTAGATATCTCCAGGAGATTACTGTTTGAATACTAGCTGACTCTGAACTTCTGGTGGAAACAAGGTGTACATTATACTAGAATCAGGTCTAAAGTGTTATTCTAGAGTCTAGAACACTGGATATCGCCAGGAGATTACTCTTTGGATACTAGCTGGCTGTGAACTTTTAGTGGAAACAAGGTGCTATTCTAGAACACTGGATGTATCTAGGAGATTACGGTACAAGGTGCTATTCTAGAACACTGGATGTATCCAGGAGATTACGGTACAAGATGCTATTCTAGAACACTGGATGTATCCAGGAGATTACGGTACAAGGGGCTATTCTAGAACACTGGATGTATCCAGGAGATTACGGTACAAGGTGCTATTCTAGAACACTGGATGCATCCAGGAGATTACGGTTTGAATACCGGCTGACTCTGAACTTTAAGTATAGCGTCATTGACCAGAGGTTAAAAACTATTAATTTTTTATTGGATCAGAAAGGGAAATGTAGTTGCGGAATCGTTGCTATAATAGGTGCACATCAGTGAAGGTTCACCGTTAGGACAGACGGTCGTACTGATCACACATAGCCAAGAGAGCCACAGGTTAGACCACTTGCGGAGGAATTGGGTCACACAACTCTCTAGACTTCTTGGTCCATCTCCCCTGAATTCGCGGCTAAGCAATGACCCGCGCCCGTTGACATAGAGCCCAAAAATAACTCTTAAGGCCTTCCCACAATTATTAAATTGTTCAACTTAACACATAAAGTTTTTACTTGAATGTGTGACTAAGAATTCGACGCACGGCAGGCATTGTGATTAGACACAATTTTGAAATTTACCTCAACATCTTCATGTTTTGACTTTATAAACTCGGGATGCTGCAAACATTTAGTCAAAGCCAATCAGAAAGAATCATTTACCTATGAGTGTTTACATGAGATAAAAAGTCGTTGGCGATCTTTTCATGTGATTTGATCTGTAAAAAAAGAAACGCTACCATGCAAAGAATATGGTTGTTTCAAAACAGGAGATAGTCTATCAAGATTGTCTCAAAGAAAATATAAAATCTAGTAATAAGCTTCTAATCCAGATGAGGCTTACAAAGATTCCATGTGGGAAAATGCTTGAGTAGAAATTGATCATATTACATCTATGCCAGTAAGGCCTACAACATACTAGCAGAAGTACCCGGCGTTGCTCGAGGTAACCACGCAATACATTGCGTGGGGTGGCTACTTCGGGCAACGCTTTTATTTGTTCAAAACGGAAAAAAAAATCTTCATTTTATATCTTCCAACCTAGTTTTTAATAAATAAAAAAAAATCTTCATTTTATCTTCCAACCTAGTTTTTAATAAATAAAACAAAATATAGTCATAAATTTTAAATTTCAGCCCTCTGCTTGCAGTAGATATCGCGCAGTGTTCCAGACAGACAAACAAAAACTTAATTTTATCAATATAGATAATATAAACATGAAATACCTGAGGTCAACTTTTTAGTTTAATGTTTTGGTTTAGTCGCTTCCATCATTAAAATTGTGTTTAAGTTTGTGTGTTTTTTTATATTTGATATTCATTTATTGAACTATTTTTGTGTGTAAAGTCACGGAAAATAACTGTGCAGATACCAAGTTCGTCAAAGTAAAACTTTATATCTATAGTTTAAAGTTATGTAATTGTGTAGTAAGCTTAATATTCATAATACAACTTACTATGAATGCACACGTTTGCTAAATTAGAAAGAGCAGAGCAGAAAGATGCTACGACGAGCTCTCAGCCAACGACAAACATGTAACTCGTAAGACCGTATCTACTTGACGCGAGCTAAGACTTTAAGCTTTGTCCGCTATGTTCGATAAGATTTGCCTCGGAGACACAATCAAACTTTAAAATAAACTACCTACACTATTTATGCTCGCGCCCTATGGAATTATACATAAGCAGACAGCTGTTTTGATTGTTTTGATGTGAATTTAAATAACCCTTTGAACTAAATATTGTATGGAGCTATGTCACGGAATAGCACAAATTAGAAAACATATATCGTTACACTAACCTATAATATTCTTATATCCATTACCAACAACACATGTTGATAATCAGGTGTTTCTAGTTGGTATTTCAAAACATTATGGGTTAACACAATTCTACGATCCTGTGAATGTGTTAGGCCACTACTCAAGCATATTCCGCTCTCAATTTTTGGCGAACGTGTGAATATAGCTTTACTTTAAAAAATACAAAAAATTATAAAGGTAGTACCGCGAATGAGTATTCTAATAAGTAGTGTTAATGAGGCCTACTTGGGAGTGTGTAGAACGTGTAATTCATGACCGAAGGAATTGTGTGGTAATTTGCTGAAAACATATCAGTATCTTGTGCACGAACGAGAAGGGGTGCTCGTGAGTGATCGGGGGCTATCGGATGATTGATCGTGCCCCACGTGGGGCGCCAAAAGCCTTGTTTCGTGCCTTGAGAGGGGGATATGGATACACTCAGTTGTACTTGCGAACATTTAGATAAAAATAATTATTCCAAGCAGTTGGCACGTCTTGTACAGATATAAGAATGTAATTTTGTATATAAAAAAAGTATTCGTTAATCTTAACGCCGTTTTCTATAAGGACTTTCTTGATTATTTAATTTGAGAAATTGAAATGCATAATTGACGAGTCAATAATTAAGTTTTTACTAAGGATTTAATTTGCTATTAAATAACTTGACATTTAACCAAAGGTTACGTACACTAGCAAATACCTTAGAAACCGTTAACAAAATATTTCCCTTCATTGGTGCGCAACATGGAATAAGGCGTCAATTCCGTCTGGTCTGGTGGGCCGATGACGGGAAGGTCGAGGGTTTCAATCCCGGCCGGGTGTACTGAGGATGCGTTTCCTGCACGTAAATACAAGCACATTTTTTGAATTTATACTTTCCTAATACTTATCTTATCAGTGTAAGTATGCGGTTTCCCCGGACGTGTATTAAAAACTCTATAAAAACACTCAAATCCCCTTCGCAGTTGTAAACTTTTAGAATCCGTCACACTTGTACGAATCAAACCCACGAGAAAAGTATCGACAATTTTTCACAGATATAATTCGACTTCGACTATTGTTTGTAATAATTTTAGCTGTGGCTGAAAGTTCCTTATTAACGGTCTAATTTTATCTCTTCCTCGGAGTACCGGTGTGCCTTAACCCCTTGTTAACGCCAGTCTTGGCCTCGCAAGAGCGACGGGCGGGACCTTTAGAATCTAGATGAATTGATAAACTGGATGGACCGCTTATAAGATCCACGGCCGCACGATGGGGTCCGCTACAGGGCTTTCTTTGGTGTTCTTCTGTTCGTTCCTCTTGCCGCCCACACAATATACCTAGTACCCACAGTCTTCGACAAGAAACTATTCACGCTACTAAATGCTGACGTCATCTTTGACGCCAGGGTACTGATACGCCCAACAACTTTTTACTCAGGTTTTCCGCGTCTTACACCCAGTCCGGGATATCCAAATATTTTACAGTAATGGCGTAGGGGGCGAGGAAGGTAGAAATTAGAAGTATTATCGTGAATGAAGAGTGGGGAACCATTGAGGTAAAAACACCCCACTACATACGGCTGGGAATCGAATCTTTTTCTCCGTGTCACAGGGGCAAACTAGACCGGACGAGACTGATTATAACATGTGAAGCTTGCTTAGAGGATCAAGGATCGCGTCATTCTCATCCTGCCTGGCTTACGCGTAAAAAGAAGTTTGGGGGTTGAATCTCGGCTGGGTGTACGAAAAAATTCTTTCTAAAGGATTTCCACGCAAACGTGGGTACATTTTCCCCTGGTTGTACCTCCTCATCCCTACCCTATTAGTGTAAAATATGTGAATAACCCGGACGGGTTGTAAGATGTGGAGCATAAGATAAAATAAACTTTTTAAAACATAATGGCTTGGGGGAGGGGGGCAAACCTACTTTCGTCCCTTAGCCCCTACCAAGTGGGGGGGGCCATATTACTGCCTTCCAAGTCAGTCAAAAAGACTAGCATATCGTTACACCCATCCCTCCCAGTAACACGATGTTCAATTTTTGTTTGTTTGCTAAACTTGGTGGTTGATGAGCGTAATTGAACAAAAAAAAAGTTTTGAACAACTTTCTGATTTGCTTTGAGAACGCCTACTATATTAGATTTGTAAAAAAAAAAAAGTTTATTTTAACTTATATAGAGTCTAATGAATGGTTGCTCATGATTGGTACGATTGCGCGGTATTGTGTAGCCGCCTTTACAGACTATACTATCTGCAGTAGCCCGATGATAGCTAGGCTCCCCTCGTGTAATTTACCAGTTAATATGTCGTACAGTGCTGGGGCTAGCAGTACATTTACGACCACGCTCTGATAAACTGGCTGAATAACTTAGCTCCCCCCTCTTTATGGGGACTAGATGTGTCATCCTTGTTTTACGATACTATAAACCTTAAACAACAGCGTTTCTTGCTCCCGCCTAGTAGTATGATGATCACAGTTAGCAAAAAAAGTTGTTAAGTTACTTTATATTAGGGGACAAACAGTTAACATAAGTGGTATGTCAGATAAGGTATATCGAGGGACCAAGTAGTTTATCAGGTGTGTTCAGGTATACCAATTCTATCGGGAACCAGCAACTAACAAAGGTGTTTAAACAGAAGTTATATCAGAGTACTAGCATATAACAAAAGAGTTTACACAAACAATCTATATATCAAGACACCAGCACATAACAGAATTCAAACATACATTATAATTTGAATCAGGGCATCAGCAGCAACCAAAGAGTTTACACTGACAAGCTATACCAGGGCATCAGCAGCAACCAAAGAGTTTACACAGACAAGCTATATCAGGGCATCAGCACCTAACAAAATAGTTTACACAACAAGCTATATCAGGCATCAGCAGCTAACAAAATAGTTTACACAGACAAGCTATATCAAGGCGTCAGGGGACTAACAATTAACTGGAGAGGTTGAGTATAGCGGTTAATCCCTCGGTAGAATAGGACTCCCAAGTGAATTACATTCCGCGGTTTGACATTCGCTCTGCACTTAGGGCTGGCTCTCTAGAAGACAAAACTCATCACAACAATAGCACGGCACTGTTGTTAGCATGGTTAGTGTCCCCTGACAATGCCGACTGTTCTGATATTGTTTTTTTCTGTTTACCTCCATGTAATTATTGTTGTACAGCTGATTCTGTACTCGCATAGTCTAACGCGTCACTCTCTGAACTGCCGATGATGAGGCAATCGGGATTTTAATCCCAGTCGGATGTGCTAAGTTTCCCAGCCTACCTCCATGAAAATGTGACTACACGTCCTCTAAATTTCACACCCTCATCTCACCATATAGTGAAAATTTGGGGATAGCCCGGACGTGTAATGAGTAGAGAAAGGGTAAAATAGCATTAACTTTCAGTTTTTTTAGCATTAATTATTGGAAATTTAGCGTTTTGTGGCATAATTTAACATTTTGTAGCAAAATAGGTAAAAATGTCTTTCGTCAATGTTTTTAGGGCCTATACAAAGGATTTATGATAAAAGCAACGACTAACGGAATGTGGCGATTAGCCGAATGGGCTGTGGAAGGCACAGGATGCAAGTAAAACCCAAGCTGAAGCACACAGACGAGTGAAACTCAATGATTTTTTAATCACTTATTTCCGCTGAAAAACATCGTTTTATAGAAATTCTTAGCATTTAATAGAAATTCTCAGCATTTTCAGGAAATTCGCGTTTATTTCGCTAAATAGAATAATTTAGCTAAAATACTCTCAAAATCACGTTTTTCGCGTTAATTCGCAAAATAAAAATCGCTTTAAACACTTTCAAATGCCATGAAACGCAAATAAAACTTATAAATACCCAATTTTCGACCTTTTTTTTCCTTTTCGCGTTTTTCGCAAAAGCGAATTTACCCTATCTCTAGTAATGAGACGTAGAGAGCCCTAAGTCCATAACCAACATAATACCCGCGCTTTGATAGTGCCACTCACTATACATTGAATTATTCCCCTGTTATCGCGCATATAAATCAAACGTTAACATATTTAATGTTCCACCACACAATACAACTAACTAATGCGTATCAGAACTTTCCATTATACAACCAACACCTATGGTCCCTGTATTTTGTATCCAATCCTTTGAAGTTCAAGCTTTTAAATTCAAATTGATTTTCTTAATGTTCAGTCAAAACGAAACGTTAGCTCTATACTTATACGCTTTGCCGGGACGGTAATTTAAATAACGTTCAATGTTAAATTGTAGCCGCCACATTGGCCGAAAAAATTATTTGTACCTGTGGAGGAAGGAGGTAATAAACCCGGGGATTAGAAAGAAGACAAGAAAGTGAATTATGGGTTCGAAGGAGGTTGCAAATAAGGACCTGTCCTGAAGTGGTGGGTTGATGCTCGGCATTCCTTCAACATAGGAGGGAGACTCCCATTCGACTGCCCACACATTATGACATATGTGCTCTGCAGCCATTGTTCAGACAACAGGTGACCGAATGCATAGAGGGTGTCACAACGTGCCAGTACAGGCTGGCAAAGAGTTTTACAAGAATATCTGAGTGAAATAATTCAAGTAGTCCTACTGGCTGGCATATATTTTTAACTAGCCCAAGGAACAGGATGAATTGGGCAAATAGTACTAGTGCTGGCAGGCAGACACTTTTAACTTGCCCAAGGAACAAGAAGAGCTGGGCAAAAAGTGTCAGTACATTCTGGCATATACTTTAACCAGCCCAATTCACAAGAATAGTTGGGCAAAAAGTGTCAGTACTGTCTGGCAAAGACTTTAACTAGCCCAAGGAACAAGAAGAGCCGGGGGAAAAGTGCCAGTACAGGCTGGCAGAGACTAGCAATAAAATTTGGGTAAATAGTGCCAATACTGGCTGTCGGATATTTTAATCATTTCACTTTTAAAGAATGGTATCAAGGATGAGTTTGAAGAGGTTAAATGTGCCCACGTTCTTCTAAATGAAAGATGACAAACCTCATTTAAAAAATACAAACCTTTATCGCATCTGTTCTGGGCTTGATCCTGGACTTCTCACGTCAAGCCTTGCTAAGCCCCCTCCTCCTCCCAACAACTCGTCGATAACTACCCTAGTGTGATATACTCGGCTCAGTTTCAAACGTCCTGTCAGTATCGGAACATTCTGTAAATTATTTCCATGGTTATAATAAGACAGTAATAACGAGCAATAAACATGGTATTGCAGGGCCAGTTAACTATTGTACCAGCCGGCTTTATTACGGCCGGATATCAACTCTGGAGAATGTTGGCGGGAAAATAATACGTTCAAAGGAACTACCAAAGGCTTTCTTTTTGTAGATAAATAGATCCCATTTCCATAGCCTGAAGGGGATTTGTTAGTCATCTAAATGCAGTCACACCGGTGGCTACATGGCTTAAGGCGATGTTCTTGTCTGGTTGGTCGGGGACAGGGAGGTCGAGATTTGAATACCGGTTGGGTTTGTTGAGTGTAGAGATGTGAGACAGAAAGTTTTCCCTATATTTTTTCCTGAAAATTTTCCAAAACGGAAAATATTCAATTATTGTTTCTGTAAAATAATGTCTACTGATTAAATGGAACTATAATGTAATCGAAACTATATATATCCCAAATGTCATCGTTTATACTTCTCCTAAGGGCGTTAACACCAGAAACATCATCAAACGAGCTTTGGTGGCGGCATGGTATAACGCGCTACTCTCGCAATAGACTAGACTGCCGATGATCGGGAGATCGGTGTTCGATACTAGTCGGTTGCACTTAGGGTGATTTTTCCTAAATTATTTTCCACTCTCGGGTGTAATTCCTTTAAATTCAACTTTCCTCATCCCTAACACATTAGAGTAATTAGTGCATAGGCGTACAAACCAAATGGGTAGTAAGGCACGATACTAAAAAATGTAGTAAAGAAACAAATGAATGGGAGCCTTTGTAGACCCGTTATGTCCATAAATCATATTTCAAATTTTTATCATCATTATGTTAATTTAAATAATTTTAAGATTGGCTCAACACTTTGTCTTCCCCCCTATTTTCCGTGCTTCCTAACTACCTCTGCCCCTGCCCCAGCCCCATTCAACCATATGATAACCCACTTCTCTCTAAACCCACTGTATTTTAAAGTACATTAGGCTCTAGGTGTTACCTCTACAATTAAACCCCTTCACCGCAAGCCGCCACCGCGGAAAATTTTCATCTTTAGTTGAGGGCGATTTTACCTAAATGGTTTCCTACTCTCCCTCACTCAAATGGGGGTACATTTCGTCAAAATGCTTCCTTTCTCATCTCTACCTCATAAGTGTAAACATACAGGTAACCCTTAGGGTTTTACGGGTTCTAGCAAGACTTGGCGCACTTAAAACACAACTCAACATATTTTTTACCAATCCATCACATCTTAATTATAATTATACACGTAAAACACACACACACACATTAAATTAAATCAATTTTACTCAATCTTATTTTAAGATCCAGACTGTATTGTTTGTCGTTTGTTAGCTCGATATTAAATATAGGACAGTCGCTGTTTTACCACGATTTAACTACTGCGCATGCGCCTGTACCTATTCGACCTGCGCTTTCCTCAGATTACATTTAAGTTTGCAGGATGGCTCCTTGTTTTGTTGATAGGAGGCGGAGGTCATTCACATGCTACTACTCAACACGTGCGGAGAGCTAGCCTAGGTCCGCCGCAAGGCTCGTGTGTACAAGGCCTCAGCGGGAATAGCATTACCAAGGTGACCTCTTCAAAACCAATTAGGAATGCTTCTCAACTCATTATAAAATAAATATAATACTTTTGTTTTTAAAGGATCTAAGACACGCAAGGGAGTTTGACTACCTCTCTTGTTCTTCACAAACTAAATTTTAGACTCCCCTTTGATCCAAAACAAATTTTCTGAAGCAGAACGCCCTAGCGATATTGACCACAGCTGAGGTTTAACATTAATAATGGTTTCCTTATATATAGCTATTTTAAATTGATACATTATTAAAATAAAATTGGTCCTTCAGAATAAAATAATAAATATGTAGGATATTATTGCCCACTTGTTCTAATCCCTTGGCTTGGTCGCTAACACGTCTAACTGCTGAATTAAGTGCCCCGGTTTCGTGTTTTGTTTGGGAGCCGGTGAATCTACTGGCACTAAACGGAACTGGCTTAGTATCATTCCACGCACGGAACTGTAACTCTAGTCATAGTAACATTAAGGGCCAGTTTCATAGTCATACTTAGCATGCCTAAAGTGCGAGTCGATACTAAATACAGGACGACACCTACCTTGACCAAAATGGAATGGGCCAGTTTCGCATATGAAACTGACCCATTCCATTCTATTTCAGGTAGGTGACGTCATGTATTTAGTATAGCGCCGCACTTGAGGCGTACTAAATCTGACTATGAAACTGGCCCTAAATGTTTAAACCAAATTTAGTATCTCGTGATTACCTAAACCAGTACTAAATTACAGGCACTCACCGGTGGTCACGCGTTCTAAGGCGCCTGACTCTCTCTATACCGGATTACATATTCTGTGGATGATTGAGTTTTGATTCTCGGCCGAGTGCACTTGTGGGGTGGATTTTTAATTGTAATTTATCATTTTTCCACGCTGATCCAGGTGCACTTCCTCTAAAGAAACCCCCTCCATCCCCCCTATTGTTAAATGCACTAAAGAAAGAACAAATCAAGTATAGGGTTATTTTATTTGTCAAAACTATTGATTTATATTTAATACCAGATCCGTAGAAACTGTGATAGCAGCCATTCAGCTAGCATTAGTCTTCCTCTTGCCTGTTTGAAGTGCTATACCCCATACGTGCGTGCTTTGTTTCCCTACTCATTTAAATACTGAATTCAGTACAAGTAAACTACTACTGTATGAACAACAAGCTATCATGACGACTATTCATAAAACAAGTAACTTTAGTGGAAATGTTTGCGTACTTGGCTAACAGTGCAGGTCTTAATTAGCAACTATGTTTAGATACAAATGACCTGCTTTGGTAGCCGCATTGTCTAAGGTGTCCCTCTCACAGTAAACCAGGCTGCCGATGGCAGGGAGACCGGGGTTTGAATACTGGTTGGGTTTACTGAGAGCGGTTTCTTCCCTAAGTGGCTTTTCACTCTCTTACGTAAATGAGGGTACATTTCCTCTAAATTCAATCATCTTTATTCCTAACGGATTAGCGTAATTAGTACATAATATATACAACCTGAACAGTTGAGGTCTAAAAAAAAAAGGGTGCTAAAAAAAGAGGGGGTATAAACACATGCTCCGAAAAGATATAGGTTGGCTTACACTAACGAATTGAACAAAGATTTAAACAAAAGTAAAACGAAATATCTTTGTTTATAAAAAAAATATTCTAAGGGTTTAATTAAATGCATTTAAAATATACATTCATCATTTTTAAAAGATGGCATTTTGTTTTAACATAAACATTAAACTTTTAATTATTGTTACATCTTACTAATATTATAAATGTGAAAGTTTGTGTGTTTGGATGTTTGTTGCTCAATCACGTTAAAACTACTGAACAGATTCGAATGAAACTTTGTAGGTAGTTAGAGTATGTCCTGGAATAACATATAGGACTATTCCCAACCTTTCATTTTACATTAATTTTACAATACTAATGTTTAAACTTTTCGTCGGGCGAAGCCGCGACGGGTAACAGCTAGTACACAAATCATTTTCAAAGATAAATTCGGTTTGTCTTGGTAACTTTTAACTATTCCAAAAACCAGAATGAAAACAATTGCCGTATTAAATCGTGTCTTATGTTTCGTAGTAGCTACTTTTCTGGTTATTTCGTGATGTTTACCATAATGGTTTCATTATAAACTTCTCTTTGGAATTAAGTACAAACGTATCTCCCATGTGTAAGGGGTAATAGAATTAGACGATTGAAGTTGATGTTTTTAAATCAGGTGCTTTTCGTGGGTTTAAGGCTCGGCCAGCAATTTTCGTAATAGGAACGCTTACCAATTCCTTCGGTCCGCGTTCCTCCCGACCTTAATATTGAGGTTATTCTTGCCGGGAAAGAGAAAGTGGGCGAGGGAACACGCTCCAGCTAACAGCAGTCTCACGGCCCCGTACACTCTGTACTGAGAAACATTGACACCCTTGAACTGTGTCGGGGACTACATTTCTCACTGAGCAATAGTTTTATACGGTACTATTTATCTTCGTATCGGTGAATGCGTGGTCTCAAGCGTCGACCTCGTCTGTTCTGTTTTGCCGGTGATGAGGTTAGGCTTTGAATCCCGGCCGGGTGTAGGGAGAGATCAGGGAGGCTTTGAATCCCGTATGGATGTAATAAAGGTGATTTTTTTTTCAGTCGCCCTCCACGCAAATTTGAGTATATTTTCTTTAAATTCTACCGTCCTCTTCCCTACCCTAAACGTGTGGTAAGCCCGGAGGGGTAGTGAGACCCAGCGCACGAAATATGTATAGGTGTAGATAAATCTGGCCCTCAGAGCACTCATGTTTTATATTGTTTACGTTTAACACAAATGTAATTAAGATAGTAGTGTAAGAAACGCGATCTAAGGGCAGTGTTCTCGCAGTTTTTTTAATAAGCGAAACTTTTTTTTTTGCCAAAATAAATAAATAAATCAATAAAAAAAATAAAAGTTTAATTTTCTTCACATGATGATATAAATGGTTCTTGAATGCCTGTAATGAACACACCGCCATTAGATGAGAAATTTTTTAAATGAAGATAAAAAGTTTTCATCAAATTCTAGGGCACCCTTGACAGATATTCAAAAACTTTTGATATCAGCATATTAAGAAAATTAAACTCTATCTGTATACATATTTTATTTATTTTGACCAAAAATAGTTTTGCTATGAGAAACTTGAAAAAACACTCCCCTTTTCCCGCTTTACCTACACTCTCACCTCAAGGACTTATTCTAAGGAGAAGGGGGGAGGAGAGAAAACGTTAATCCGCATTAGTGTGGCGATAGAATAGAAAAACTACAGGTAAAATGCGCAGGGGAAGCGATTCTGTGCTTTTTTTTTAGCCGATAATATCGTCTCATTAAGCTAGTGGGTTTTGTTATTTGAAGGGTAGGCCTATTCGAACGTCCTGGGGTCTCCCGCTAAAACTCTCATCTTTATAGTCATTATTATAAGCATACATGCTGAATTCTGGTCTCTAATGCAGCTTGTGACACCTTAGCTCACTAGTAAAGGTCCAAATTTCAATTAATGGCATGGGGTCTGATCGGTGTTCGGCCTTAAATTTATTGGGTCGAATCTCTTGGTAATAGCAGATTCACGGTAATTTTGAGAGTTTTTTAATACATGAAAAGTGAGCTGAACACCGTTCAGTACTCATCCTCCCAGCAATTAGGCATATGTTTGATCACTTTGTGCTATTGAAGTCATTTACAACACTTGACAAGGTGACAAAAAAAATATTTATGTGCGGATGAATATGAAAAAGTTTATTTTTAACAACTTTTCGACTGCTATAAAGGGCCAAAGTTACCGCAATTTCATTGGCCGTCATTTAACACGTGCAATATTCGCATATGGATTACAGGTGAGTGAAGAGCGTGCCAACTCTTTCAAACCGGCTTAGCCGGAGAGAGTAGGCCTATATTTCCGGAAGTAGATACCGGAACCCATAACTAAAATTAACCGGTTTTTTTAAGAAACAGACTCGTAACCCTAACATTATTATCCTTAAAAACAGGAACAGAAATATTTAAATATTTTTAGGTTTATGAAAGATTATTATCAATTTTGATTAATTTTTTTTCATAAATGTATATGAGGCCGTTGGTGGTCACATGTTCTAGTGCCAGCTTCAAGTTCGAAAATAGACTGGATTGCCGCTGACGAGGAGCCCGAGGTTCGAATCTCTGTCTAGCGCAATTAGGACTGTGTTTTCCACTATGAATGTTGGGACACAACAAAACAACCTTCTCCATTATTAACCTTTAATAACCATGGTGTTAAGGACGCCGCCACATGAGAGAATATCTTCAAAACGCGGTATTTCTGACAAGAATGGTAGTTCTAACTTCAAAACCAATACAATAGTCTCAATTACCCGCCTCGGTGGCATAGTTGCTGACGCGCTAGTTTCATGTTGAGCCAGACTGCCGAAAAACGGGGAGCTCGAGGTTCGAATCTCGCTCGGGTGAACTCAATAGTGGTTTTCCCCAATTATTTTTCACTCTTCCTCCAAGCCAATGCTGGTTCACTTCCTCTAAATTCAATCTCACCCAATTCCTAACCATTAGCGTAATTATTACTTAAGCGTACAACCGAATCGGGTAGTAAGACGCGATGCTAAAAAAAAATCCCCAATTATCTCAGAATGTTAAAAATAACTATTTGTTTGAGGAAGGTTAGATATATTTTGATCATTTATTTTGATCTCATAAGCTGTGACATTTTGCGGAAATGTAATTGAGAATTAGCTTTTCATGCTTTTACTTTCTCGCTATCTTACGTAAGAAAGTTTGTGATCTCAAAAAAATCGAACCCGAGATTTTGAAGGTTCTCGACATTTAATGACCCCCGAAATCCGAAAAAGTTGTTTTTGAATTTCCGTCTGTTTATTGTACTCCATCTAGAGCCTAAACTATTTTACCGATTGGGCGAAACTTAGTATTTAGGGTTTTCATAGGGTTGCCCCGAGGAGTTTTTGGAATTGGATATCTAACCAAAATTAAGGTAGTTTACTGAAGGATAAAAGATCGATTTACTCAAAATCGGCTTTAACGATTTTGATTAAATTTAATTTTAAAACCTTAATAAATATTCCAAACAAAATGGCTACCCTCATTATTTCGGCAAAATGACTTTAAGGGTTCCGGTCTGATGCGTAAATTATATTTTTTTATCATATCTCCGAAACTATTTGAGATATGAAACTTACTTATCTGTGCAAATATGTAGGGCTATTTTTTATATTACAAATCTTTTATTGAAACACATTTTTATAAAACCAATAACTTTAAAGCTATACGCATATATATATAACTTTTCAAAAACTAAAGGTTAAGTATTGCGACCGTAAAAATAATCTAACCCGAAATGTTGATGGATGTCGACGTCTCATTACCCTCCAAACCCTTAAAAGTGGTTTTTGCAATGACGCTGTCTGTGTGTCTGTTTAACCCTAAAATTAAGTTAGTTTAGATAAAAATGAAAAGAGAAAAATAGATTTTCTCAAAATTGGTTTAACGATTTTGATTAAAATTCGTATCCAGGAGTTGATTAAAATTTTAAATAAAATGCTCTTTCCGTTTTCCCATTAAAATTACTTTTAGGGTACTTTAAAGAAGGACATTTCTGTATCTCCACAACTCTTTGAAATACTAAATAACTTATCATTGAAAAATTGTGGTACTATTAAAAATAAAAAACTTTTATTTGAAATATATTTTTATAAACCAATAGTTTCTGAGATATTGGCAATATATTAATAAATTTTGTGAGCTTTAGTTGGTTATGGAAATATACTATTTAAGTTTTAACTAATTAATTCTAATGCCACAGAGTAATCAAATACAAGTAAGTATCTCAAAAAGTTTGTGTTATTTTTCCTTTAACCTCTTAGGAGAAATGTTTGTACAAAAATGATCTATCTCCTTCATTTTAGACTCAGGCCAATAAATGGTCAAAATTTATAAATTTGGAATTTAATAGCAATAGCGATGACCTAAAGATGTGCAACACCTAATAAAATGTTAAAATTTTAACCGGAAGAAGAAATTTTAATATTAAGTGTTGACCATTGTGGACCCAATATGATATTTTGTATTGGTCCAAACATACAAATGAGGACATTAATTCTTTAAAAATAAAATTATAAAATTTAAAACCGGGACTCAAAAATGGTTTTACATAAGTATAGTGCAATTTATGCTTGGGTTTGCTAGTGTATATAATCTCTTTTCGGTATATTACGAGCTTTGAGTAAATATCTAGTTTTTAAACAATAGAGCGAGAAAGTCTGTGCGTAGTTCCGTACCAATTTTCTTAAGAAAAAGCAGGCTAAAAAAATTGCAAAGCAGACTATTTTTTATTATGTGTTTGTATATATGCTAAGAAAAGGGAATAAATAAAATGTTAGAGGAAAAAATAGTAGAGGGAAGAGGGAAAATAAATTTGAAACACACAACTACTTAACAAACTCCCTTTTTATTTCTAATTCAAAGTAACATAAGTTAACCCGCTTTGGTGGCTGCATGATCTAAGACGCTACTCTCGCAACAGAATGCATTTCCGGAGCTGGGAAGACCGGGACTTGAACCCGTTCGGGTATACTGAGGGTAGTTTTTCCTAAATGGCTCTCCACTATCCCTCCACCAAATGCGGGAACACTTCCTGTAAATTAACCTTCCAAATCCCTAACAAATTAGTGTAATTAGTACATAGGCGTACAACCCGAACGGTTATGAAGACGCTGTGCTAAAAAAGCAAAACAAAAAAATAGCGCTAAGTTATATCAAGTCGTCAATTTCAAGTACAAATTAATGTAAAAAAAAAAAAATATTTCCAAACAGAAAAATCAATTCATTTTAATTCAAACTTTTTTTTCGACTTTATTATTAATTATACACAAATTTAGGATTCTTTTTGCTAATAACTTCAAAAGGCTACAATACCTCAGTACAAAATTTGTAATGATTGTAGCATTAAAAAACAAAACAATTTTAACCTGGGAACAAAATAGGTGATAACAAGAAACATCTAGTTTCTCTTTTCATGGAATCTATAAAGTCTTACACAAGAACTTTATTTATAATTGCACGTGTACATAATATATGGCAAATAGGACTTTTTAAAAAAAAATCTAACCTATAAAACTCAAGGATGGTGTTTCCTGCGCTAGCGATATTCAATTCGAAATACTATTTTTTCTAACTACAAAAATAAGTGCGTTTTTAAAAACCAGGACCTATGGGAGGACTTTTCTTTTAAAAAAATTACATAATCATGGCTACTTTGTATAAGACCTCACTATGTGCGCCCCAATCCTCTTGGCTGGTTCCATCTGAATGAATGACCCGACTCAGGATTGAGTGATATATCAGTCTCTTGCGGCATTAAACGGCATCTATTTCCAGTCCGTCTCACTATTCTCTGAATCTGACGTGTGTTTCGGGTGAATATTAGCATACTTTGAAGAAGTTATGTGTGGAGGTTACAATGCTCTAGGTTGGATGTGTAGGCCTACGTGTTTTGGAGGATAAACGTTGAAGTAGAAAATAAATTAAATATGGAAACCCGCATCAATGAGCACTTTGGTTAATCTTCAAACTCATCTAGTCTGGTTTTTTCCGGAGGTTGGGAGGTTGGAGTTTGAATCTTGACCTAGTGTACCGAGGGTGGTTTTTTAAAAATAAATGTTTATCCACTATATCTCCATGCAAATACGACTACATTTCCTCTAAGTTCTACCCTTCTCATCTCAGCCCCATAGTCGTAAATGTGTATAGCCCTTAAAGGTGGTGGATCTGATGGAAAAATAATTAATACGTGAATAAGAAAAGAGGAAACAAATTATTTTATACCACCTTAATTTTTACTACATGTGATGTTAATATGTTGAATTATCCAATTAATTAATTGGTTTCTTCCCGAAAATGTGTCGTCGGCATTATTTTCTTCGCCTTTTGGTCTCTGTCTTAAGGTCCGACACCTTAGCTCAGTCGGTAGCATGTATGTCTACTGAGCCAAGGGTCCCGGCATGGCCGAAAAATTTATCATTGGTAAAATGTGGGTTCACCCTTTCACAGGGAGAAATTAACAGCCGGGGACTGGATGCTGTACCTGTCCTAGACTTAAGTTGGAGTATAAGGCATATAAAAACTACGCCAGGCCTAGCATGCCGGTAGCGGAAAATATATGCCTTGAATAAAAAACTGATCCAGACGACAGGCTGGAAACAATAATGAATGTGAAAAAAGTCTCTGTCTTAAGGTGGGGGTTTAGGGAACAATAGTTAGGGGTATTATTTTTGTAATTTTATCTCAAAACATTATTTGACCAAAATAAATCAAATAATGCTCCAGTAAAACATAGTTTAATTATCTTTACATTATGGCCTCGACAGTTCTTGAATACCAGTCCAAGTTGTCCTGGATTTCAATGACAAGTTTTTCTCTTCATTTAAAAAGTTTGTTAGATAATGCCACCATGCTCATGTCAGATATTCAAAAACTGTTGAGATTGCTATGTGTATAAAATTAAACTAAACGTATTTACCAAATCACTATTTGATTTATTTTGTCCAAAAACTGAAACTCGCGCTCCCTTCCATCCAACCAAAAGTCATGTTGACTTAAACATTTACCTCTCTAGCTGAATAGCTTCCGGCAGTGCCGCACACAGAAATAAAGTTAGTGACTGCAGCGACTAAATTGATAGTAGCGAATCGCCGATGCCCACTTATAATTTTTATATTTAAGTGTGAGAATAGTGATATTTAAGAATATGTTGGCTGTGCCAAATTAAATATAATATGTTGCCAGTAGAATTTTAAAAAAATCCCCCGGATCCTATCATGAGGGGAACAAAACATTATCTAAAAACTAGCTGAATTAAATAAATGTACATTACTCTTCTTATGATTAATATTTAAAATACACATTACAAACATAAAACATATAAGTGTTATTGTGACATAGGGGAAGAAGCAGGTGGGGTGGTAGAGGTGTACGAGACAATCAGCTCTCACATTCATTGCATTGTATTACTTCAGCAACAAATATTTATCAACATATTTAACTCTCCCAAATAGACCACAACTGAGTCAAATATTTCTTAGCTATGGGAAAAAATCAAAAGAATCTCAAATCTCACTGAATGCATTTGCAGTCACTGGCAGTCCCCTGCGGGCGATCCTGGCTTCCGAACTACCTGCTTCTAATGTGTACTATGCAAAACGATAAGTTGTTCATTCAAACTCTATTCTCTCTCCTCTTAGGACTTTGTTTTTAACGTACGTTTGCATGAACCGTCCTACTTCGTCTTACATCCTTTGAGGTCATTCTTTAAGCGATCCCCTTATAAAGAATATACAATTCTATTACTCATGATTTATCCTCCTAGATTTATGTTCATTGTAAGCGTACTTTGCATTTTAAAATACATAGTTTGCTGGCAAATTGTTATTTGATGCTGCACACAATGGCAGGAGGGCCTGTATTCATGTCCTTCACTAGTTTGGTTCCCAGCCAAATCTAGCTCTTTTATGAATTTAATTTTATAAATGAGATCAACTTTTTAGTTTATATGCTAAGTACCTTCACTTCTTAGTAGATTTAGACATTGCTTTTCTAGATTGTCTTTGATTTTTTAAACGCTAGTACGTTCAACGCCAAGGCTACCAGCCATTTAGTTTAAGGGATAAAAATCAGGAGGGGAACTTAGAGGAAATGCACCTGCATTACTGTGGATAGTCATTTGAAAAAAAAAAACACCTTGATAAATCATATTTGGAAAACCACCTCAAATACATTGTGTCGAGATCCGAACTGGCAATCCAGTCTAACGCTTTAGACTGTGTGATCACTGATGCAGGGGTATCTTCTTGATACATAGCAATAATTTTTTGAATGTTTACTTCATCTTTTATTTAACTCCTTGAAGTCACGTAGCTACTATAATTCAAGAGATTGACCTGTGTCATCATCAGTCGTTATTCCCATACCTCGTGGTTGTATTGGAGCGTTGGTTAGAAGGACATATTGCGTGACTTGCCTGTGAAAAAGAAAAATTTCTTCTTTTAAAGTGTTACTGCATTGTTTTATGAAGTTTAATCTATAAAGTCGTGAGAGGTTAAATGTTTCATGTGAACATGGACGTCATGTTGTTGGCGGACGGGAGTGTGTTTCTCATTTGTGAATAGACCAAAAACAGGGCTGCAATATCTGTTGGGGTAGTTTGCGACACACTCATCTCTTTTACTCATATGTTTCAGTACTCACAGCTTCTGACCCGTAAAGAGAGGTCGCGGCTCCTTTGCCCGCAAGCAAATTAATACTCAATAGTCACGCCCCCTTTTTTATTACGCAAGAAAACACCTTTTTTTGTACATTAGGGGCCAGAAAACATGGGAACTCAAAAATGTAGACTAGGTCCACACTACACAGTCAGGAAATTAGGTGCTAAAAATTTTGGCTGAAAAAAAAATCTGAGGTACGATAGGTTCGGAGTTCACTAAAATCTACGATCCTTGGCATTAACATATTATAATATAAAATAATACCTATTTAAATTGTAGATTTTAAACCATTGGTAAATCATTTAATTTAAATAGGAATATTTACTTATTTCTTTGAAATCTCTTCATGTTTGCTCGGTGACTATGTACACCAGTTTCTCTCCCCTGACCACTCGGTGACTATGTACACCAGTTTCTCTCCCCTGACCACTCGGTGACTATGTACACCAGTTTCTCTCCCCTGACCACTCGGTGACTATGTACACCAGTTTCTCTCCCTGACCACTCGGTGACTATGTACACCAGTTTCTCTCCCCTGACCACTCGGTGACTATGTACACCAGTTTCTCTCCTCTGACCACTCGATGACTATGTACACCAGTTTCTCTCCTCTGACCACTCGGTGACTATGTACACCAGTTTCTGTCCTCTGACCACTCGATGACTATGTACACCAGTTTCTCTCCCCTGACCACTCGGTGACTATGTACACCAGTTTCTCTCCCCTGACCACTAGGTGACTGTGTACACCAGTTTCTCTCCTCTGACCACTCGGTGACTATATGTACACCAGTTTCTCTCCTCTGACCACTCGATGACTATGTGTACACCAGTTTCTCTCCTCTGACCACTCGATGACTATGTGTACACCAGTTTCTCTCCTCTGACCACTCGGTGGCTATATGTACACCAGTTTCTCTCCTCTGACCACTCGATGACTATATACACCAGTTTCTATCCTCTGACCACTCGGTGACTATGTGTACACCAGTTTCTCTCCTCTGATCACTCGATGACTATGTGTACACCAGTTTCTCTCCTCTGACCACTCGGTGACTATGTGTACACCAGTTTCTCTCCTCTGACCACTCGATGACTATGTGTACACCAGTTTCTCTCCCCTGACCACTCGGTGACTATGTACACCAGTTTCTCTCCTCTGACCACTCGATGACTATGTACACCAGTTTCTCTCCCCTGACCACTCGGTGACTATGTACACCAGTTTCTCTCCCCTGACCACTCGGTGACTATGTACACCAGTTTCTCTCCTCTGACCACTCGATGACTATGTACACCAGTTTCTCTCCCCTGACCACTCGGTGACTATGTACACCAGTTTCTCTCCCCTGACCACTCGATGACTATGTGTACACCAGTTTCTCTGCCCTGACCACTCGGTGACTATGTACACCAGTTTCTCTCCTCTGACCACTCGGTGACTATGTGTACACCAGTTTCTCTGCCCTGACCACTCGATGACTATATACACCAGTTTCTCTCCTCTGACCACTCGATGACTATATACACCAGTTTCTCTCCTCTGACCACTCGATGACTATGTACACCAGTTTCTCTCCTCTGACCACTCGGTGACTATGTACACCAGTTTCTCTCCTCTGACCACTCGATGACTATATACACCAGTTTCTCTCCTCTGACCACTCGATGACTATGTACACCAGTTTCTCTCCTCTGACCACTCGGTGACTATATACACCAGTTTCTCTCCTCTGACCACTCGATGACTATGTACACCAGTTTCTCTCCCCTGACCACTCGGTGACTATGTACACCAGTTTCTCTCCCCTGACCACTCGGTGACTATGTACACCAGTTTCTCTCCCCTGACCACTCGGTAACTATGTACACCAGTTTCTCTCCTCTGACCACTCGGTGACTATATGTACACCAGTTTCTCTCCTCTGACCACTCGGTGACTATGTACACCAGTTTCTATCCTCTGACCACTCGATGACTATGTGTACACCAGTTTCTCTGCCCTGACCACTCGGTGACTATGTACACCAGTTTCTCTCCTCTGACCACTCGGTGACTATGTGTACACCAGTTTCTCTCCTCTGACCACTCGGTGACTATGTACACCAGTTTCTCTCCTCTGACCACTCGATGACTATGTACACCAGTTTCTCTCCCCTGACCACTCGGTGACTATGTACACCAGTTTCTCTCCTCTGACCACTCGATGACTATATACACCAGTTTCTATCCTCTGACCACTCGGTGACTATGTGTACACCAGTTTCTCTCCTCTGATCACTCGATGACTATGTGTACACCAGTTTCTCTCCTCTGACCACTCGGTGACTATATATACCAGTTTCTATCCTCTGACCACTCGGTGACTATGTGTACACCAGTTTCTCTCCTCTGACCACTCGGTGACTATGTACACCAGTTTCTCTCCCCTGACCACTCGGTGAATGTGTACACCAGTTTCTCTCCTCTGACCACTCGGTGACTATGTACGCCAGTTTCTCTGCCCTGACCACTAGGTGACTGTGTGTACACCAGTTTCTCTCTCCTGACCACTCGGTGACTATGTACACCAGTTTCTCTCCTCTGACCACTCGGTGACTATGTACACCAGTTTCTCTCCCCTGACCACTCGGTGACTATGTACACCAGTTTCTCTCTCCTGACCACTCGGTGATTATGTACACAGTTTCTCTCTCCTGACCACTCGGTGACTATGTACACCAGTTTCTCTCCCCTGACCACTCGGTGACTATGTACACCAGTTTCTCTCCCCTGACCACTCGGTGACTATGTACACCAGTTTCTCTCCCCTGACCACTCGGTGACTATGTACACCAGTTTCTCTCCCTGACCACTCGGTGACTATGTACACCAGTTTCTCTCCCCTGACCACTCGGTGACTATGTACACCAGTTTCTCTCCTCTGACCACTCGGTGACTATATGTACACCAGTTTCTCTCCCCTGACCACTCGGTGATTATGTCTACACCAGTTTCTCTGCCCTGACCACTAGGTGACTATGTACGCCAGTTTCTCTGCCCTGACCACTCAGCGTGTGTGCGTGTTACAGTCGATGTTGTGAGGTTGTAACGGGTGCGAGCCAATCCCCCACCTGTCCTCCCGTTACCTGACCGAACAATGTACTACACAGCTGTTGTGTGGACTGAACCACTGTGATGTATTGCCATTTGATTGCTTGCTTGCAATTTGTTATCGCCAGGTTCCACGCACACGCTTGACTAGGGGCCCTACTTTATTATTATTATTATTATTATTATTATTCATAGTCTATATTCGGAGGTCAACCAATTCTCCATTTGAACGGAACAACCTTCTTTTTTTCGTATAATGGGAGATTGGTTGACTCCTGAGACTAGACAATAATTACGGCCCTTAGGGCCAGTTTCATAGTCAGATTTAGTACGCCTAAAGTGCGAGTCGATACTAAATACAAGACGACACCTACCTAGACCAGAATGGAATGGGCCAGTTTCGCATGTAAAACTGGCCCATTCCATTCAATTTCAGGTAGGTGACGTCTTGTATTAAGTATCGACTCGCACTTTAGGCGTACTAAATCTGACTATGAAACTGGCCCTTAATCTGATTTTCGAAAGGAAAATACATGTTATCGTTCATTGATGGTCGCGTGTTCTAAGCCACGGCATCACACTCGTAATATACTGGATTACTGGTGAAGGAGAGGTTGAGGGTCGAATCTTGGCCAGGTGCACTAAGGTGTTTTTTATTTACATGTGATTTATATCACACGGTTTATTCTACGTGCCTACATTATTATTATATTATATTTATCACCGCGTCTTACTACCCGTTCGGGTTATACGCTTAAGTACTAATTACGCTAATGGATTAGGAATTGGGAGGATTGAATTTAGAGGGGGTGAACCCGCATTTGCGTGGAGGGAGAGTGGAAAACCATTTAGGAAAAACCACCCCCAGTTCACCCGACCGAGATTCGAACCTCGATCTCCCCGTCCTTGGCGGTCGAGCTCAACACGACTGGCGCGTTAGCCAACTACGCCACCGAGGCGGGTAACGTGCCTACAAATGTGGGTATGTAACAGTAGATCTATATTTAAATGTGTACCCGCATTTGCATGAAGGGAAAGTGGAAAACCATTTTGGAAAAATCTCTGTCCACCTGACCGAGAATCGAACCTCAATCTTCTCTTCATTGGCAATATAATCTACTGCGAGAGTAGTGCGTTAGATCACATGGCCACCGAAGTGGGTTTGCTAGAATAATATTTAGCACCGCGTCTTACTACCCGTTCGGGTTATACGCTTAAGTAATAATTACGCTAATGGATTAGGAATTGGGAGGGTTGAATTTAGAGGAAGTGAACCCGCATTTGCGTGAGGGAAAGTGGAAAACCATTTAGGAAAAACCACCCTCAGTTCACTCGACCGAGATTCGAACCTCGATCTTCCGTCCTCGGCGGAGCTCAACACGACTAGCGCGTTAGCCAACTACGCCATCGAGGCGGGTGTTTGCTAGAAGTTGAAATACGTGACTGATAGCGTTTATAATAAATACATAATGTACAATGCATAAAGTTGATTTAACCTTTCCTTCGAGTTATGCATGGAGTGTGGGTATACATAATCATTGGACTTGAGACGTATCAGTCAATGAAAGTGAGAGGAGAGGATATAGCCAATTATTGTTTTATCACCGCGTCTTATTACCTGTCCAGGATACACACACATATGATAGTTATTCTAATGGGGTAGGAATGAGAAGGAAGCACTTTAGAAGTAATTTACTCTCATTTGCATCGAAGGAGAATGGGAAACCATTAAGGAAAACCACCCGCAGTCGACCGGGTTTTGAACCCCGATATTCCTGTCATCAGCAGGCTAGTCTAACATGAGAATGATGCTTTACACCAGTCGGCCACCAAATCGGGTCATAGCCAATTAAACGCCAGTGTACAAGCAAACGAAAATAATTAGCTTCTGTGTTAACGTTTGAAATGCCTATTGGTAGCCATACTTGTTTGTTATTCACGGATTATATTTGTTTTAGCGTTAATGACAATGTTAAATGTTTTTTTAAGCACCGCGTCAATCCACTTCGGTGGCCGGATGATCTAACGCGCGCTACTCTCGCATTGGACTATACTGCTGATGATGGGGAGATCGAGGTTCAAATCTCGGTCGTGTGTACAGAGGGTGGTTTTCCCAAATTCGTTTTCCACTCTATCTACGCAAATTCGAATACACTTCCTTTAACTATAGCCTTCCTAATCCATAAAACCATTAGCATAGTTATTAAATAAGCGTACAGCCCCGTGACGAGTAGTAAGACGCGGTTATAAGAAAAGAAAATATACCGTAACTCCATATCTTTATTGACCTTAACGTAGGTCCCCCTACCTATTGCCCTCAAAGTAGTCCAATCTTAACGCCAAACACACTCCTTAGCCTTAGTTACGTGATTTCGTGTCAACTAATGGTAATGGTATAATGGTTTATTCTTTGTTTAGTCAAACAATTTCAGCAATTCTGTAACTATAATCAACCGTTTCTTAATTTTTATTTGCTGTTCTTATTTAATGATATACCTATGATTGGTTTTTCGCAACCATCCATAGCGATGGTTCTTGGAAAGTTAAAATCGTTCAAACTTGTAAAGGAGTAATACCATACTGGTACATCAGTGTAAAGACAAGTCACAAGACTCACCTCTCATTCAGTGGCGACTACATCTAAGGCTTATTCTATACGGTTGTTGAAAGCGCGGAAGTTTTGACGCCGCGTAAACGTCAGATAAATCCGTCACCGTGCACCACATGGTCCAATATATACGAGCGTTTTAAGCGCCTGGTGTGTCGGCGCTCCCGGGCGTCTGGCGCCTTTAACGACGCTGACGTTGGCAGCCTGGTAAAACTATACAGGCGTTTTCACGGCAGTTGCGATGAGACGCTTCACTCTCATTGTGATTTGTTCAGTGACAGCCAATACTTTTATTCATAACAGTTTTTTTGTATCTTTTGTTCACGAAATAAATCTCAAAATCTCATCAAATGGCGGTACTAACATTCTATAGTATTGAAAAAAGTATCTGAAGACATTCTCAAACATTACAAGAAACTGTCCTGTTGAAAGACGATAGGCTAGTACTGAATGAGTCCCCCAACGTCTTTCTTCTCTTTCAGAATGTTCATAATACCCTTCCAAAAGATGAATCACACCAATGCATCCTATCTGCACGGTGTCTATTTTCTGAAGAACACACCATTGGACTCAGAAGTTCTGCCTTAAGACGCCGTGTATTTCGTGTTTAGCGCTTTCATCGCGTTTTCCACTGCTTCAAAAACGCGGCGCTTTTAACGTCTAGTGTAGATTAATCAAAATAACAGGCAGGCGTCAGCGTTAAGAACGCGGTGCTTTCAGCGTTCATATGGAATGGCCCTAATGCGAATATAACAGTTCGGCCACCGTTATGGTCTTCGAAATGTTGAAGTGGTTGGCGGGACGACAGAGAAAGGTGTTATTATTGGTCTCTTTTGCGGTAGTTTTAGTTTGTTGATTGCGAGTCAAGTAGACGTGTCGGTGGAAATATAATTCACGCCTCGGTAACAACGGCCGCCTGTAAACCGCAAGCAGACCTCATTGCGGCGGGTGGAATGGAGTCAGATTTCTTGCGATACGGTTTGACGGGTTCGAGTAACGCCTATAGTCGATTCTCAAACATACGTAACGACAAAACAAAGGCTGATGCCAACCGCTTCTATAAGAAACCGATTAACGATGAGGATCATTTGATTCGACTACAGTCACGGGGTCTATCTTGTTATCAAACCCCGTCAAAGAAGCGTTGAAGAACGAAGGGCTACTCTTATTTCTCTTGCACACGTTTTGCTGCATGAGTTAATTCATATTTTTAATTTTAAAACCAAGCTCAACAATATTTCCCCTCGTACCTCCTCTGGCTCAGGTCTTCTCCAGTGCATAATATAATAATATAATAAATAATAATAATATAATAATATAATAATAATAATATATATAATAATTATTATTATTATTATTATTATTATTATTATCATCATCATCATCACCGCTTCTTACTACCCGTTCGGGTTATACGCACTTACGCTAATGTGTAATAGTAGGGTGATTGTGAGATGAAATGGAGGACCTACAGTTTAACGCGGAATCCGAACCACGGTGGAGGCCAGGCATTCCACACATTCAAAAGCTGTGACTAATACATGTCTTGTCAGAGGTGAAGTAAGGGTTTTACAATCAAATAAATCTGTGCTGGGACCGAGGATTGAACCCCTGACCCCCAGCAAAGAAGTCCAACATCTTAGCCCTAGACCACCAGGTCACCTCCAGTCCTATTCACTCATCCAAGTTATCCGTATATTTACCAACCCAAGTATCGCTCCTCTCTCTGTATTTACACTAATGCGGTAGGAAGGATAAAGGTAGAATTTTAGAGGAATCAGACCTACTTTCGTGGAGAGAGAGTGGGGAAACAATTAGGGAAGAAACACTTTAGTAAAACCGGTCTGAATTCGAACCCTAACTTATCCCCCTGATCTTCTCAGTAGCCTGCAAACCAAATGAGACTGATGCCTTGGCCTGCGTGTGAAGGAAATTCAACATTAGCTTGTGGGGACCTTCATCGATGGTCACGCGGTTTAATTGTCTGCTAATAAGCCTTGTTTGCCACTGACAGGGAGGTTTGAGGTTCGAATCCCGGCTGGATGTACTGAGGGTATTTTTTCTTGAATGGCTTCAAAACTCACATTCCTCATTCAAACCTTATTAAAGTGATTAAAATGTGTATAGCTCGTGCAGGTAATAAGACGCGGTGAAATAAAGCTTGTTGGGGTTTGGGGGGGGGGAGTGACCAATAATAATTCCTGAAAGGCGGGATGCCGTATTCGTGTCACATAAACGTCATCGGCGTTCCGCGAGGATTAAATGAGCCGGCCGCTGGAGCGATGAGACTCGTTGCACACTTCTAGACCCACTTCTAGACCCTTACTCTCTAAGAAGGGATTTGTTATTTCAAATATGGTTCAAGCTCAAATGGAGGTTTAAGGTATATAAGCCTCAATTGGATTTAAAACATGTTGAGTTTTATAATCCACAAAAATCATGAAAGTGTCAAATTAGCTCATTTAACGAAGGTTCACACCGAAACGTCTTAGCACTAAGATCAAAGTAGATAATTACAACCCAATATCTAGTCTTCCTAAATTAACTCTCATTGGTTAACAGAGTTATAAAAGAACATTCAAAGATAACATATTATTGTTTTATTCCCATTATAAATACAGCCATGTAAGAGTCTCACCCTCAAAGATGTTGGGGCCTTTAACCCCAATTCTTGGCATGAATGAGTTACTATAGAAATGTTCTACGTGCCTCTAAAGATCGTGTCACGCACTCCAAAACTGTCGGTTTGAATGCCTGTTAAAGCGTTACCAATGCACCATTGTATAAAAAGGGGGTAGTGGGATTGTTATTTGTTGGTGTGTAAATGTATTAGAATGTCGTCCATCCCGTTTTATCAATTTACTGTTTTGTCAAAAGGTGACCTGGTGGTCTAGGGGTAAGGTGTCAGACCTCTGTGCTGAGGGTCCGGGGTTCAATCCTTGGTCCCGGCACAGATTTATCTGATTGCCAAACCCTACCTTCACCTCTGACAAAATGTGTATTAATCACAACTTGTGAATGTGAGGAATGCCAGGCCTCCACCGTGGTTCGGATTCCACGTTAAACTGTAGGTCCTCCATTTCATCTCACAATCACCCTACCATTACACATTAGCGTAAGTGCGTATAACCCGAACGGGTAGTAAGACGTGGTGATAATAATAATAATAATATAATAATACTGTTTTGTCCTTAAATTATTGTCGTTTCACTAAGCAATAATACCATCACTCAGGGTTAAACCGATCGTTGGTACACCCGGACCTGTCTTTTGGCACCGAACCAATGGATGGTGGCCTTCGCGAAGTTTTAAGACAAACTTGTCGCCCTGTGTTTTCCGACCCATTCCTTCTATTAGTCTTGCAGGACATTCAAGTAGTCATCAGGGCTGTGGAGTCGACTTCAAAATTAAAACTTACAATAGACCTAATTTAACAATACTTTTTTTATTGCTTAGGATCAAAATTTATAATTTGGATTGACAAATTTATTCAAATATAAATTCACAGTGTCAAAGAGGCTTCCTATGAAGTCATCTGTATTGGAGCATTTAATTGTTGTAAATTTGTTATGATAATTACATACTAATTAGTAATTAGTATACACTGGTCATTTATGAAGGAGTAAGAGTCGAAGTCTTGGCGCACCGAATCGCAGCCCTATGGTAGTCATCCAATTAGGTTTTTTTTTAAACCCTTGCCGTAATTCATCGAAGCTGAACGGTTCATACCTCCGCATAATGTTTTCAGTTGAAATATACTAGAGCATTCAGTGCGAAAGTGGATTATATTTAGTTCGAAGATTGTTTCATTTAGCCACGTCTTACCAACCCTTTCGGGATAGCCGTATTTAATTGCACTATTCGGGTAGGGATAAGTAAGATAGATTTTTATTTATTTGAGGTATTTAACATACACTTTCTGAACAAACTGATTATATCACCACAAGAGAATTTGTTTGAGCGAGGGCGAACAAGCCTACCAATTTTGCCGGAAAAATTACTTTCACATACCTTCCAGGGTTCTTTTATATGCCACAATTGACATAGGATAGGCGACTCTACTTGCTCTCCGAAGGAAGGTGTGGTACGGATTTTTATCGCTCATAAAAATCCGTCGACCTCGGCAAGGTTTGAGTCCTGTAGGCGAGCACTTTACCCCCAAGACCACCGAACACTGGAAAAATAGTAGTATATCACATAATCAGGGTTTCTACGCGTAATGGAAAATCTGGAATTTTAAAATATTTCTCCAAGGCCTGGAAATATTATGGAATTTGTCATTTTTACAGTCTTTTCCTAGATTTTTTTTAGGTTGTCCTGAAAATTCCTTTGTCCCCCATTTTTTAAACGGCTCAGTTAATAAGGAGGAAACAGGAGTAAATTATTATATGAAATTTCCCATATATCTGAGAGTAAATTCATAAGGTGTTTGAATCCGTATGAATCTCTAAATTCTTTTTATCAAGCTACTGAATCTATCATTAATATCAAAAAGTTTGTATTGGTAATTTATAAATCTTATTTTGTTTTGTAATTTACGTAACATAAACTATTATGCACAATATGAACAGTGAGAGTTGGGGTTTTTAACATGCACTTTCTAAACCGACCGATTATGTCTGTACATGACTTAAAAACTAACTTTTATCTAGAATAGACATAACATCCAGACCCCGGCTGTTAATTCATCACTGTGTAATGGGAAACACACATTTCACCTATGATTATTTGTGAGTTTATGTTATGTTTTAATTATTTAAATAACTCATTCCATCATAGAATACATTAAAAATAATAAACTGTGTGAGCAGGTGCAAGTGTAGGGGAGTTGGGAGCCTGCGTTTTAAAAGAAAATATGTAATCATGTGTATTCTGCTATGGTTACTTTATACACTTGTTCTGGAGGAATTGTAGAAAATACTTGCAAAGGCCTGGGGAGAAAATCATGATTTTGTGTATCAACCCTGTTTAGTACACCAGCGAACCAAACTAGACGAGCTTCATATTTAATCCGCGTGCCCGTCCAAGCGGGGTCGAAGAAACTGTCTCGAGGGCTATCAGCGAAATATAACTTGCAATGGTGGGCACGCGGACATAGGCGCCATTCATGTCTTACCGTGGTTTGTCTATGTTGGGGAGGTCGGGGTCATAATCCCGGCCGGGTGTACTGATGTATGTTTTACTAAATGGTTTTCCCATTCTGTCCATACAGATTTAGGTACACTACCTCTAAAATTCTACCTTTCTCCCCCCTATCTCGTTAGTGTATATTGGACTAATCCGAACGAGTATTAACACGTAGCGCAAAATACCAGGTACAAGGGAGAGAGAAATCATGTGAAATTTCACTGATAAAAGCTTTGTTATATTATAATCATTTGGTACTCTGGAGCAGCGTTTCCCAAAAGGGGTTCCGTGGAAGGGTCAAAGGGGTTCCGAGTTCTGTCTGAGAACAAATTTGGCTTCTGGATCGAATGTGTTGAACAAAAAAGTTACGAAAGTTTTACTCTTTTAAATGGCTTTTTGGAAGAAAATGAGTTGCAAGTAACATCAGATGTGGAAAAAAACATACATGAACATTTGATTAACCTTAAAAAATCCTTGAAAGAGTATTTCCCGGAGAAGTTACAGAACATCACCTGGGTACAGAATCCATTCGCAAATCTAACCAAACCATTGATGCTAACTGTGTCAGAGTATGAGAATTTGATCGACATTAAGTGTTCATCCCTTCTAAAACAAAAATTCGAATCAGAAGATTCTAATTTGAATTACTTTTGGATTGGACTTAAAGATGAATACCCTGCAGTCGTTGAGAAGGCTATTATGGTTCTGCTTCCGTTTGTGACGACTTACCGATGCGAGACTGGTTTTTCAGCTTACACTTACACCAAAAACAAGTACAGAAACAGACTGGATGCAGCTCCAGATCTTCGCGTTCAATTGTCAGACATTAAGCCTAATTTTAGTGCTATTATAAGTAAATATGTGAAAAAATTTCATTCTTCACATTAAATAGTTACTTTTTTTTGTACGATAAATTTTTTATAATACTTATAATAATTATTTTTTATTTATAATTATTCTTTCTTTTCATGTCAAACATGAAAATATTCAAACTACACTACAAGGTACAATCACTTTTGTTATTATCAAAATGGGGTTCCGCCAAAAAAAGTATGATCAATTAGGGTTCCGTGGCAAAAAAAATTGGGAACCTCTGCTCTAGAGTGTCACTTTTATTTTGCGCTAAACCTTTCTAGAATTGTCACATTCATTATTTGCAACACTTTTCGGGACGTGTCACATGAATATTCTTGCACCAATTGGCGGGACGTGTCACATGAACATTTTTGCAACACATCTTTGGCCGTGTCGCATAGGCCTACACTTGCTTGCAACATTCTTCTTGGCGTGTCACATGCACTTTGCAACACTTGACTATTACAACACACAGGACATCTGGACAGCCCATTCAACTGCTCATAATGTTTAACAACCTTGCTGAAATACTTGTGCCTCTGTTGCTTTACGTCTCAGAAGTCTCCTTGAGGGCGTCTTCGCAGATTTATGCAATAAAGTTAGACTCAAATTGGCGAGATGATGTCGCTAGATAAAAGTAATATGCTAAGTAATGATGGGGGTAGGATAGTACCGCCTGTGAGGGAGGTGATGGGCCTCTGGCCCAGAAATAGTCTATAGTAAGAACAGTGTATATTGATAATTTGCCAACGGGGAATATATCTATGCATGTGCTAATACGTCAAATGGTGTTTTATATAGGCTTTTGCATTCTTTTTACATGGATGGTTCAAACATTTACAGCCGTAAGGTAGACTTTTTTTGGTCAGTGATGGCATCTCTGCGAGTCTTCTAAAAGTGTCAACATAGCGGGATCTAGGTATAAATAATACTCCTCGTCCTGGCAGTGTGTGTTGTGACTGAATTTGACTAACCGTCATCCGCGACACTTGCCTTAGCGTTATTATTCATCAAGAAGAAAGGGGGGGGGGATGGGGTGGCTTAAAACCTCTACGCTATCCAGGTGGCGTCTGTCCACCCGCATGACCATATCGAAGATTTGAGATTGTTTGCCATGTAGGCAGTCATAGAGATCTCGTTGATGAGCACGCTGGATTAGGCGTCAGGCTTATTTTGTTTGGTGGGGATGGGGATGCTGGGGCTCGAATCTTGGCTGGGGGTACCAAGGTGGTGGTATTTCTTAAGTTGTTTTCCACTACACAAATGCAAGTTTACTTCCTACAAATGTTCTACCTTACTCGTCCGCCCTAGCGTAGTTAAATATGGAGAGCCCGGGCAGTAAGACGTGGAGCACGGGGACAAAATATTATGTGTTGTGTTTTTAAATTAAAAGAACAGATTTTATCGAGTAGTTATTGGTTATCTCTTCAACTGGACAACTGATCCGCTGCCGGATATTTTATGTGCAGGTGTTATGTAAAGACTCTTACTGTCACTTTAATCACGATTGCCATAAAATTGCTTGGTAGTATGCGTTTTTATTGAGCTTTCCATATACTTTAAGTAAAGTCAAGATAATAAAAATTGACGCTAACTTGCATACTATTCTTTAATGTCCTAATTTAGCAATTTTTCTTGTATTGAACTGTACAAGAACCATTATTTTGCTGTGTCTAAATCAAGTGTTTGTTAATTAACCGTAAACATTAATTGGATGACTATCACAATGATTTATAACGGTCAATCCATGAAATCCTGTTTCTTTGAACGTTAAATTATTTTTATTATTATTTGACAACCATTAGCTTCATATTATTATTATTATTATTATTATTATTATTATTATTATTATTATTATTGATATTTTTCTACCATTAATTTGTTTTAAAAGTTTGTTCGAGGGAGTTGCAAACCGAAAGTGAGATTGTGCCAAGACAGTTCTGTGTGTTTGAAACATTTTCACTGATAATTTAAAAGTAAAATATAGTTTATATTAATTAGCTATTTATTAACACTTACGTTAAAAGGGAAATAAAGTTTTCCACTCGATTACTACCAATCAAATAATTTAGTAAATAGTTCGTTTATTAAGTTGGTACTAGGCAGGTAACAAGAAACTTTCATTTTGTGTGTGTGTGTGTTAAGCATAGTAATATTAGACTTAAGTTTTTTTTATAAATAATGTTTCCAAAGAGGATTAATGTAATTTTTAAAGCGTAGAAACTAATTTCAAATCCGGCACAACTCGCCTACGAGGCAAATAAGTATATACCGCCCTCGCAAGGTGAGGCTGTAGAGGATGCTAGAAAAGGCCAATGTTTTTGCCGTTTTTATAGACAAAAAATGTGTTGTCCAAAATAAATAAAATATTGCTTCAGTACAAACATGGAGTTTAATTTTCTTAACAGGGGATATCAACATTTGTTGAATATCCGTCATGAGCCTAGCGGCATTAAATGATAATTTTTTTTAAATGCAGAGAAATAAATTAAATTAAATTAAATTAAATTCCAGGACACCCTTGACAGATATTCAAGAACTGTTGAGGTCACCACGGGAAGAAAATTAAACTCCATGTTTATACCGAAGCAATATTTATTTTGACCAAAAAAAGTGTTACTCTAAAAACTGCAACAAAAACCTTTTCTAGCGTCCCCTACGACACTCCCACCTTAAGGTGGGATGTAAGGGGATGAGAGAAATAGCCAGTGTTTTTGCAGTTTTTATGGCGAAACTTTTTTGGCTAAAATAAATAAAATATTATATTAAAAAAATTGTGTGGCCACCATCTGAAGAAAATTAAACTTAATGTTTGTAGACCCTACTGGAGCAATATTTTATTTATTTTGACAAAAAAAAAGTTTTGCCTTCCATCCCACCTTAAGAGCGTGATCACAAGTTAATCAACTCTGTTATACAGTCGGATAGAAATCGTAAATTTACACGAACACTATCGCAAGTGGATCATTTCTGTTTAAAGATTAGTGGAGATAAAGAGTTAATAGAAGTCCCTAATACTGAACGCTGTTGAAATTTTAAACTACATTTGGCTAAAAACTTCATTGAAAAGGCCGTTTTTGACTATTTTAGAATGGCTTCACAGATAAGCACTGTGCACAAATCTTAATTCTGTAACAATAGGGACATACTTTAATTATTAACAAGAAACTCTGTCGCTTTGTACCCCATCGTCACCACGGAAAATTTCGAGTAATCCTAATACGAATGCACTGCACACATTCAGGCATATCGTAGGTATTTTCTTTTCCTCCTTTACTTCCATACCGCACGCACGCACGCGCACACACACACACACACACACACACACACACGCACACAAACGCAGATGCGAGCCAGGAGACGAGTTGGGCCTGCTATAATAAACGCTCTTAATAGTGAATATTATTTCATCCAAATAGCTCCATAAATTTCCCACTTATATACACACCTGCTTATAATTCGTTAAACAAAATTCACATAAAACTGTTCCAAATAACTGTATTTTTATTTATTTTTCTCGTGCAATTAAAATCATACAAGCACCTGCCATTTTTTTTTTAAATCCAACATTTGTATCACCATCTTAAAATTTTGAAACCAAAATTATTGCTGGTGACCATAAAAATCAGGGTGTCTACCATCCGGGAAAATCAGGGAAAACGGGAATTAGCCGGGAATTTGAAGTGATCGGGAAAAAACGGGAATAAGCCGGGAATTTGGTAAATTACAATACAAATCTGGGAAAATGTGGTTTTACTCAAAATATGAAATATAATAATCATTTAAACAGTAAATAATAATGTTATTCAAACTGTAGTTTTTTTGTAGCTGTGTAATAAATTTTATAACTCCTATTAAACAATGTTAATACAAATTTAAAAAATAAGTTTATTTAAATTTTAAAACTTATTATTATTCATAAAAAAAAATTAATAGAAAAATGAGGGGGAGGTGGGGGAATTAGAAGGATGTGACATACCTTTTAGTCGGGAATTTTAAGAAATGATCAGGGGAAATCAGGGAAAAAGTCGGGAATTTCAATGGTCAAGTTGAGTAGACACCATGAAAAATACACATTAACTAGTTGATCCGAGAGCCTAGAAGAAATTGTAAATATCACAACTTATTCTGACCTTGATTCCAGGTTTAGCTGGTGGACTGTGGCGAATTATTTTTCAATACTATTTTCATGTTATTTCCGGGTGAATGAATATTCTTGAAAAGCTTCACAGGTCACATCTTTTTTCCTGTATCATTCAAAGATAGTAATTATTGTGAGTTTCGAACAGCCCAAACGATTAGTTATACGTGTATCGTCCTCTTCTGACCTCTGATTTTGTTCTGTGTGTACACCCCTTCTTACAACCGCTTCTGCTTGTATGTATTTTAATTACTCTAATAGTTTGGGTGAGACGAACTATAAAAACAGTCCCTACCAGGGGGGGACTGGCAGGTTTCTGATTTGAGATGGTTGGTTTCGAGATTTGATTGGTTCTCCCGTGCTGAAGATCTCGGCCAGAGCGGACAAAGTAGAGATGAATTGAACTTTAGCAGAACACCTCGCATGGATTAGGCGGGAATATCTTTTGATTGGTTTAGAGCTCGTCACGTGACCACGCTTCTGTTCTGCGCTTGTTTTTCGGTGAACGTGTAAGGACTCAACAACTATCGGCACCCACATCACTAGGCACACAGACTTGTCACATTCATTTAGTCTGGTTTGCTGTTAACAGAGAAGTAGGGGTTAAATCCAGGTCGGGTATATCGAGTTTTTTTTCTAAATGATTTCACACACTACTTACATGCAAATTCTGGTATATTTCCTTACCCCATTAGAGTAATAAATATGTGTGTAGCATGGATGGGTTTTAAGACGTGGTAAAAAAAACGGAAATATATATAATTTACAGACATCTCCCAAGTCACGAATGTGAAACGATTCTTCGAAGTTTTAATGGATGTAGGAACATTAATTATAGCCATAAAGTCAATCCAGTGAAAACAACTTTTAATCCGTAAACTTTTATCTCAATATTGTATCGCTAGTTTACCGAGGCGGTCGAGTAGCACGCCCGCATGAGGTCATGCTATAATACCAGGGTAAGAATTACGAGCCTGTTATGGCCGCGGATGACACGCGGGAAACATAGTTCATGAATATTTGATTGGATATGACACATATCCACTAGAGGGGGGAGAGGGGATAACTTGGCGGGGCGTGTCCAATAAACAAACACCACTACCGCTCGCTCCTATTTCACAAACAGGTTATTTTGTTCACCGCGTCATACTACCCTTCCTGGGGAACCGCACCGGTGGACACGCGGACTCAATTTCAAGGTCTCCTCGGTCCCGGCACAAATTTATCTGATTGCCAAACCCTTCCTTCACCTCTGACAAGATGTGTATTAATCATAACTTGTGAATGTGAGGAATGCCAGGCCTCCACCGTGGTTCGGATTCCACGTTAAACTGTAGGTCCTCCATTTCATATCACAATCACCCTACCATTGCACATTAGCGTAAGTGCGTATAACCCGAACGGGTAGTAAGACGCGGTGCTAATAATAATAATTTCAAGGTCTCACACTTGGGCTCAGTTGGTAGCGCGTCTACTTACCAGGCACGGGCTCAGTTCAATTCAAATCATGTTCGAAAAATGTCTCACTGGGGGATTTGGGCATTATCCTTTCACGTAAAGAATAAAAGTCCGAAGGACTGGAATTTTAGAATTAAGTTAGTTTATAAGTTTTGTGCTGATATAATTCTGTTCAAAGTTTGCATGTTAGTTATTATTATTATCACCGCGTCTTACTACCCGTTCGGGCTATATGCACTTACGCTAATGTGTAATGATAGGGTGATAGTGAAATGAAATGGAGGACCTTCAATTTAACGTGGGATCCGAACCACGGTGAAGGCCTGGCATTCCACACATTCACAAGTTGTGACTAATACACGCCTTGTCACTTTAAATTTTACAAATTAAAAAGAAATGTCCCCTCTATTCTGGATTATCGGTGATCAAATCGGGGCTAGAATCCCGGCTAAATGCACTGAGGTTTTTTCCCCCCTAGATATTTTACAACTCTCCCTTCATGTATTTTTTTTTATTTAGCACCGCGTCTTATTACCCGTTCGGGTTATACGCTTAAGTACTAATTACGCTAATGGATTAGGAATTGGGAGGGTTGAATTTAGAGGAAGTGAACCCGCATTTGCGTGGAGGGAGAGTGGAAAACCATTTAGGAAAAACCACCCTCAGTTCACCCGACCGAGATTCGAACCTCGATCTCCCCGTCCTCGGCGGTCTGACTCAACACGACTGGCGCGTTAGCCAACTACGCCACCGAGGCGGGTCCCTTCATGTAAAAGCAGTTACATTTTCTCTTATTTCTACCTTCCCCGTCCTTATAGAATGAGTGTAACTAAATGTATATAGTTCGGACGGGTAGTAAAACGTGAAACAAATTTTCACAAATGAGTTAGTGATGAGAAAAGTAGGATTTTTAGAGGAAAATTACCCGAATTTACGTGTAGGGAAAGTGGAAAACCATTTAATGAAATACCCTTAGTATGTTTCCTGTCCCTTATCTATACCCTCATGCCGGACAAGAACTCGGAATCTTAATAAATTAAACAAATACATTCGATATATCGAAGTTTTATAGTTTTAACTTCAGTTGGATTCCTCCCAATGACGTTAACATCAAAAACATTATCAAATGAGTTAAAATAAAGTAATAAAAGCGATTGTAGTCTTCTAATTCACGTATCGATTACAGTGCTGGGCGGTAGAATGTGTCGCAAACGAAAACCAAATAATGTCATTATTTCAATATTATAATCAAAGTATTTTCGGCGATATTCCTTGTTTTAGTACAAAGGTATGTGCAGAATAAATAAAAGTTGTCTTACATTGGAAAATTCCGGGTCTTTCAATCAAAATTAAAACAATTTTTTTTAAATAGTTTTAATAAATAGACCTGTTTTATAATTTTTTTAAATATACATTAAACTTTTAATTTACACATACACAAACCATTTTATTAAAATAGACGTTTTGATGTTTTTGATCTTAACTATTCTCACAAGGACTAATGCTATGAGTGTGAATGCGCGTCGTATTTTTCGTCGTAGTCGATCTGCTGGTTATTTTGTGATAGTTTTTAGTTTTGTTATTACCGCGTCTTACTACCTATTTGGGCTATATGCTTATGTAATAATTACTATAATGGGCTAGGGATGGGGAAGGTTAAATTTAAAGGAAGTGTACCCACATTTGCATGGAGGGCGTGAAAAACCCATTTAGGGTAAACCACCCTCAACACATCCGACAGGGATCGAACCACGATCTCCCAGTGATAGTCTCCATCATTATTCGAATATACCTTTCTATACTGCATTAAGTACGAAAACATCGCTTGTGTGTATCTTATGACCATCGTCAGAGTCATCCTATTGAAAGAAAAACATATGTGGTGGGAAGTTGGTAGATCTTGATCTAACAAATGTTTTCGATTGAAATATATTAGACAGTTAGAATATATTAGACAGTTCCTGCCCCTCATGGTGTGACCTCCCGTCACGCGCGTGTTTATTGAAATGGTAACCGTCATCGGTTTATTGCACCGGCAGCCGTCAGAGGTCACGGCTGTAAACTCTTGTCACTGGTCCGGTGCATTGAGCCACCATTGTCATCAGAGATCGCAGGATGGCAGATTGGGTGCGACTACCGGGTTCAATCCACTGAGCTACTCCCACTCTGTTACCTTATCGGGATGGTAACGGTATTGGTGTGGGGGTGGAGAGGGGAAGTATCTGTCACATCGCGTCGAGACTATAGTTGAATCAATCTCTGAAATTTCCTTGTTTGTTGTCACCTATGACATCCTTATTTAAAATTAGTTTCACACCGTGTTCCTCCCACATATCTTCGGGCACGCGGGCTAATCCGTCAACTTCGTCTGGTCTGGTTCACTGGTAACGAGCAGTTTGGGGTTTCATATAGGCTACGAAGGTGTTTTCCCCAAAATGGATTACCACTCTACCTCCACGCAACGGTGGGTAAATTTTTATTTAATTCTACCTTAGGCATATGTCCCGAACAAGCAGTAAAACGTGAATTATATTAAAAAATCAACAAAATTAACTAAAGCAGTGATTCATCACATTTTGGGAGTACGGATGAAGCGGTGGGATTATTGTTACAAGTAGTATCCAGATTTAGTTATCAAGAACACCCATCTCAGCCGAGTACCCACAGTATGATAGTGATAATTTTGTTAGATTTGTTCAATCAAGCATGTCATGTTTTGTGTTTATTAATATATGTAGTTGTGTAAAGTAAACTTAAATAGACACAAATAAATATAGATGTTTTATTGTATACGTCCATTACTATACTAAAATATTGTATATCTGTACAAAGGGGTACGCCAATTATATAAATATTCCCAGAGCGTGCGTGAAGTATACATGTTTGAGAAACCACTGACTAAAGAATTAGAGAGGATGGGAAAGGGGGGGGGGGGGGGGGAAGATTCTTGAGTGAATCCGGCCAAGATTCGAACCTTAACCTTTCAGGTATCCCATACCTGTTGTTTGATCGAATCGTGATAGTAACTTCAAATAGTAACCTTGATCTTAGGGGGGTGGGGTATAAGGGACAGGGTTTGATTGACCAGGAACCTACTTCACTCAGGAGGTCCAAGCCGTTAACAAATCTAAAAGATCAAACACTGTAAACACATCGTTAAGTTTTATCTAAAGTTGTATTTATTGAGTTCGAACTGTATTCTTTCATCCAGAGTGGTCCTTCTTCTTGAATTGATAATGATGCATAAATTTGTTGCCATTCTAACAGTATCTCTCTCACAGTTGAGGGAGCAAGCGGACTTTTTGTTTGTGTGTGGAGTTAAGAGCAATCATGCAAAGAGAGGGACATCCTAGAGGGAATTACTGTTACAAGTAAATGAGTTGTGATAGATTGTTCCAGCTCCTGTAATTGTGGGACAGCCTAGTAACGGGGCTCGGCTCTGCAATAGTTGACGCATAACCTCTCCGGGAATTCGCTTAAAGAAGTCTCCAATCTAATAAAGAGAGAGAGAGGGCGCTGTGGTAAGATATTGTTCTTAAGTGTTTTTTTAAGAACCGGTAAATTGCTTTCCCTCAGAAGACAAAACCTTTTAGCTGTTAAAAAAGCTAACGGACTGTGTGAATCAACTTAGAATATGTTTTTTATTTTATAATAATTTCCTAGCTGTGTTAAGTTGGTACATGTTTTCAACGCCATTATGCGTTTTTTTTAATATCTCATTGACAACTGAAATTGTGTTTTTAACTGATAGCCACCATTTTGATGTTTAAGTACATTCATGTTTACAAGGCTCTTAAACAAACCAGGGCTTATTAACACCAGTTTCCATTCGTATAGAATTCAGAATCCCTCGAATCACATGTGATTTCATACATCGATAGGGCTAAATAATGTTGACCAGATCGGATTTAAATTAACAAGGCTACCAGGCCATGTCATGAAGCCGATGATAACATAAATATTTTTCAAACATTCGCTATTAAAACTAACTACAGACATTAATTTCTTTAAAATTTAGTAAGGCCTTTTTTATGAGTTGAAAACTGTAAGAAGCAAATTTATAAATTCTGATTGCTATAGTTTTTGATCTTAAACGTACTCTAAATATTCTTAACATTTTCAAAAGCTTTTATTCATAAACCCAAGAGTAAGTATAGCCTACTACATTTACCAAGTATGAGGGATTTTTTAATACAGATTTTATCTACACACGCAAGATAATATAATTTTATATTTTACAGCACTTAAATTATTTAAATCTCTCCTTTAACTTAAAAAAAAATTTACAAATTGATCATTCAGGCATTTAATATTCATAATAAATGTTCTTGACTTCTATCTTCGCTTTCCCTTAGAAAATATAATTCTGGCTTATGAAGGGCGTTGTCAGTTTTTAAAGTCTGTTTCAAATTGATCGATACTCAAAAATACATGTGAAAATGAACCTCAGCCGCTTTAACGTACTCTGAGGTTTGTCTCGGAGGACCAGAAATTATCCCTCTGCTCCGGAGCTTTCGCGGGGTGGAGAGGGTATGGGGTTGTATGCATGAGCTTCTTGGATCGTTAAAAGGTAATTTATATGGGCTTGGAGTCTCTTTTGGATTTTTCTCTTGCCATTGAAAGAGGAAAATACACATTTATACATAGCTTAGAGAGAGACAGGCAGATAAACGCAAGAAAAACGCGCAACGTCACATCTAGTTAAGTTTTTTTATTTGTTTAGCACACTGTTTTATTACTTCTTCAGGTTATACGCATATGTACCAATCACGTTTATGAGCAGTAATTAGAAAGGTGAATTTTAGAGGAAGTGTATCCGAATTCGCGTGGAGAGAATGGAAAACAATTTATGAAAACCCCACTCACTACACCCGGCCAGAGTTCAAACCCGATCTCTGTCATTTGCAGTGTAGATTATTGCGAGAGGACGCCTTAGACCATGCGGCCACCGAAGCAGGTAATTTTAATTTTAATTCTAGCACACAAATTAGAGGCGGTTCAACGATGAGTGATTTTTGAAATGTCGTTTCAAACTATAATAGACTTGGTATATGAGAAAATCTGTACGATTGTATTTATGTTTGTTGTTCCCACGACCAGAACCGGTGTTTTCCGCCATTTTTTCCATCGGAAAATTTGGTCATCCCTAATTTCTCACAAGAACCAAACTGAGCCTATCAAGTTTTGAAAGTTGTCAGTTTCCTGTACAGACCAGGGGCAGAAGCAGGAAACACTAATTGTCGCCCGATATAAAGATTTGTCTCGCCCGTGATGGGATTGTGGGAACAGGGTCGTGTCAAGAGACAGGGAAGGGGTGCCGGAAGCTTGACACCTTTTCTCTGCCAGGATTTTAACGATTGGCGCACTTCCCTTTAAATTACTTAATGACTTCTATCATAACTAAAATTCAATTTTTAGTGAATTAGGTTGTACAAGTTGTATTAAATTACGTGAAAGACACAAATTATAATACAATATAAAATATATGCACAGTATTTGAATAATATTTGAAAGAGATTGGTAATATTAATTACATTACATTAATAAATTATAATTAGGAATGTCTTGAAGTTAGAACAATCTGACAAGACGTGTATTAATCACATCTTGTGAATGTGTGAGAATGCCAGGCCTCACCGTGGTTCGGATTCCACGTTAAACTGTAGGTCATCCATTTCATCTCACAATCACCCTACCATTGCACATTAGCGTAAGTGCGTATAACCCGAACGGGTAGTAAGACGCGGTGCTAATTAATAAATAATAATAATAATAATAATATAATAATGATAATAGATATGATATTGATATTGATATGATAATGAAAATAGATAATAGATATAATTAATAATAATAATATAAGTTGGAACAAACATCTAAAAAATTCAGTAACATTAAAATTGTAAACGTTTGAGTCAAATTAAACCTAAAACTATGTTTTTAAAAACAAAGGATGATGTGATCATGCATTTTCGTATGTCTGTATTAATTTGAATAATTGATAGAACAAGATATTAAATCTTGAAGAAATATAAAATTTGAATTCCTTTCTTATCTGTATTTCCCTGTTCCTTGGTTACTTCTGAAAGTACTACAACGTTATTTATGCGACATGTTTCGATGCTACGACGGCATCTTCCTCAGGTCTAATGAAAAAGAAAAACACACCAAATGAAATCATGGTTAGAACACAAGCGTTAGCCACTGTGGTATAACGTGCAAAATTGGTGAAGGTTAATAAATTGCAATATGGAGAAATAATTGGTATGAAATAATATCTGGTAAATGCTAACGCATTGTGCTTCTAACCATGATTTCATTTGGTGTGTTTCTTCTTTTTCATTAGACCTGAGGATGATGCCGTCATAGCATCGAAACATGTCGCATAAATAACGTTGCAGTACTTTCAGAAGTAACCAAGGAACAGGGAAATACAGATAAGAAAGGAATTCAAATTTTATATTTCTTCAAGATTTAATATCTTGTTCTATCAATTATTCAAATTAATACAGACATACGAAACTGCATGATCACACCATCCTTTTTTTTAAAAACATAGTTTTAAGTTTAATTTGACTCAAACGTCTACAATTTTAAATGTTACTGAATTTTTTAGATGTTCGTTATAACTTCAAGACATTCCTAATTATAATGTATTATAACTTGTAATTAATATTACCAATCTCTTTCAAATATCATTCAAATACTGTGCAATATATTTTATATTGTATTATACATTTGTGTCTTTCACGTTAATTTAATACAACTTGTACAACCTAGTTTCACTAAAAATTGAAGTTTAGTTTTAATATTCTTAAACGTTCTATATTAAACATTTTTTCCCCCAAAAATCTTAATGACTTCCATTTCATTTTATTTCCTCAACCAAAACAACCTAATTCTATTGTATGCCCTTTTTCTTTTGTCACACCGCTTCTTAACCCATTGTTTATTACGCTAGTGGGGCAGGGGTGAGAAAGGCAGAATTTAGAGGAAACATAACCGCATTCGCTTAGGGCCAAAAGTGTAAAACCATTTAGGAAAAGAACCTCAGTAAACCTGGCCAGGATTGGCACTTGACCTCTCCATCACCGACAAATCAGATAATACGAAACTAACGCCTTTTTTGGTGTGTCAATGTAATAGGACGTGATGCAAATAAAGATTAAAGCTAAAACTCCTGTCGCACTCTACCATCCTAGTCGCATCCCTCCTCCAACCACAGGGTTTGAGGAGAGGGAGTAGGAATGGGAGATAATAGGCCTACTAGGGAGCACAAGAGGAAGGAGTGTACCCTCATAGTTCTTGTAGGCCTATTTTCTAACAAATGTTCCTCTTCTTTTATTAGAACACGCTGCTTATAACCAGCTGGTATTGCAATACGACCCTACAACCCTGGTGTATTGTGACGTCATGTGTGCGAGGTGCTACAGGAAGTGCAGTGGCGGCATGCGCTAAGGCTGAGGGTGTGATAAGTGTCAGTAGGTCAGTGAGATCCTCATCTCGTCCCAGGCTCCAAGTAACGGTTCTCCCAGCTCTCACTGGTCTGGTTGGGTTGTCTACCCGCGTGACCTACTGACCCGGGCTACAGGACACGCCCACACTCCTCCCGCGCGCCAATAGCTTGCGTTCGATCATTGGCCGGGATTCGAGCCTAAGTAGAGGCGACCTCTAAATTAAATGTTTGCTCTTTAAGAAAGAATTAAAGCAATCATGGTTTAAGATGGCTTGGTTAGTTAGGGCTTAATTATTCTATGTAAAGTAAAATGAAAACAAAACTTTAAACCCTAGCTTTTAAAAAGACTTAATTACAGTGTTTTGTTTGAATCGAGCTTTAAAATAATAGAAGGTATTGGAATAATAGTGTTAACATGAATTTTGTTTTCTAATATAAACTATTAAACAAATTTTGACTTTTGTTTTACGTTATCTATTTATAATGTTATGCAGTCGCAAAAAAAAAAACCTGCCCAATTTGAATCTTAGCTCTCCTCCCGCCCCTAGTGTAGTGCACCAGAACGGTGAGATGCGTTGCATATGTCCAGAAATGCTGCGTTATTTAGAGTTGTTGGTTTTTATTTATATTTAACACCGCGTCTTACTACCCCTTCACATTTTACGCATAATGTTCTAACTACGCTAATGGTTTTAGGAACTAGGAAGGTTGTATTTAGATCAAGGTTACCCGCATTTTCGTGGAAAACCATTTTGGAAAAATCACCCTCAGAATACCCGACCGAGATTCGAACCTTTGATCTCCCGTCATCGACAGTCTAGTCTATACTGCGAGAGTAGCGTTAGACCACGCGGCCACCGGAGCGTTTTTTTTATAATGTTGTTTGGTGCAAACCTTACATTTTGTTTCGTAATAATTGGTATGAAAATTCTGAAATAGTTAAATTAGCAAAGTTTTTAAGGACACTTCCCGCAAAATCTCTCAGTTTAGAGATCTAAATAAATCGTTAGAAACATAGATTTGGGCTTCCACAAACAGATGCCTTTTTTTTTTTTACTAACAAGACCACAACAACACATTCTGAGGTATTCGAGGATTGTTAGTGGTTTTGGAACTTTAAAACTTCCATCCGCATACTAAATGCAGTGGTTTGTTCATGTGACACATTAATAAATACCAAACAAATCTCACACTTTAAGGACCGGCTACACGGAGCCGCACCGCACCGCAATTTATCGGAAGTGGCTACACGATCTGAACTGCACCGCATTTTCTAACAATTTTTCTATTCTTTATAGACTGAGTTCTCTTACAAATTAAGTTAGCTATTAATTACGAAGAATAAAGTTTTAAGTTAGCTTATAATTAAGAAGAAGAATGTTTGTTGTTCAATAAGTTGTTGTAAATAATATTGTTTATCTTGTACGTAATGTTGGAAACAATGACTACAGCGTCACACGTGACACGGCTGTGAAAGAAATGCTAGTTTTACCATGAAAACAAAGTTCGGAAGCTCCCGAACATTTATTTCCGGTGGTAAGTGGCTACACGGTCCACACCGCACCGCATTCTTCCGGTGGAATGCTATCCATGTTTTTAAATGCAAGTGGCTACACGGTCCGCACCGCACCGCAAAAGTGCGGAGCAATGCTCTCTCGACGATTCGTCCACGCCGGTGCGGTGCGCACTCGTGTAGCCACTTGCATTTAAAAACATTGATAGCATTCCACCGTGAAAATGCGGGGCGGCTCCGTGTAGCTGGAGCTTTATTCGATGGCAGGAGTGCAGTGGCGCGCGTATTCATTCGGCTCTCGGGCTAGAAAATGCGGTGCGGTGCGGTGCGGGTTGGTTCCTTGTAGCCATAGCTTTAGTCACGTAGCTACAATCTATTTCTTTTAAAAAAATAAAAAATAAATAAAATACTTTTTTCTACGCGTGCTAGATGTCTCACTACCAGTCTGGGCTATTCGCATATACGAGGAATTAGATTGGGTTGCCAATTTAGGGGAGTAAACATTAAGTACCACTGGCTGGGATTCGAACCCCGACCTTCCTTGTAACCGGCAAACCTACCTATGTGAAACACGCCTTGGTACACGTATGCACTAGTGCGAATTTTTGGGATGAGGAGGGAATCTAATAGGAAGTGCACCTTCATTAACGTTTATAGAGGATGGTAGCCCCGTAATCCCATAATATATTACATGGTGGAAAAGTTACCCTCCAGTGTATTCGGATTATATTTGGACCTAGACCTCCTCAGTCACTAGCAATCCACTCTCCAACAAGCTTCACGCCCTAGACCGCGTTACCACCTTTGTGGGTGGATTGTCCCAATTTATCTTCGACACTTAAACTTTTAGTATAAAATCCTGTCGGTAAATCTTGTTCCGTGGATTTGCATGTCGACGGCATTGGCATTCCTGGAGTGGGTGTGCATTGTCTCCATCCTAGTCACACATTGATCATCGGTATCAGCATTCCTGGAGTGGGTGTGCATTGTCTCCATCCTAGTCACACATTGATCAACGGTGTCAGCACTCCAGGAGTGGGTGTGCATTGTCTCCATCCTAGTCACACATTGATCAACGGTGTCAGCACTCCAGGAGTGGGTGTGCATTGTCTCCATCCTAGTCACACATTGATCAACGGTGTCAGCACTCCAGGAGTGGGTGTGCATTGTCTCCATCCTAGTCACACATTGATCAACGGTGTCAGCACTCCAGGAGTGGGTGTGCATTGTCTCCATCCTAGTCACATTGATCAACGGTGTCAGCACTCCAGGAGTGGGTGTGCATTGTCTCCATCCTAGTCACACATTGATCATCGGTATCAGCACTCCAGGAGTGGGTGTGCATTGTCTCCATCCTAGTCACACATTGATCATCGGTATCAGCACTCCAGGAGTGGGTGTGCATTGTCTCCATCCTAGTCACACATTGATCAACGGTATCAGCACTCCAGGAGTGGGTGTGCATTGTCTCCATCCTAGTCACACATGATCAACGGTGTCAGCACTCCAGGAGTGGTTGCATTGTCTCCATCCTAGTCACACATTGATCAACGGTGTCAGCACTCCAGGAGTGGGTGTGCATTGTCTCCATCCTAGTCACACATTGATCAACGGTGTCAGCACTCCAGGAGTGGGTGTGCATTGTCTCCATCCTAGTCACACATTGATCATCGGTATCAGCACTCCAGGAGTGGGTGTGCATTGTCTCCATCCTAGTCACACATTGATCAACGGTGTCAGCACTCCAGGAGTGGGTGTGCATTGTCTCCATCCTAGTCACACATTGATCAACGGTGTCAGCACTCCAGGAGTGGTGTGCATTGTCTCCATCTAGTCACACATTGATCAACGGTGTCAGCACTCCAGGAGTGGGTGTGCATTGTCTCCATCCTAGTCACACATTGATCAACGGTGTCAGCACTCCAGGAGTGGGTGTGCATTGTCTCCATCCTATTGACACATTGGTCCTCCGAGAATCTGTCGGAGTGTGTGGAAAGGTGGAGGGGGGTCGATGTCCTATGACCTACATCCACTGAAAAGATGACGTCAGCGTACTTAGGGCTCTGGATGAGCTTTGATCGGGTTCAAGAGGGGTCCATGATCGGTTGACTTGGTAATCCTTTTAAACTTTTGTGATAGCTAAAGGTGTGAGATGAAAAATTTGGCAGCTATTTATATTGAACGAGAACCCTCGAGGTATATAAAGTTTTCAAGTTATTTAAATTTATCTTGATAACGTTAAAACCGGCAACAGTAATGACTTAATGAGTTACAATAAAGCAATAACAGTGATTCCATTTCTCTTCTCACACTCATTTGTTGACTACAGCGCTTGGTGTTTGGATGTGTCTCTAACGTCGGGTATACTATACCAAATTTACTATTACTTCAAAATATTATAATTAAAGTTCTTACAAATAAATACTTTCCATTGGTATTTAATGACCCGACTTTTTTTCTGGAAAATTTGCTGGAAACATTCTATCTCGAGCTAAAGAAAACAACATTAAAAGAGCGAGGATAAGGAAGTTTTTCCTTCCTTTCTACAAATTAATACGTTGAGTTTCCTCTGACACAGAGGTCGGAAACCTTTTTGGGTCCCGATCGACTTAAAAAACAAAGGTCACGTGATTATCTATACTTATATTTATTCCTTAAATTCAAATTTCCACTAATACTTATGTCTCCACTTTTATAGAAAAAAAAAGTACATTTGTACATTAAACTATTTAAATGTCTTATAATATTACCTGTTATGGCCGAACAAGGTAATTTTGATCACACTCAAATGTTCTTTGAAAGTACTTGATGTATTTGCGAGTTTATAAGACAAAGATCGACTTTCACTGACGATGTAGTTTTCTAACGCGATCAACTCGAAGCTATCACGAGATCGACCCGTTGTCGACCCCCACTCTAATCCGGCTTTATAATTAACTTTCATATTTAAGTCGTTAATAACTCAGTATCCACATTGGTGGCCATGTAGTCCAAGTGTCGGGCTCTTTTAGAGTTGTTTCTCGGTTACGGGGAGACGTAGTTTTAATCCTGGTAGTGTTTACTGGGGTAATTTTTTTAATCCTAAATGCACCCCTTTCCTCGACGTAAATGACTATACATTTCTTTCAGTTCTTCACTCGTAATTCCTACCCGATTAATTTATTACTACGCAGCTAACATGGATGGTTACCAAAATATCTACGTATTGAACCAATTTATTAATTTCCATTGCTTCTTAGGCCCATATTAATCTGTCCGGTTTATCCGTATGTTTTCATGTATTAGTTAGGGGTGGGGAGCGTAGAATTTATATTAAAAAAATGTTCCTGATATTGCTTGGGTGTATAGTGAAAAACCACCCTCACTAAACCCAGCCGAGATCTGAACCCCAACCTTTTCGTCACCGGCAAACAACACCAGATGATAATGACAATTAGTCCTCATGCCCACCGATGTTTTGAACTTGTTGTTATTACAAATGTTGTAATAATCAAATTTTAATGCCGAGCTGCAAGCAGTGCTTGTTGATACCTACTAATGATTGTTTGACCGTGAATAATTGCGTGATTCACTTGTTGGCGGTGTTGGTACGCTGTAACGTGACTCAGCCCGCTGCGATACCACATTACTCATAAGAACGTGCGCGCTTTATTCTACATGTCATAGTTTTTTATTTAAGATATTCAACTTATAGTCAGACACTTCATCTCAGAGGAAAGATCGTCTACTTACTGACCATAGGGTCCCTAGCGGTCAATTCCCGGCAAAACAAAAATGTATCATTGAGAAACTGGATAGTTCTCCTTTGTATTGAGTGGTAAATTAATGGCCTGAGATCTGTTTGCTGTGTTGGTCCTATGAATAAATGCTTCAGTTCCATACAGACTACGCACGTGTTTGGGATCTGCGAGAGTACGGCTTCCACAGAGGAAGCAAAGTCAGGGCTGCCACCTTTCCCAAAGTAAAAGGTGTTTTTTTGTGGGGTGATGGGGTGCGAGTTATTTGAGATGCTATTTTTTTATAATGACCTAGTGAGAGCTTGTAAATAAAGTAAATGTCATACATTAAAAAAATTGCAAATTCGACTAGAACAAAGTTAATTTAATTGTTTTGAAACGTTTAAATGTATTCTTTTTCCATTTTAAAGTCTTACAAGGTGTTATTTCCCTCAATTAACGTTAGAGTCTCCAACATTTAAGCTCAAAATGAATAGCGGATATTCGATAAGCATATTTATTTTTAATTCTACTAAGATTATTGTAAAAATACAAGCGTTTTTAGACCTTAAATTATCTGTATTTTGCTGGGGAACAACAACATACAAAACGAAACGACCACACAAAATACGCGGAAGCTGGAAAGTCAAAACAAAGCACACTTTCTTTTTTTTTTAAGATTATCATTCCTCAGATAAAATAATATATTCTTGTAGCACTAGCGACTTCCGGCGCAGATTTGGAGAGTTACAGACCTTTTCTTGTGTAAAAGTATAATTAGGAAAACCTGGAAATGCCGTGGTATTTAAAAATGCAATTAGAAAAGGAATATATCACTGAATCTTGTAAGGGGTGTCGTGTTTGGAAGAACGAATGCCTACATTTATTACAAAAAAGTTAATTATCCTTAAGTATTAAGACCACTAAATCAATCCATCATTTAATATTGTTCTGTTTTGGTCCTAAGTGAGTTTATTTGTTTGAAGACGACTATATTTATATTTCAAACCATTTAGGTTGATCTCAGAACGGCGACATTTTGGGTGAAACGTCGCCGAAAAGAAGCTCATTTTGCCTTTTAATGAATTACTTTAAAATTATAAAACCTAAATTGCAAGATTGTTAATTCTTAGGGATGTTTTTCTGCATGTTTTCGTGAACCATATTTTAAAATAACCTGAAATTTATCTACGTCTGCCACAAGGCCCTACCAAGCCGAACATTTCAGGGGGGCGGGGTATAGCCGCCCAACTTTCAAAGGATGGAAAATAAAATAAAAAATAAACGCTTATGGAAGCTGTTTGGAGTAGGTTTTTTATTGTTACTTAGGGCAGAGATTTAAACACAGAAAATGCGATTTATTTTTCAATAATTTAGAAATTTACATAGTGACCTCCCCCTTAAAGTACAAAAATTTGTATCACTAATCACTTCTTAAGTTAAGGTATGTCTGGCCTAAGTGATTTTAGAGCTGATTTAGTATTTCTCCAATATAGCCGGAGGTTTAAAAAATTAGTGCTTGGTGAAAAGGTAAGACCACCCCAGCCTACATAGTCACTTTACACAAATGCATTTTCAACCTGACCAAATATATTGAAGACCGTGTCTATGACATACAGAGGTACCATATTTAAAAGGAGGGCTAATGGCCATGAGGAGGGTAGCAGGGGTTGTTTGTATCCTTAGTAGTTTCCCAGATCTTCCAACAACCCTGTATATTGTCAGATTCAAATAGGAAGAAAATTTCTTTACGGTTACAAACGTTACTAACACTATTTTTATATCTAGTCATACATCAAGTCATATGACATGTAGATGTCATTTGTATAGATACTATTAATATCAATTCGGGTATAATAATAATAATAATAATAATAATAATAATAATAATAACAACAATAACAATAACAATAAAGTAAAAATTATCCATTGTAACCACAATAAATAGGTTTGTGTTTGCTAAAAAGGTTTTTTCTTCAAAAAAACAATGTAAATTAGATGGTTTTGTCCGGCTATTGGAATTAATATTGATAGCTTAGCAATCAGAATATAGAATTTGGGATTTGTATACTGTAATGAAAAAAATAATAAAATATATGTGTGTATTTATTATTATATTTTTTATGAAAGAATTAATTTAATTTTAGATATATAATCTATAATCTATAATATAATGTGTTTTATTGGGCGCCAACTACCAACCCCATTTATTTTGGTGAGATAGGTAGATTTTTAATTATTAAATAAATTTATCCCCAAAAACTGCTCAGCGGTAATACGAAAACCCTTTTTCTCAAGACCCTGGACTTTACCTAAAGTTTGGACTTAAGTTGGACACTTACAACCAAAGACTTCCTGATGCAGGTTATTATTCTTGGTTTGACCAATCCACTCTACTGAGTATCGCTATACATGGGATGCAAGTTTAGAAGAAAATACAATGTACATTGATGTAAATAACAATAAAACAATTAAATTTAAAGAGTAATTTTAATTATTGAAGTGAATGATATTCTTAAATGAACCCTACCTATGAAGCATGCCTCGTATATTATAATATTATTAAAAGTATTGTTAAGCAATACTTGAAATTGTTAAATTCTCACTTGAATTGTGAGTATATTTGAATATACATATTTCTTTAAGCAAATAAGATTTTAACAACAAAATTTATTCTTTATAACATGTAACAATAATAAACAAACAAAAAAAATAGTTCTGAGGTGGACAAAAAGTATTAATTCTAGTTTGGAAACTGAAAATTATTTGTCCTTCTTTAGTAATTTTAAGGATTATGCTTAATTATTTACATCCGTAACAGGATGTTTACAGATGGATTGGATCTCACCCGAAAATGTCCTTGCTCTGGTAAAAATGTTGAATCAAAGCTCCGTCGATATTTAACTCTCTGACCTTAAATTTCCACCAAGATCTTCTTTGAGTGCTTCCACTCAACTTTCTTCACGAGTTTATACAGCTTTTAGAAGTTTTAGATGAATAACATTACCATGAACCTTTAAAAAAGATATAATTGAAGGATCCGCAGATCGGATCCTTCCTTACACTTCCGACGCCAATTTTTGAGAGTCACAACAATAAGTAAGACAAAACACAAACACGTTCTTTTGTTTAAAATAAACAATCACCGGCCTAGGAGAAAACATTCGCCGGGATTTGTAAGCAAGAATAAAGCGAACAATCTTAATTATTTAGAGATTGGGGGTATTACTAAAAAGATAATGATACATTTTTACAAAGAAACATAATTCATCTTTAAAAATTAATTCAAACTTGGCACCAAACAAAAAAAACAAAACGAGAATAATAATTTCTTCCGCTAGGGGCAATTAATGTTTCAAGAGACAGCCAGATGCTATAAGTGTCCAAGAACATAAAAATAAACGAATCGAATAGTTCCAAAATAAACCACTCTCTGGAGCAGATAGCGTTAGAATCACCTACCAACAAAATTAATAAACATGGCGGGTTGGCAGTTTGTGAATAAAAATAAAAATAAAGAAAGATGATTTAATAAAGTGAAATAAAGGTAAGTAGATTATATGTATAACATATATTTTAATTGTAAATGAATAAATAATGAATATTCAAAACTTTAAGAGTTCTTAATGAAATTTAAAACAAATAAACAGTGAAATTGACAACGATGTTATATATTTGAAGAATTTAATCAACTGATTATTAGATTTCTATTATAAGTAACTCTTTTAACCAAAAATAACATCACAGAAATGCCCCTCGATGCTACGATTTTAATCTAATTTATTATATTAAGAGCGTAGTATCTACTTAAAAGATGTTATTTTCTGATATCAAACTTAGACGCTCAGTTGATCTCCGTGGTTAATGAAAGTGGATTTGAATTTCAACATCCCGACTCAAAATGCACCCTACTCTCTCTAGTTCGGGTTACGGTTTAAAATGTGTGTTTATTTAATTAACTTAAAACTCTTCAAGTCTTCTTGGTATGGTATTTTCTTCCAGATTCTGAACGAATTACTTCAACAACTTCCCAAATATTAGAGATGCCACATGTTTGTCAGCTGTTAACATCAGCTGATCATTTCACAACATTGAACATTCAAGTTCAAGGTCATTCGGCTTGTAAGGTTAGAATCTATTAAATATATGTGATTATAATATTGTTCTTCACGTGTTAATATATTTATTTAATGCCACGGTTATGGTAAATAACCAAACTACTCCCTTTAAATCGATCAGTCGAAAATACACATTTTCCTGGAAAACTTGCTGTTTCCTTTTAATTCATAACTTAATGAAAAATCAAATATTTTGAATTCATACTTATTTACTTGGCAGCTTATAGATATCCTCTACTTAACAAAATGCATTCTCCATACTTAAATATATTTTTAAAGACAAAAATAATTTAGAAGAAACATGCTTATATTGAGTTTACTCTTCTCATCCCATAAAAACCTTAGGGCCTAGAACCCTTTCCATTAAAATCCTTAAATTTCTTCAATTGATATGGCAAATAGACACCCTTCTTCAAATCAGGTAGAAGTCTTGAATGAAAATTACAAATATTTCTCTCTCTAAACTTTAAAAAACAAATGTAGGTGTGGAAACTCAAGTTATCGCAACCTTTGTGACACCTGTAGTCATTCTCTTTAGCCACATAAAATGGCTTAAAACCAACTATTTTAACTTCCGATGGATATGTTCATTAACTTAAGGATATTATTTAACTATATAAAGTATTTTCCTTGCCAAAATTATACATTTTGTACTCTTAAATTGTAAAAAGGAAACAAATCTTTTAGTGGTTTTGGCACTTGGACACAGAAAAATGAATAGGCCTTGACCTTAAAGTCAGAATTTCTTCATTCCATTAATGAATATATCAAATACATCCTCTTCTTCAGCTATCCTGTTAAAATAATTAAAATATATTTATAATTTCTCCCTCAAAACTTGAAAAAGCAAATGCTCTCTGAGTCATTTTCTTCACATCTTGACAGAACGTAGAGTAGGCTAACCCTTATTTTCTTGTATTTCTCAATTCTTTTAGTGAAACCAGTTATTATAAACTCTTTTCAAGGTAATGGAGAAGTATCATTTAAAAATGTTAGTAATAACCCTTTAAAATAGTTGAAAAGGAAATAGAATAGTTTAAAATTTAGGCCCACGCCTAACTTGAGTATTATCAAATGTTTGTATACACATTTAAACTTACTCAAACTTGTCATAGGGGTACTTTCCAACAGCCCCTCAATATTAGTGTCAGTTTTCCAAAGAGAAATATTTTAATTACATATCATTAAACTCAAAAATCATATATTTTTAAAGTGTTAAAATGGATTTAACTCTCTTTATCTTCAATTCTTCACAGTCAAATGCAGATTTTAGCTTTGATATATAAACAAAACAACAAGTTGATCACTCTTCTTACAAATAACATACATATAATATAACATAACATAAATAACCTTCTTCTGTTCTAGCATTCTTCGCTACATTGCGGTCCCACTGCGAAACAACTCTTGGCCTTCTTTATATTTGCACAAGATCAACTGCTTGACCTGTCTTCAAGATCTTATTAAGATGAAATACACATTATGGAGGTATTTAATGCTCTACCATGGACTTTTCTTTGATAGTATAATATCCGAGTGGCCTCATAATTTTTTTAGAGGAAAAATGAGACAAAATAATAGATAATCTATAAAATTAGATGAAACCGAACTTTGGCTTTTGTTACACCATGCTGCATACAGATTCTCATTCCAGCGCTCTCCATAACATTGTTGACCTTGCTAGTAACTGATAATCACTTAATAATAATTACTTCTGTTGGAAAAACAGAGTAAATAGCTCCTTCACGAAAAATAATTGAGTATCATAGTTCCCTCAATAAGTCATAACTTTCTCCCATAAACCGTAGATCCTTTATGAAAAATAATTGAGTATCTTAGTTCCCTCAATCAGACATAACTTTCTCCCATAAACCGTAGATCCTTTATGAAAAATAATTGAGTATCATAGTTCCCTCAATCAGATATAACTCCTCCAAGTAAACAAAAATCACCTCTACATTGGTACTGTCACTGTCTTGTTATCAGTGAGGACTTATAGGGCAATCAAACATATTGACAACTGTCATAAACTCCAAAACATTACTCTCCTCATCGCTTCCTCATCTCGTAGAACCTCCTATACACATAATTATCATCTTCATTGGAGCGCTGGGGTGTACTCTGGCATTTCTTTGGTGATTTTCACCAAATTATGGTCCTTGGTGACATAAATATATTTTTCCTCGACGTATAATAAGGTAGAAATAAATAGTAATTGTAATAAAAAAAAATCTTGTTTTCTTCAACACAGATTTGGCCTATATGTAAACAAATGTGTATTATTTCACCTAGACATGTGCCTCAAATGAAAGTTTTTAGGGACCTCTTTTGTTCACACTATTCCTTCTCCAATCGCATACCGAGCTTCAGGGATTCCTCGACTCCCATAACCTTCTTCTGTTCTGAAACATTCCCTCCTCCAACAGCAACCCGAGCTTCAGGGATTCCGACTCCACACCTTCTTCTTTCTGAAACATTCCTCCTCCAACACAACCCGAGCTTCAGGATTTCTCGACTCCCACAACCTTCTTCTGTTCTGAAACATTCCCTCCTCCAACAACAACCCGAGCTTCAGGGATTTCTCGACTCCCACAACCTTCTTCTGTTCAAAAACATTCCCTCCTCCAACAGCAACCCGAGCTTCAGGGATTTCTCGACTCCCACAAAGCCTTTGAAACTTATGTCCTAAAACTTATTCCAGGATCAAAAATAGTCCTCCTACAATCCCTAGGCTGAGATTGTGGAAGAGAGGGCCTATTTCCATTTCCTCCAACTAGCCCTGCGTTTCCCTAGATCTGAAAGACATCCTTGTCCTTCTTTTTACCGAGGCCTCGTTTCTTGATCCTTGGTTTGATTTTGTTGCAGGTATCATCTTGATTCGATGACTGCCGTGTGACCTGGTTCCTGGTCCAATGATGCGAGGAGATATTGAATAATACATCCTGAACATCAAAATGTTTAGGGCATTCTTCATTGTTTCGGTGTTGGTGAAGAACACTCCTCCCATTGGCAGTAGCTTCAGTTTGCAATTCACTCTTATAATTCTCCTTGTATCCTGGCTTATCATAGCAGCTGACAAGACATCTCCTACAAGTTTTGTCTCTGTGGGCCCATTTGACGACACACCAAAACAACTTGACAATAACACTTCATCGTTTACCCACAAAGTGCACGATAACTTCTGTGCTTCAGAAACCCTTGTTTTTACATTAAATGACTCATTCGACTCCTTAAACTGCATGACTTCATAGTCAACTTCCCAGTCAAAATTGTTCACATGACTGCGAGAATGACCCATTATTGGAACACGTGACTGACTTATGTAGTACTCATTAGGGGTTTCCCACAATTGTGAATCGCATTTCTTGTAGTAGTAGGCCCCTAAATATATGAAAGGGTAAATATAAGAACCATTCGTCGAAGGGTCCTTAACTGGCATTATTACCACTTGCTCTGGTACTTCCTCCACTGCTGCCACTAGTTTCTCCCCAGTCATTGACAAGTCCTGTACTTGCGCCTCGCCCTCTTTCCCCTTTTCCGCCAATTGGTTGTGGACTGACCTAAACTCGGTACTATAATGGTCAAATCTTGAGATAACATCATCCCTTAGTGATTTCATGTTATTCTCCATCTTTATCATGTTATTCTCCATTTTTTCCTCCATCTTTTTCATGCTATTCTCCATTTTTTCCTCCATCTTTTTCATGCTATTGTCCATTTTTTCCATGTTATTGTCCATTTTTTTCATGTTATTCTCCATAATTTTTAGGTCCCCCCTCAATGCTTGCATTAGGTCAAACATGGTAAATTCCTTCACTGTCTTTGGAGCTTCCTCTAACTTCTCCACAGCTGAAATACTCCTACTGCTATCCAGGGCATCTGCCCCCAATGGTGTACCATCCTCCATGTGTGGAACTACTGGTCGTAAACCTGCCATAACTATTTACTCTAACGTTGTGACAGAACTCTTATCCCATTCTTCTGTTATGGGCTCGGCTTGAGGCATTTCAACCTCCTCTTCTGACTCCTCTACTTCTCCACTGACCGATGGTTGCTGGGCATCCATATTTATCTGTTCATAATACTGCCCCTCTGGCATAACCTTCTATACGAAGTAAAAATGACCCAAAACCCAATTGAGGTAATCTGGCTTTCCATTCAAACGTGCTATTGTAAGTTGGCCGCAAAAAACATCAACTACTCCCTCAAGTCACAAATACACCCTAGTGTAATCAGGCCTCAAAATATATATTTTACTGTCCTCTCAAATCACAAATATGCCCTAGTGTAATCAGGCCTCAACCTATACAGTCCTTAAAATAACTTTAGGTATAACAATAGCCCCACGTTGGGCGCCACTGTAATGAAAAAACATAAAATAAAATATGTGTGTATTTATTATTATATTTTTTATGAAAGAATTAATTTAATTTTAGATATATAATCTATAATCTATAATATAATGTGTTTTATTGGGCGCCAACTACCAACCCCATTTATTTTGGTGAGATAGGTAGATTTTTAATTATTAAATAAATTTATCCCCAAAAACTGCTCAGCGGTAATACGAAAACCCTTTTTCTCAAGACCCCTGGACTTTACCTAAAGTTTGGACTTAAGTTGGACACTTACAACCAAAGACTTCCTGATGCAGGTTATTATTCTTGGTTTGACCAATCCACTCTACTGAGTATCGCTATACATGGGATGCAAGTTTAGAAGAAAATACAATGTACATTGATGTAAATAACAATAAAACAATTAAATTTAAAGAGTAATTTTAATTATTGAAGTGAATGATATTCTTAAATGAACCCTACCTATGAAGCATGCCTCGTATATTATAATATTATTAAAAGTATTGTTAAGCAATACTTGAAATTGTTAAATTCTCACTTGAATTGTGAGTATATTTGAATATACATATTTCTTTAAGCAAATAAGATTTTAACAACAAAATTTATTCTTTATAACATGTAACAATAATAAACAAACAAAAAAAATAGTTCTGAGGTGGACAAAAAGTATTAATTCTAGTTTGGAAACTGAAAATTATTTGTCCTTCTTTAGTAATTTTAAGGATTATGCTTAATTATTTACATCCGTAACAGGATGTTTACAGATGGATTGGATCTCACCCGAAAATGTCCTTGCTCTGGTAAAAATGTTGAATCAAAGCTCCGTCGATATTTAACTCTCTGACCTTAAATTTCCACCAAGATCTTCTTTGAGTGCTTCCACTCAACTTTCTTCACGAGTTTATACAGCTTTTAGAAGTTTTAGATGAATAACATTACCATGAACCTTTAAAAAAGATATAATTGAAGGATCCGCAGATCGGATCCTTCCTTACACTTCCGACGCCAATTTTTGAGAGTCACAACAATAAGTAAGACAAAACACAAACACGTTCTTTTTGTTTAAAATAAACAATCACCGGCCTAGGAGAAAACATTCGCCGGGATTTGTAAGCAAGAATAAAGCGAACAATCTTAATTATTTAGAGATTGGGGGTATTACTAAAAAGATAATGATACATTTTTACAAAGAAACATAATTCATCTTTAAAAATTAATTCAAACTTGGCACCAAACAAAAAAACAAAACGAGAATAATAATTTCTTCCGCTAGGGGCAATTAATGTTTCAAGAGACAGCCAGATGCTATAAGTGTCCAAGAACATAAAAATAAACGAATCGAATAGTTCCAAAATAAACCACTCTCTGGAGCAGATAGCGTTAGAATCACCTACCAACAAAATTAATAAACATGGCGGGTTGGCAGTTTGTGAATAAAAATAAAAATAAAGAAAGATGATTTAATAAAGTGAAATAAAGGTAAGTAGATTATATGTATAACATATATTTTAATTGTAAATGAATAAATAATGAATATTCAAAACTTTAAGAGTTCTTAATGAAATTTAAAACAAATAAACAGTGAAATTGACAACGATGTTATATATTTGAAGAATTTAATCAACTGATTATTAGATTTCTATTATAAGTAACTCTTTTAACCAAAAATAACATCACAATACAAATATTAACTAATCATCACTAATCTAACTACATTACACATTAAGTTAACAAAACTCTGAATTTACCCTTCACTGCATTAAAATTATAACATACACATATCTCCAAGTTTGGTGTTATCTAACTGTTGCTGTTTATATTTTCTCAAACTGTAAGTCTGGCTTTGATAACTAGATTCTCCCCTCCGGCTCGTTCCACCCTTTAACTCCTCTTTGTTTGCACTCATTTGTCAAATGTACTCAGAACTTTGCTTCAAACAGTTTCAAGTTGAACGGTTTTGCTGTTTCTTGATCTCAAAGCCTTCCCTTTCACCACTCTCCCTAAACTCACTAATATTTTCTATTTATTTTGTCAACATTTGGCCTTATTATACCTAGCTTTGTTGCCTAGCCAATTTACATAATACAAAGTATTTGTGAAAATGTATTTTAACATAAGAATGGCATTAGGGATTAGTTTTACATCTTTCATTTTCCTTTTATTTCGATATTATTTAAACCATAAATAATTTTCAAAGTGTCAACTTTCGGGAGGTGGGTATAACTACGGCTTTGGTCAAGGAAATATCAGGAAATTTATGAGATTATGTAGCCACCCGGTGTAAATATTTGTACCTAATTGTAATGCCATGCACGCGGTATTAAAATTACAAAGCGATTGTGTTAAAGCGGCGTTGCATTACTATAGCGGATTCTATGGTAGCCAGTAAACTTATGAAAGGTGTTTTCTTAATGTGTTCTTAATGTGAGTCGTGCGCTAAAATTGTAACGTATTGTTTCTTTGTTTCCAGGTGAGTGTTGGGTTGCTCGGTCCTCTGCAATTAGCGATACGTACAGTAGTAGCTGATGAGTGAGGTATGCTATGCACCACTTTTCTTACTAATGGGCATATCTGACAGTTATAAAAATTACCACATATACTTCCAAGTCATGTGTGATGCAGCTGTCACTTTAGATAATGTTTCCAATACCTGTAAAATAACACTAATAATATGTTTTAAATATTACCAATGTTAGCCGAAATAAAAATGTTTGTATTTTCTAAAGGTTGCTACAAATATCCATTCGTAAGAAATCTAGGTATTTTTTAAACATCTCCCAATTTGTTTCAGAAACTAGATTGTGTTTTGGGTGCACAGTGTCATACGCTCTATCCAAACTACCCGCATATCTGCACCGATCGTGTAGCGATGAAGAAGGGAAAATTAGAGGAACTGTACTCGCATTCGCGTAGAGGGATTGTGGGGAACCTTTTAGAGGAAAAAAATAACTCGATACGCTTGGTTTGGACTCGAACCCTCACCTCCACGTCTCCGGTAATCCAGACTAAACGACCTTTATTCCTTTGTCCGCATGTTAGAAACTAGATAGGTTACATAAGTTTATCTCTATCCTATAACACCTTGTCCCTAGGCGAAACATTATCGTTGATATATACCCCTCGTTAACCCTGCAAGGTAGCAAGCTTACCTTGAATTATTCCGCTATGGTATATCTTATATGTAATTTGTCAAGGTAAGACTGTTAAACTGGGTGTCCAAACTTTCAAAATCACGCTTGTTTCAGGCACACACAACGGGCACCGGACACACGTTCAATAAATAACCATGCGGAGTGTGGACTCATTCCTGGCAACCCCCCACATTCCAGGGCTATTATTTTGTTTCCATCTTTCCTCCGAGCGGGACCATGCGAGATCCTATCAGCTGTTATTTATGTGTGAGATTCGGGTGACGATGTGTTTATATTTGTCAAGGCGCCGTCGGATTGTACTCTGAGAGCCGCGACTACCTGCGGAGAAGCCGAATTTAGCCTTTTAATGGTCGACATTAATCTCGCGGCAGGGAGTTGAGTCTAGCCTAGTAACTTGACAGGAGAAATTGCTCATTTCCTCCCGAGAGCTTCAATTATTAGGCTACCTTATTTTATTGTTGTAGTGTGAATGATTTTTATTTCTCATATAGAAGAAATATTGATATAGTGAACATTATCGACCTCAAGATTATGAGGATCCTAACGTCCCATGTGCCACTTAAGTAAACATAAATGGTACATTACACCACACCGACTTTCTCGCCGCCTTAAACCGAAATTATAACTCGTAAGATATATATGAAACAACATAATATACATTGTTAGAGAGAGAAAAAGTGTGAAAAAATCAACATAGCATTTCACCAATGAGCACACATTAAATATTATACACTGTTACAGAAACACATTATTTGTTCTGTGCCTTTTCAACTACCCATTTCTCAAATCTCTATTTACAAATACACATTTGCCTATAACTAGGAAATTAATAATTTTATAAAATATTATTTTAAATAAAAGTTATTTATTTTAAGAGTGTTACAACTTTTCAACGAAGCTATTTTGTATCTTAAAAGAGTTTTGGGGATTTGATCAAAATTGAAAATTTCCATTTATTTAAAGCTCAAAGTCATTTTAATGAGAAAATGAGATGTACCATTTTGTTTGTAATACTAAACGGTGTCCATATTAATCAAAATCGTTAGAACCTATTTTGAGAAAATTATTTTTTTTCTGTTTTCGTCTATAAGTAACTACCCTCACTTTTAGGGTTAGCTATATAATTCTAAAAGTCCCTTTGGAGAACCTAATGAAAAACCTAGTTACTACGTTCTAGCCCGATCACTAAAATGGTTTCGGCTCTAGGCCGAGATACAAAAGACAGATGGCATCGCGAAAACAACTTTTTCGGGTTCATTGGGTGATGAAACGTCTAAATCCATCATAATCTCGAAATCAATTTTTAACGGTCAAAATACTTCCTTCTATGAGGGGTCGCGAGAAAGCAAAAAGTATCCTTTACTGTCTATACTTCAGCAGAAATGATTGTATATATTTTATTCAAGCTTGATATTTATCTCTTACATGCTAATATCTCGAGGAAAGTTGTGTTTTTAATTTTATCTTTCAAACTCATCACGTGTTTTTTTTAAATTCACAATTTTTAGAAAACGCTTCTTAACGACGTTCAAAATAAATAGCACATCGCACTTTATCTCATTATTTTAAGGGTAGTTTGCTGATAACCGACAATTGAAATTTTTTTTCCAAACAATACTGGACTACATTAAAAAGGGTTTGCGATTCTATTTTATCATTTATTTAAATGATTACTTTAACTTAAACCTAATTCTTGACCGTAAGTTATTTGATTGATTAGGTTGACTACTTTGGTCCCTATGCTCTCGAAGATGTGTATTGTCAATATGTTTTCTTATTTTAGATTTAAAAGCTATTATTTTTAGCACATGTAGCATGATCCTAAACTTAACTTTACCTAAGAACAGCAACCTTTTAAGAGGTATCTACTGTTGAATTTTCCAAAACACATCAGTGGGTGCGTGGATAAATGTCTAGTTTGCTCGTGGCGGGGAATTACAGCAGGGTGCACGGAGATGTATTTTTTACAAAACTGTTCTCGACACTTCCGCGAAAATACGGATACACTTCATATAAATGTTACCTTAATTAATCCCATACCATTAGTGAAAATAAACAGTAGGCTGCACATATTTTTGAAACTACATATCTACTTTGTCTAAAGCGTTTTCAGCTATACTACGTAAACGATAAAACAAAGCTAATTTTCTAGACGCTAACTTTGGTATACATTTTTTTTAAGTTGACTTGTAATTACCTGTTTAATTGACACCGACAGGGTTAGCCGCCTTAATAATGAACTCTGACTCAGAAGGTCAGGGCTTCAATAACGAACGTGTGCACGGTTGCTTTCATTTCCTGTTTGTGGTCTCCCATCTTATTTTTCTTCGGGTGAATTCATTTACATTTCCTTGACATTCGACCTCCTTTTATCATTTATAGATTATATAATTTTAAGTCTTACTGATACTAAAGTATACTAATAATGGTTTGAACATATGTTGAAAAATGACGCCTAAACACTGGAATCGAACACTGGAACTTGATTCATCGCACCAATGTTTTACCACTAAGCTAGCCTTGTCTGTGGCCTAAGAACTACATGTATAACTCGGTGATATATAGCATTGTCGCGATAAACCAAAGACCCCGGAACCGTGTTCAAGTGCCACTTTTCACTAAATAGTTAAATGAATACGTTTTATGAATTCCAATCATCCGCGGTACTGAATATTAATTTCAATATATTTTACTAAATTTAAGGCAAACTTATTTTAAGAACAGTTATGCTTGGCTTCATGCGGTGCAAGTTGGCTTGCGAGTTGATAGAACAACTAGCTGAGGATCTAAACAGGTGGTCCGAACTACTAACTTTGCAAGTTATACAACTGGCCACTTCAAATATTTTTGTTTTACTGGCCACTGGTCACTTCTCTACACGTCAAAATACTGACATTATTCTGAAGTTTGTGGCTGAGGCAGTTGATCATACACTGTTTTCAATATTGTTGATGATCCTGCTCAAGACTTCTTACGCAGCCATTATATCGTCCACACTGTTTTTGTCCTATTCCTCACCACCTCATTTATAATATTCCATTATTCATCACATTGTACCAGAGAAAATAATATTAATACCTTACGAATAAGATCTACGTTCTTAAGACATTTTAATGCTTAAAAAAATACGCCTATAACTATGCCAGCGACTACCCCGTGCTAACAGCAAGCGTCAGTACAGAAGAACCCCAAATAGCTGCCCACCCAGCGAGGCCAGTTACTGGCTTATTGGAAAGCAAGTAGCTAACACCGCTTAAACTAGGCTTAATATTAAGAGCTATAGACAAATCTAGTGCTAAATCTTTATAAGTCTAATAACAGGGCCTACCATACGCCCAACACAGATACTCAATTATTTTAGGCGCTGACTGTGTCAAACCAGATACTCCTAAAGTTGTATTTTACTTTCCTAACTAATCGTCAGAAGGACATACTAGAAAATATAGACACCTACGGTATATTCTTGGTTGATTGCCAACCATTAACTAGGTAACTCACTTAGGATTGCTCTAATCGATACAGTAATAATTTGTTGTTTACTTCTTGAGTTGATCGCGGTTTACCTTCCACCGAGCTATCTTGAGTTACTGCGCTACCTCTAATTACAGACGTGAGTAATAATCGTATGTGCTCGTCTCAGCAGGGAGCCTGTTGGAAGTTCCAAGGTCACGCGTCTTTTTGTTGGAGATTTGCCTCTATATTAAACGTTTCCATACCTCCAGAGGAACGCCATTTAAGGTGCAGCACTCCCTATAAAAGTTTAACTCTAAACAAAAGGAGAAGTATCAAATTGAACAATACTCTGACACAGAGTACATTTCTTGCCTCGTACCGAGGACACAAAGCAGAGTCCTTGCCTCGATTTGAATTAACAATGTCAGGACACAGAGCAGTCCTTACCTCCTATTAAAGCAACGATGGCAAAACACGGCCAAGTACTACTATTCAAATGTTTATATTCTATATTTTTCATTGTGATGTAGAGAGACGGAAAAAGCAAAAGGTAACTTTTGCTCGAGTAATTTTTTTTAAAGCTCGCAAAACAATCTCTTCTTTTTTCTTTATTTACTTTACTAACTTGGCATCATAGAAACAAATAATTAAAATCGACCTCATGATTTGTTTATTTAATATTATCTTGCACAACCTTAAAACTGCTCATCAAACATAAAATCTCGTTAATTCTCTCATGAACTCTTGTCTCGGCTAGCGTAACGGTTTAACCTTAACCATTTCTGCACTCGTCTGCAAAAGTCCGATCTGAAATGCCGTGTTGGCCCTTAAAGAGGGAGTGTAAGAAACACTAAAAAAGGGCAGTGCTTTTGCAATTTGTATGGCTAAATATTTTTTTGGCCAAAATAAATAAAACTTTTATCCAGTAGAAATATAGTTTAATTTTCTTCACATGGCTATCACCAGTTCTTTAATATATATCAAGAGTGTCCTGGAATTTAGTGACAACTTTTTCTCTTCATTTAAAAGTTTCTCATCGAATGCCAATGTGCTCATGACAAATGTTAAATAACTCTTGAGATCACTATGTGTATAAAATTAAACTCTATCTTTTAATAGAGCAATAGTTTATTTATTTTTGCGAAAAAAGTGTTGTTTTAAAGACTGCAAAAACACTGTCCTTTTATCGTGTCCCCTAACTCCTTAACTTCCCCATTCCCAGTAGCTTTAGTTGCGGCATTCATCCCAACTTTAATATTTCCCCTTTAAATAACCAGTTCTTTAATCAAAGATTGTTTTGGCCACCAGTATGTATAGGAGGCGTTGAACGGTATTTTCAAACGATTGCTCCCCGCCTTTAGTTATTATTTTCTAAAACGAAGCTCATAAATAAAAACTTAAATGAGACGACCATGCAATGAATTATTTGTTTGTGCCAATTAGTACGTAAAATATTATACCTCCTGGATAAAATATAAAAGGTGAGCTGATTTTCTTGGAGATATTTTAATTTCCTCAATAATTATTTCTTACTCTATAATTTATTGTCTAAATTAGGTTAATATACTAATCTTATTTTCCACATATAGCTTAAATGAATTAATATATTATTTACATTGCTCTAACTTGTCCCTGTGAGTGATTGGCTAGGAGGAATGACTGCAGGTCCGTACCGTACTGGTGGTGTTAGATACCCTCCCCTCCGCCCCCCGAAACTGGTAGCTTATCGTAGTCTTATGAAATTCATAAAACTTACAGTAAAAATTATGTTTTTAAAAGACTTTAAATTGCTTCAAGAGGAATTATATCTTTAAAAAAAGGGATTGGGCCATCTCTTGCTGGAGGACTTCCCCACAAACCACTGAGGGTAACACCCTTCCCCCCCATCTAAAAAAAAATAGCGCTTTTTATGTTCCCTGCTAGTAACATCCTACCATTTATCAAAAGTTGTTGAATATTTGTCATGGGCATAGCGGCAGTAGATGACAAAACTTTTTAAATGCCGAGAAAAACATGCCATTAAAATCCAGGACATCTTTGACAGATATTCAAGAACTGTTGAGGTCACCACGTGAAGAAAATTAAACTCTCTGTTTGTATTGAAGAAATATTTGATTTCTTTTGACCAAAAAAAAATTTCTTTATTATAAAAACGGCAAAACCACCTTTTCTCGCGTCCCTTACATCCCCATCTTGGTTACAAAAACCCGCCTCGGTGGCGTAGTTGGCTAACGCGCTAGTCGTGTTGAGCCCGACTGCCGAGGACGGGGAGATCGAGGTTCGAATCTCGGTCGGGTGAACTGGGGGGGGGCGGTTTCCTAAATGGTTTTCCACTCTCCCTCCGCGCAAATGCGGGTTCACTTCCTCTAAATTCAACCCTCCCAATTCCTAATCCATTAGAGTAATTAGTACTTAAGCGTATAACCCGAACGGGTAGTAAGACGCGGTGCTAAATATTATTATTATTATTGGTTACAAAAGCTGCTTTTAAGTCAGGTCCAAATTAATGGCGACAAGATTTTAAAAATATAGTCTTATGATATTTATCTTTAGTAGTTGTCGTTTAAGTTTAAAAGTGCCTATGTTAAGGGTGATGTTTAAATTTATAGGAACCTTAAGTTAGTTAATTTGTTTCCTTTCCTTGTGAGGGGTCACTAATTTGACTGCATAGAGTTACTGGCCTAATCGACGGGAAGGAGAGCAAAGAAACGTCTGGGAACCTCTTCACAGTTTGAATTTGGTATGTTCCTATTGGGGCAAATTCAAACACGTTGAAGAATGGTAGGAAGTTAAGGGGGGGGGGGGGGTGGAGTCAAACGATCACTCTTGCTACTTGGCTCACTTAAGTTTAAAATGTTGACCCTCGTGTTTCAACTTACCAAATGTAGCTTCAATCTTTTTTTCAAATTTAGTAAGAGTCGGCTTCAAATTATAATATAATCATGTGTAATCTGTTAGTATGTAATCCCTAATTTTGAACTCAATGTTGCACTCTTTTACTATACATATTAAATATCAAATTAAAAACCAAGCTATAAAATTCACCCTATACACATCATTCTTTTAGCGGCCAGTGATAGTATTGAAAATGAGCGTAACAAGGCTCGTTTGCACCAGGGACTGTACTTTTAGTCAACTCCAATGTCATATCTGGTCCGCTATCGAGCTACGGCAAGAATCAAATCAATTTCTTAGTTAGTTCAAACCAGAATTTCTCGTAGCTTGTGTCTCAGCGCCAGAAGAGAATGACGTCACAACACATTTGCCAAGGCCTTCGAATCCCTTTAATCTTCGAGATTAGAAAAAAAAACTACAAGATTTAAAACACGTTTGAATCTTGCTTTGTTTTAAACTCTTAGAACAACAACCCTAACATTCATAACCCTGACCATTAATTTACCACTGGACTGAATGAGGATTCAGATCATATTAATTTATTTTTTATCATTTAGTTACGATTTATATTTTTATAGCAATGAAAGAATGTGAACAGAATCGGAATCGGAGAGAGAGAAAATCATTCCAATGAAGGAAAATTAACCTCGTATGAATATTATATTTACTAAGATTAGGATTCGAGATTCGGAACTCGTAGGTAAAATAAAGTTTGGAGGTTGAGAAAATATATGTGTATACGTGCCCCACACACACAGACACACGTTACAAAAAAAAAAAGTGATTGGTGTGTTTTCAAAGTAATTTTCACTCTATACTAGTATCTTCACTCTTTTTCTCCTTCCAGCTCGTGGTTGGTTGCAACAAGGTGGGAGGTTTTTGATAATATCAACAGCGTGTGTTGTATAATTCACTGCTGTCTGCCGGTATAAACATCAACCAGAATAGTAGTGAGACACCGTGAACGGGGGAATGTAGCGATAGTCGCTTTAACTGACATTTCCTGCCGACCGTAGAAAAATTGGCCGATAAATCCAGGCTCGACATAGCTTTGGAATGGACGACCTATTAGATTATTTAAATAGGGTGTATATATATATATATATAATAAACTTACCGCTAAGATTATTTACTAATTTTAATTCGTTGATATATGGTCTCTAATGGCACTCTAACGTATATAAATAAACCTTGAAGCTGAGCTAAATTAATTTGAGTTGTTATCTTCTCGGTGACATTGAACGTATTTCGTTCTGGGAAAATGGCAAGCAACATTGGTGAATGAATCATCCAGTCATAGTACCGAGTCATACAGTAGTACCCAGTCATATTACCGTGACTCACACCAAACTCTCGAAATTAATTCGATTACACACTATCTTGTAATGACTTTGAAACGGGCACTTCCTCAACCATTCAAATAAAATATTTAAGTCGATATTAAAATAGTTTAAGATACATTGAGGGATAGCATATTTTTTCTTGCTTCGAGCATTGTTTTTAATTATCTCCTAAAATGAGAATATATTTTCTTTTGTGGATTGCGTCTTACCACACGTCTGGACTATCCGCGTATTTATATTAATGGGGTGGGGGTGAGGAAGGTAAAGTTTAGAAAAAGTATGCCCTCATATCCGTGGAGGCATAGTAGAAACCAACTTAGGAGAAAACACCTCAGTACACCTGATAGGGTTATACCCCCGGCTAATCAAACCAGAGGTAACATAATTATTACCTCATTTCACATGTTCATCGTAAAGGGGCCATTGTAATCGTAATGGGCAGTCTGCGCAAGCTGTTTCTGAGGTAGAATTATGTGAAGAGTGGGTTGGGTCGCTACTTGAACCTAGCTTTATCTACGCCGGCCGATTGACTCGAGATTGATATTTGTGTCTACTCTTTAGTGAAACCATGTTTAAAATTAGCTTTTTTTTAAAATGCCTCTTGATAGTACCAGCGATACCCGTGTTTGAAGGACTCAAGCTCTCCCACGGAGTGCAGCCTTTTTAACCTGGAGGCTGGGGGTCTGGTCTATACCGTGTCTGTGCCGCAGTTCAAATAGTACACTTATTTGATACGTCAAAAATTGTGGTAACTATTTTCTATACAATTTATATCCAATCAACAACGCTAGTATTTATATTTGCGTGTGTGTGTGTACCGCCTCTTTCTAGCCATTCGGGCTATCCACATATTTACACAAATAAGTAGGGATAAAGATGATCGAACTTAGAGAAAATGTATCCACAGTTACATGGGGAGAGTGGGAAACAATTTAGTAAAAATCATCCTACTTGGATCCAAACCCCGATCTTCTCGATCACAGGAAATTCCGTCTAATGCGAGAGTGACGCGTTAGACCATGTGACCAGCGATGCGGGTAACACTGCTCTAGTTTACATTTTGGCCGGTATCAAGGTCCATAACTGACCAAAACTTTGCCACTTGAAAAATATAATCAAACTCTTATTCAAAAAGTGATGACGTTAAAAATACAATTCAACTTTTTAAAGTAATGAGATAAACAGAAATTAAACACTTTATTGAAAAAGCTGGTATTTGTTAAAAACGTGTGTACCTTTTAGAGATTCAAACCAAGCACTTAGGACTTGTATTACGTCAAATGTTTAGGCTTAGAATCGATGCTATGTCCAGGAAACTAGGTAGTGTTTTTATGAATAATCATTACCAAGCCAGCTTTAAACCTCGCTATTATTCAAAGGATAAAGAAACTTGTTGAATTTGTCCAGGAAACCAATTATTCTCATCGCCTCCCATAGAAGTGTGTGCTGTAATGGATGGCTCGTGTCCTACTCGGGTGTCAAAGTCTCCAGCGTAGGCGGATTCTCACAGCCGGATATCGACCGATCTCAATGCCATGCGCTTCGAGAGGCTTCATTGCGTGATTCATTACAGTTGTGGGACTCACGATGCGTCCAAGGTCTCTAGCGTATTTAATCTTCTCAGCCGAGTGGGACCAGCAATTAATAAGGGCCCCCACCAGTCTTTGCACTGCCATTACTTTATTTATTTATGATCAACTTAAGGAGGTTTTTTGGTGATTTTTTATATTGTGTCTTACTACCTGTTCGTTTTATAGGCATTTTATTTGCGCTAATTAGGTAGGTATGTGAAAGGTGGGATTTAGAGGGAATGTGCCCGCACTTGCGTGAAGGGGAGTTTGAAACCACCTAGGAATAAATACACCTTTAATACTCTCGGTCGAGATTCGAACTTTCCCGTCATCGAAAAACAGACAAAGTCTGACATCAGGTCGGCGTGGCCACTGATATGGGTACTTTTTTAATCAAATAGCTTGGCTATTTAATCCAAAATGATAATTCAATCGCACAGTTTTGAAAAATAGCTTGAAGTGGAAAACTTGGTGTTGCCATCAAACATATTTGTAGCTAGAATCATAAAGATCCACCAACCCATAGATAAAGTGTAGTATATATATCCTATGTATAGAGCATAGGCAGTTTTCAGCTCTAGTGGTGGTTATAATAAGTATTAAACGTCAAAACCAAATACATGCAGCCAGCCAGTATATAAAGCATTAGCATCCCCATCAAAGAAAACTCAGTGCAAAACAAAGTGACCATTCGATCACCGATGCAGCTTTAGTTTGTGGAAACCAAACCGATTCTCTTTCATGCAGCCATTATAACCTCGATGGTAGAGTCCTACACCATGCAGCAATGTTACTCTTATGGCAAGGTAATAAGATAATAACCAACATAATCACATCACGATTATTAATAAACAGCACTAAACACGATATTGAAAAATTAGGACAGGGAGTCAAAATAGGAAATAGGCGTTTTTAGTATTTATTTTTTCAATGTGGTACATAATAAATAGTGCAATACGACATTTAACATGGATACAAAATTTAAGCAGAAAAGTTTTTAATTTGTCTTGTCTTCAGACCGATATATTCTAGTCAATTTTCATTGGCATGAAGTAGGCCTATATTTACTATGAAAACTAAGATAATTTGTTAATGATTGATAAATAGGCATTGATGAAAAAGGTTGAATATTAAAGAATGCATACACTAGTAGATAATAGGAATTAGAAAATTTAGTAGTCTCAAAGGAATTAAGTTAAACATATTATCTATCTAAAAATATAATAAAACTGTAAATTTGTCTCTGCGTTCGATTTCGTCTGTTTCCAGTAAGTTCAAAAAGTACTCATCGAATCGAGATGGGATTTCTTCTTTTATACTCCTTATCATTAAGAATAAAGGCTAAGCTATATTCCATCACGCTCTCTCATCAGCGAACGAAATGGTGTAAAAAAACTACTGTTAGTGTGGTTACATTTGCATTTTAAATTTGTAATAATTAAAATAAATTAACTTTTAATATAAGTCTTCTTTATAGGTCACCATGGCACCGAGGGGTTTGGCAATATAAACAAACCCTGAATGTAGAATTAATTTTTTTCTGTCTTACTTGACCGCCAAATCAACTGCAATCCAAAGAGTAATTACAGAATCTGTTCCAATCTTAAATCCAAGGATAAACTATATTTTATATGGGTTGTTTTATATTCACATTAATAGGCACATCGTGATTCTTTAACAAATAAAACTTAAACCTAAGTAACATTAAACGTGTTCATGTGATTTGATCTTACATTTACTTGGATACACATTCAGTCAAATATATTAGTATTCCCATTAAAAGGCAGAAAATATTAATTAAAATGGCATAAAGCAAGCAACACCACACAGTCCGAAATTTAAATGTTAAATAGATTTCAATAAATTTATTCTAATCGTGATATTTTGTTTAGTTTGTCCCGATCTCTCTCACGTTTAAGTGGAAACACATTTCGGTTTTAGTAAACTTTGGACGTTGTGAACCAAATATTTGGGCCATGTATTGAGAACTTGACAGCATAAACACCGTGACCTCCAATGTGAGTAATTCCAAACCCAAGATAAATATAAAGATTTTACTTTTCAAGATTACTTATTGAATCCCCGAGGTATGCACCTCGGGTATATTTAAAAAAATCGAATATGTCGGCCTAATGCCTTACTGCAGATTCACACGTTCGCCGAAAAGTTTGCGCTAAACAGAAACGTGGTCACGTGACGAGCTCTAAGCCATTCACAAGATATCCGCCTAATCGGCGCGAGCTGTTCTGCTGAAGTTCAACTCATACCTACTTTGTCCGCTCTGCTTGAGATCTTCGGCGCGGGAGAACCAATCAAATATCAGAACCAACCATCTCAAATCAGTGCGCATGCGCATTTGACAACGCATGCGCTGTAGAACTGATAACTAGCAGACAGCTTCGTTGGCTTTTGTGAGGAGACTTGAAATTACCCGTCAATGTAAAGCATGTATGTGTATCGATGTATTGGATTTTGCCACGGCACAGCGTTATAATTTTTGATAACTTCCATCGGAAGAATTATCTAAAATATGTTGATCATCAGCTGTTTTAATTAGCGTTGCAATGTATCATGGGTCAACATACAGCGTGTGAATTGCTGCGCCACTGAGGCAGATTCTGCTTTATATCTTCGGCGAACGTGTGGATCAAGCTTTACACCGCATGTCAACTGAGAAGTGCATCTTTAAACTCACTTAACCAAGTAATTTTAACCTTTAAATAAGTATTGCTGTGCACCTTGGTCTGATTTTTTACATCCTTAGTAGGCATAGCACATTAGACACAAGGCCGTAGCAAGCCAATAATTTCAGGGGGTGTTTGGTAGGCACATCCCCCAATTTCTGGAAGTTAGAAACAAATTCTAAGTGATAAACAGTTCTAGAAGTTCTCTGAAGTGGTTTTTTTCATGGTAAAATAACTCACTAATTGCCAAAGGCTTGGAAAATTTCTAAATATTAAACACTTTTTGAAGCTCTGTGAAGTTTTTTATGGTAAAATAACCCCCAAAATGTCGAAGGCTAGGAAAATTTCAAAATATTTAACACCTCTAAAAGCTCTCTGAAGTGCTTTTTATGGTAACACAGCCCCCTAATTTGTATTTGTATCTTAATTTTAATATTGTTTGAACCATAAATAAAGCCATATATATTCTGTTCATAAAATTTTGCGGGGTGTTTGAACCCCCCAAAACCCCTCCCTAGCTTCGGCCTTGATTAGAAATTGTGACTAACTTTTCGAGTAGCTAAAGAACCAAGAAACATAGAAAGAGAAAACTTGGTATTGACCATTTTCATTGCGAAAACTTAGTTTTTGTTACAACACGTCTTATTGTGATTCTGAAGTATTAATCTGCGTGATTACTGGTGCGGAAGGATACCAAACGGAGGACCATACAAATCTTATTATTACATAATAGGAACTATATTATCTTACCTGTTTTATTACGTTTCATAATTTCGTTGTAAAACACTTTGTTTATTTTCGGTTACTTGGCTCACTCTTAACTGGGGCCATCATAACGTTTGTCGACCGCTTGTACCTACTCGTGTCGACCACTTGACCCCCTCAGTAGTCCAAGTTTTTGTCGACCACTTGTACTGCTCCCTTACGGCCGTACAGGCCAGCCTTTGGCGGGGATTGCTTGCGTGCTTCCTGTACAGGTGATCTTGCAAATATTGTATGACATATAGCCTAACCATGTTGTTTAATTTATCGGACGAGGGAAGTGAGTCCCTCCGTTTTAACTCCTTGCATCTGTCTTGTCACTGGTGGATATGGTCTTATGATAACTTTTGAATGCATCGACCGATCTAATTTAAACTTGGCACAGCTATGTTATTTGTACTTTTATACAGTTCAAGTTTGTTGGGGAAGAAAATTGGACGAAGGGTTGGGTAGGGTGGAATCAACCCTTATGTATATAAAAAATACTGCTTCTGGCATGAATTATTATATATATTTACATCTTAGGGCGTTTCCTGATATCTTATACGGCTGAAAATTAGCATACAGGTGCAAACTACTGTAGTAACACTAAACCAATTTTTTTTTAAATTATCTATTTATTTGAGATTGGGGGGGGGGGGGGGTGAGAATCAGATAACTGGGGACCCTGCAAACGAAGTTTACCCAGGGCCCTACGTCTTCCAATGATGACCTTGAATATGAGATACCTATTTGAGCGTACACTAAGCCACGAGGATGGGCTTGATGGAATCAGGATTTTCAAGATCTATAGTTGGCGTTACTCAGCCACGGGGATGGACTGGATGGAATCAGGATTTTCAAGATCTGTAGTTGGCGTTGCTCAGCCGCGGGAATGGGTTGGGTGGAATTAGGATTTTCAAGATATGTAGTTGGCGTTACTCAGCCGTGGGGATGGACTGGATGGAATCAGGATTTTCAAGATCTGTAGTTGGCGTTACTCAGCCGCGGGAATGGGCTGGGTGGAATTAGGATTTTCAAGATCTGTAGTTGGCGGTACTCAGCCGCGGGGATGGACTGGATGGAATCAGGATTTTCAAGATCTGTAGTTGGCGTTACTCAGCCGCGGGAATGGGCTGGATGGAATCAGGATTTTCAAGATCTGTAGTTGGCGTTACTCAGCCACGGGAATGGGCTGGGTGGAATCGGGATTTTCAAGATCTGTAGTTAGCGGTGCTAAGCCGTGGGGATGGACTGGATGGAATCAGGATTTTCAAGATCCGTAGTTGGCCTTACTCAGCCGCGGGAATGGGATGGGGGAATGGGCTGGGTGGAATTAGGATTTTCAAGATCCGTAGTTGGCCTTACTCAGCCGCGGGGATGGACTGGATGGAATCAGGATTTTCAAGATCTGTAGTTGGCGTTGCTCAGCCGCGGGAATGGGCTGGGTGGAATTAGGATTTTCAAGATATGTAGTTGGCCTTACTCAGCCGTGGGGATGGACTGGATGGAATCAGGATTTTCAAGATCTGTAGTTGGCGTTACTCAGCCGCGGGAATGGGCTGGGTGGAATTAGGATTTTCAAGATCTGTAGTTGGCGGTACTCAGCCGCGGGGATGGACTGGATGGAATCAGGATTTTCAAGATCTGTAGTTGGCGTTACTCAGCCGCGGGAATGGGCTGGATGGAATCAGGATTTTCAAGATCTGTAGTTGGCGTTACTCAGCCACGGGAATGGGCTGGGTGGAATCAGGATTTTCAAGATCTGTAGTTAGCGGTACTAAGCCGTGGGGATGGACTGGATGGAATCAGGATTTTCAAGATCCGTAGTTGGCTTTTACTCAGCCGCGGGAATGGGATGGGGGAATGGGCTGGGTGGAATTAGGATTTTCAAGATCTGTAGTTGGCCTTACTCAGCCGCGGGGATGGACTGGATGGAATCAGGATTTTCAAGATCTGTAGTTGGCGTTACTCAGCCGCGGGAATGGGCTGGATGGAATCAGGATTTTCAAGATCTGTAGTTGGCGTTACTCAGCCACGGGAATGGGCTGGGTGGAATCAGGATTTTCAAGATCTGTAGTTAGCGGTACTAAGCCGTGGGGATGGACTGGATGGAATCAGGATTTTCAAGATCCGTAGTTGGCCTTACTCAGCCGCGGGAATGGGATGGGGGAATGGGCTGGGTGGAATTAGGATTTTCAAGATCCGTAGTTGGCCTTACTCAGCCGCGGGGATGGACTGGATGGAATCAGGATTTTCAAGATCTGTAGTTGGCGTTGCTCAGCCGCGGGAATGGGCTGGGTGGAATTAGGATTTTCAAGATATGTAGTTGGCCTTACTCAGCCGTGGGGATGGACTGGATGGAATCAGGATTTTCAAGATCTGTAGTTGGCGTTACTCAGCCGCGGGAATGGGCTGGGTGGAATTAGGATTTTCAAGATCTGTAGTTGGCGGTACTCAGCCGCGGGGATGGACTGGATGGAATCAGGATTTTCAAGATCTGTAGTTGGCGTTACTCAGCCGCGGGAATGGGCTGGATGGAATCAGGATTTTCAAGATCTGTAGTTGGCGTTACTCAGCCACGGGAATGGGCTGGGTGGAATCAGGATTTTCAAGATCTGTAGTTAGCGGTACTAAGCCGTGGGGATGGACTGGATGGAATCAGGATTTTCAAGATCCGTAGTTGGCTTTTACTCAGCCGCGGGAATGGGATGGGGGAATGGGCTGGGTGGAATTAGGATTTTCAAGATCTGTAGTTGGCCTTACTCAGCCGCGGGGATGGACTGGATGGAATCAGGATTTTCAAGATCTGTAGTTGGCGTTACTCAGCCGCGGGAATGGGCTGGATGGAATCAGGATTTTCAAGATCTGTAGTTGGCGTTACTCAGCCACGGGAATGGGCTGGGTGGAATCAGGATTTTCAAGATCTGTAGTTAGCGGTACTAAGCCGTGGGGATGGACTGGATGGAATCAGGATTTTCAAGATCCGTAGTTGGCTTTTACTCAGCCGCGGGAATGGGATGGGGGAATGGGCTGGGTGGAATTAGGATTTTCAAGATCTGTAGTTGGCCTTACTCAGCCGCGGGGATGGACTGGATGGAATCAGGATTTTCAAGATCTGTAGTTGGCGTTACTCAGCCGCGGGAATGGGATGGGTGAAATTAGGATTTTCAAGATCCGTAGTTGGCCTTACTCAGCCTCGGGAATGGGCTGGGTGGAATCAGGATTTTCAAGATCTATAGTTGGCATTACTCAGCCGCGGGAATGGGATAGGTGGAATCAGGATTTTCAAGATCTATAGTTGGCATTACTCAGCCGCGGGAATGGGATGGGTGGAATTAGGATTTTCAAGATCTATAGTTGGCATTACTCAGCCGCGGGAATGGGCTGGGTAGAATTAGGATTTTCAAGATCTATAGTTGGCATCCGGCCTCACTCAGCCATGGGGATGCAGGGCGTTTCCTCCGTCATTTGATTGGCCTTGCGTGTCAGGCGCGGATGAACACGCCAAGACTCGCTCTCATATCCGATAACAAGTGAACCTCTTTTTTTCTAAATGGTTTATCACTCTATCTCTCCCCACACAAATGTGAATACGTTTCCTTTTAATACATCTCCATCTCAAACCCATTTGGGTATAGCCCGGACGAGTAGTGCGACGCGGTGGAAAAAAGTGTTATGCTTGAACCTTGGTCTAGTGCCATGCTATTATTATTATTTTTATCAAACACAAAATGCAAATCCGGACCATATTGGCCCAACTTTGTGGGTGTGTTTGCAAATAATGTTGACATTGCTCGGCGATGCCGCAACTGGTATTCTAGTATTCTACTCACGAACTATTTTTATGGTCACTGACACCTCTAAAAAAATGCTCGTGGACATCTGTGTTTTTTATAGATTTAAATTTATTCCACATTTTCTCGTCTTGCTATTTCAGCCGGCTTTGGCCCCCTCCTTACAACCCCACCCCTGAAACTCCCCTCCCCTCCCACATTATTATCCACGCCTCTTCAGGGTTGGGTTGAGTGGGGTCTAGTTTTATGGAGCCATTAAAAGCTCGTCAGATTGGACCATATGATATATATATATTGTGTATCAAATATTATAGTCAATGATTGGACCGTCACAGAACCCGCTCGAATCTAGGCCAAGTGTGGTGTGCACAAAGGGGCCGAGGTTTGAGTCCTTACTATCCTGGGAGGTATGTATTTGTTTCTACATTGTGGTTACTCAACTGCATCTAGCTATCTTGAATTAGATACATTCTCTCCGCTGGTGGAAAAAACTTATCAATCAATTTTTTTTTAAACTCCATTGTAAAATATTTTACGCCATGGGATTTGTTCATCTCTCACTTTAGACAGATGTCACTGTAGTCTGTCCTACAATCAATCTCCCATCTCTCAAAGAGGTTCGTTTGCGAGTTTGTTTGTTTGGATAAACTCGGAAAACCGCTGAACATATTTAGACATGATTTTTACTTATGTGTTCCTTATACTCTTTGGACGGACACACAGGCCATTTATTTCCTGTTAAAACCCAATAAAGTTGATGGTATTCCTATATTCTGTCTTAAACCACACGATCAACTGTAAATGCATTTAACACTAGGAGGTAAATAGTGTATCTTTGACAAATACAAACTGCAAATATTCCAAATATTTATTTGGTTTGATCTTACATTTACGCAGATCAATATTCAGACAAATAGATTGCGTCCAACCTAAAAAGGTAGTAAGACATGGTGCTAAAAAAATGACTGCCCACTTAAAGACAGCTTAAACTCCAAAGTAGCAAAGGAAATAATCATATAAATAAAATAAAATGTATATTTGTGTGTAAACGCTGCAACTTCACGACCAATAAACTTTGCACAAGTACTTAGGAATACCTAAAGAGGTGCACCTTGGTCTTTTTTTTCTTTTCGTTTTTTATACCCATATTGAGAACCTAACGCCTTAGGCCACTTAGCTACCGATTCGAGTTACTTCAAATCCCAATAATCTGAAATATTGTATTATTATAATAGGAAACCTAAGAGTACAAAACTGATCGTTTATTCATCACATATACTTTTGTGAGCTTGACACCTTCATCCGCTTGATCACCGCTTCTAAAAACTCAGGGGAAAAAATAGATTAAATTTGGCATAGATTAACGTGCCCAAGAAAATCTTTGTGTGTGAATCCCGGGTGTATTAACTTTACCCTTACATAATATTCCTTATGTAGGCCTACTCTTCTTTTACCCTGTAAATTAGCAAGCTCACCTTGTATTGTTCCACCATGGTAAAAATTGTAAGGTAGGATCATAGTATAGTCCGTCAAGGTAGGACTGCTGCCATTGAGATATAACTCGTATAAAAGTACACGTCCCACCACTTAAAATAACAAGTTAAAAAAAAAGACAAGCACACATACAATGAAAACTATAGACCGGTAGCAATACTAGATAGAATAATGGAGGGCTATGTCTTCAACCATTTAGTAAAATACTTAGAGAAATGCAATGTAATTGGCAAAAGACAATATGAATTTAATAGAAATAAAATAATTTAAACTACTACTGCGCACACTTATTAATGACGTAATAAGGAAATTAAACGAAAATAAACATATAGCTGTTGCATTAATACATACTATATCGAAACCTTTCACAGTCTAGGGGTCTGAGAAGCTTCCATAATATCGATATAAATTCGAAGTTTATATTATTCGATTTGCTAACTTGAATCAAACCAAACTAGAAAAAAAAAATTGGGGGGGGGGGAGGGGCAGTTGCAAAATCCCACAATTTGCTTAAAATATGTTAATAAATTAATTTTAAAAACAATTATGAGGTTGGTTAAGTAAATTATAACCAAACTGATTGGAAAATAAGGCGCACTTTTTTCTATACCAAAAATAGTCTGTATAAAACCTTCGCGGAGCCTATAATCGCACCTTTTGATAATGCCTAACAAATGTGTTAACTTTGATTAGCTCGTTTTATATAACCCGAATGGGTAGTAAGACGCGATGCTATTTTTTTTTTTTTTTAGGACTAAAGATATATATTGAAATAGTTATTATCAAAACATATTTTTTTACAGCTTAACTTTGACAAGGTAAACTATTGTTGCGTGAACATGTTGAACGTAGGGCTAGGTCCCTAAGCTAATCTAATTGTTTTAATGTGTAACTTTTTTTAGCATCACGACTTGAGCATAATTAACAATGAAATGATTTGGTTCGATAATTATTCAAAATTTATAAATAATATTTGATTCGATTCGAACTCAATAAAACCTGCTTCGTAGATGTCTATTTCACACACTAGATAAATATACACTATTAAAACTACTTGATAGAAAACATTTTTACATCCATTACTGTTTCCAGCTTATGACCTGGGTCAGTTATTTCTTTTTAAGTCATACATTTTTTTCATTACCGGTGGTAAGGCCTGTCGTAGCTTGTTAAAAAAAATCGGGGACTACATTCATAAATGGTTTAGAAACTACTTGGTTTAAAGAAATATAACTTTTAAAATCTACATTAACTTAAATATTATAGAAACATATAAACGTGGGTGTACTACAGGATTATATCTTGTGGCCAATATTTTATATATACATACACACACACACACACACGCACACGCACAGTGGCAAACAACGAACAACAGTTTAGCATATTTGTGCAGGTGAAACAATGCCGTACGCAATAGGCCCCGACATACGGTACACGTGTCAATAGGGCTAATAAAAATGACTTCAAAATTAAACTTATGACAATAAATTAATCATTAACATAAAAAAGACACAAACTTTGCATACCAGAACTAAACAACGAATGAAAGTATAATACCAACATGATATCGGATACACTTTTACAATTAGTAAAAAAAAATCATTCTCTAAGAAAGAAATAATAAAATTGATAAATGGCTGACAGACTTGATTTAAAAGAATATTAGCACTATAACTTATGAAATGGCTATTAAATGAACTTGAGAATTGTTTTGATATTATCTTAATATTAAATGTAATATATTTAAGAAATCTTAACTATATATTACATATATTTGTATTTCTAAATTATAACCTAAGATATTTCCCATTATTCTACATTCTCTGAACTATATATGAAATGTAAAGATTTGGCATGATCTAACAAGTTTAGCTGGATCATTTATTTTATATGTTTTGTATTCTATATAAATAAACCAAATAAAAAATCGTGCTACTATTACTACAGCTATATATTTGACACTAACCAAATGTCCTTCATCCGTATATAGATTCTGTCGATAGACGCTTCACGTATATATTTTGCCTCTTTGTTTAACATTCCTGTTCTTTTTTCCGCGAGTTTTATGATCATTCTGCCCAACCTTGGAATTATTAGACTAGACTTCGAGTTGAACCCACTTGGGATTTTATTTTCAATTAAACTAAGATCGAGTGGAAAAAACAACCAGTTACGTGCTTAAAATCAAATAAAAAATGAAGCGATAGTATATTTTATTTCAACGACCGTGACACGATTTAAAGTTATTTTTTGTCCCTCCCCTTTGTTGTAATTGATCTTTTTAATCTAGCTTGTATTATAATTCTTTGACAAGTTGTATTTCTTGATGATTATCATGTTTAGTTACTGTTACTTTGCCTGACATGTATTGAATATAACACCATCTAGAGAACAGACTCATCTTCGTCAAACTCTCATTAGCAGGGCTTTTGGTTATCACTTATTAACCCATAGACAAGTTAACTAACTTCAAGGACATTATCAAATATAATATTTTCACTTAAGGATGCAAACTTTAGTAAAATTATTTCACACTCATATATAAATATGTATATTATCTTAATATATATAATTCTTCTGTACGGGTGTATGTCACTGAACTCCTCCTAAACGGCTGGACCGATTTTGATGAAATTTGTGTGTGTGTGTGTGTTTGAGTGGGTCCGTGGATGGTTTAGATTCACAATTGGACCCGGTAGGTGGCGCTGCAATCGGGTTCTAGGATCTTTATTTTATTTTTTAGGGAAATTATTTTAGGGGGGTATTTTTTGGGAGGGTATTTTTTTTATAGATTTTTTGCATATCAGAACATGTAACCTCAAAATTTCACCCCGACCACCACCACGACAATATTTATAATAATGAATATAATATTAATAATTGACCGTTAAAACCTTCAATTATGCCACCCAAACGAAAAGCCAACGTTCGGGCAGGACAACGTCTGTCAGGTCCGCTAATATATATATATATACACGCACTTAATTTATATATACTAGTCGGTTTCCGTGTCCACGGTTTTAGTCTAATTCAACCAGTCCCGTACGCGCTCACATTAAGACGACTGTCGTGATACCTATCTGGCGATTGCCCTTTGCACATGGGTGCACTCCGACTGGGTTTCCGTTCTCCCTATCCCCTTATCCGCATATGTGGGTACGCTTCCTCCAAATTATATCTGCCTCGTCCCTAACCACATTAGTGTAAATATGCTATTAGTCCGGACGAATTGCAAGACCCGGTGCACAAAAACAATATTAGGACTAACAGCTAAAGTACATTAATCGCACTAAATAGCACTCACAATAGCCTAATAATTAAGAAGAAAAATGCTCCGTATGCACTAATGTGCACGCAGGCAAAGGCTTCAGTCTAGTCCTGTCTGTTTTTCCGATGATGGGGAGGCTGGGTTTCGTAGCTCAATCGGATGTACTAATGTGTATTTCCGTAAATAGTTAACCACTCTTCCTCCATGCAAGTGTGGTTACGTTTCCTCTGAAATCTTCCTTCCTAATACAGTAGTAAAAATATGTTGATCAATGCCCGGATGGAAAGTAAAACGGAGAGCCACAAGAATAAGAAAATCACTTCATGAAAGTTGCGCATGCAGAAACTAGTTACTTTCTCCCATGTCGTATTCGGGAACTAGCATACGAGCTGGACCACTGGTAGGTATGATACATAGTTCCGTGCGATTCTAAGATTGCTGTCTTTATCTTCGTTTCATTTCCCTCTTCTCTCCTTAAACCCCTTTGCCCTGAATATCAATAATGATTGAAATGTAATTGACTCTCGAGCTAAACTTTGAATGGCCATATAGAGGAAGCCTAGTAATTAATGACTTGCTGGTTTTTTTAAAAATAAGATTGGGTATGGAACTTGAATTGTGATGATCTACTTTCCTTTGGCAGGTTCACCGACTACACTCCTAGAGGGATCCTAGTTTGATCCTAGGCATTAACATTTATGACGTTAGAGTTAGGTAGTTTTGTGTTGTTGCCTTGGGTTAAGTTTTGTGTAAAATTGAATCGGTGTTTAGAAAGTTCACATTTAGTAGATAAAGAATTAAAAAGTAGGATAATTTCCACACATGTTTCTCTCAATTCTAACAAAAGTTTTTAAATTTGTTGAAGCGAGTTATTGGGGGGAAAACCACTGTCCAAATTTTGAAAATATTTGGTTTATTTAAACTAGACTCTTTGGGAGAGTTTTCGGTGTCTACTATCTTAACTTACAGGGACAGGAAGACAAGTATGCCTTTCGTAGTAACACTAATCTCCCCGTAAAATGAGGTGAGAAACATTTTATTTTATTTTTAAATCCTCCATTGGACTCGGTTGTAACTAATGCCCCAAACACACGGGGGGTATTGAAGTAATTATAATTTAGAACTGAATTTAGTATAAGTCAATTACTACCGTGTGAACGACCAATAATATTGTCAACTATTGGCTAAACAAGTAGCAATCATGACAATTAATGCACAATTTGGCGATAGCGCAGACTTAGCGATGTTATAAGCATAAATGCACGCGCAAAAGAGCGAAGTGGATTTAAATGTGTTTAATAGATATAGTCGCATTAAAAGAAATAATATGTTATATTATTTCAAAATTGACATTAAAGTTTTAATTCATGCACAAGCAAATAATTTTTTGAAAGGAATGTTATTTTTGTTGGTGACATTAACTATTCCCAGGACAAGGTTGGAAACTATGACCCTATGAATGTGCGGCGTATGTTTCGTATTAACCTCGCTAGTTATTTCGTGATAGTTCTTAATTCAATCCAATGAAGGAAGCTAAGACATTGGCCCTGTCTGGAGGGCATGATTACATTATTCGTGCTGCCAGTTTGGGGAGTAGTTCGCTGAATTGTAGTGGTCCAGAGGTGCGGTGCGGTCCTGAACATACCAGCTCGCGCAGCCTGGGTCAGATATGATCGCTGGTTTGTAGGCTTGTCCACATGACCCGCTGATTGGAGGGATCATTGTTTCCTTATGTTAATATGGCGCAGTGAAGAGCTTGTGCGTGGGTAGAATCACAATTGGCAGAGGTTCTCTAAATAAAAAAAAGGTACTTTTATCTCGTGTCAACTAGGGATATTCGCCTCGGAATAATTTTTTTTAGCAATAAATGCCTCCATAAGCTATCTGGAGGCTACACATAACTGTCAATGGGAGGATTCGGGAATGGGGTTGTAGTAATTATTATATGGGATTTTATTGTGATATTTGCCCCGCGATTGGGCATCAATTATTGCGATATTGAATTGTAAATGATGACTATGCGAATGTAGACCCGTGTATGCCTTACGGTTAGTTAGTTAGTATTAGCACCGCGTCTTACTACCCGTTCGGGTTATACGCACTTACGCTAATGTGTAATGGTAGGGTGATTGTGAGATGAAATGGAGGACCTACAGTTTAACGTGGAATCCGAACCACGGTGGAGGCCTGGCATTCCACACATTCACAAGTTGTGATTAATACCCGTCTTGTCAGAGGTGAAGTAAGGGTTTGGCAATCAGATAAATCTGTGCCGGGACCAAGGATTGAACCCGGACCCCTAACATAGAAGTCTGTCACCTTACCCTTAGACCACCAGGTCACCCGTGCCTTACGGTGAGCAGTAAAAATAATGATAACGGTTTTTATTATGATGATGACGCGTGCATTCCTTACTACGCACTTGTAATCACACGACTATGACGGTCTGATTTTATGTAATTCGATTGAAATCAGTAAAATTTGATGTTTGTACACAATTTATTGATTTGATTACACTTTCACTGTTATAAAGTTGACATTGATACAGTTCTTTGTTAATTTCCGAACTGACGCGGAGAGTCAGAGCTAGTGCATTTAAAAATTACGTTTTCTTTCGAGATTATTTATTTTCTGTATTCTGAGTACTGTATACTGTGTACTGTGTGAATTCATACGCACAAGCTGCTTATATATGACCTACCCCTTGCTTCTTGGACCCCTTGTTCCAGTGTAAAACTAACTAATTGGAGAACTCCTGGCAACATGATGTTGTGAAGGCTTCTTTAGGGTAAAGGGAGCCAGCATGTCACATGGTTTTCAAAATACAACGGAGTTTGTCTTTTAAAGAAAGAAAGTTTCAAAACGTAGTGTGTTGAAATTACTTCGAAAACGCGCGATTCTCCATGGATGAAGTATTAAAAGGAAACTTTACATACAGTTATTTAAAGAGAAATACACTTCATCCATGACTTTTTGAATATATGAGAGGTGTCCAAAACAGTAGCATACATAATCTAACGTAATTGTTATTCCTATGTCAATAACATTATACGATGGAGGTCCTGGGCTCGATTCGGTGTCCAGATTGTCATATTAACTTAATTTAATTAGTAACATTAATTTTTTGTTTTATAGTGTTAAATTTATACTCTTCATATTTTGAGTTTTTTATTCACTTTTTTTGTGATCTCTAGGGGAGAAAGGGGGCAAATGCTCTGCTTCAACCTCTCCCTCCAATTTTTCCCCGAGTGCACCACTGGTAGTGACAGTGATGCTATTTGGAGAATCATACTCGATGCAATACCTTGATAGGGTTCTCTCCTCACCCCTTGATTAATAAGGATATTAATTAGTTGATGATAGGCGGATATTCATTAAGACGGCGGATGCTTACGATACTTTTTGCCCTGAAACGTTATCCAACTTTTTCTGAGCCATCTTGTAAATGACCAAATTATGCCCGCTTTAAGTTCAACAATCAAAGGTTGATTTAGTATTTTATGCCAAAATACGTTTACTTAACGAATAAAGTATGATAAAGCAAACGTACATATTAGTTTATATATGAGACAAACATGGTGAACGCCTACTTTAAAATAGGAAATACAGAACTATGCTTTGTTTATATGACATCATATTTATTTAAATATTCACAACTACTCTCTCTTGGCTCTGATTGTACCCGCTTGTTTGGTGATCTTTATTGGCTAGCAGAGTGTGTCAACCCAGTTCCCATGGCGGAAGGTAATATTACCGCACAGACGAGAGCAGCTGCGGGGCACTTGTTGGTACCGTGGGAACCTCCTCGTGACTCTGCTTCGTTACCCCCCCCCCCCCCATCCTTTTCCTCCGTGACAATCTTGATCTCAGACGACATCCGACACGCAGGCAGTCTTACACTGACCTCCACGCCACTTTCATTAATTCTTAAAATCATTAGAACTAATTTAATGCACCATTTGAATAATTGGTTATTAATAAATTTCGAATCATTACAGTTTACGAAATTTAAAGGGCCAATGTTGCTGGTCATGGTTAAGGGTTTGCCTACCCCTCTGGCAATTTGTTACAAGCTTTCAGCTCTCACAATAGATGGCGTTGCTAACTTCATTCAAACTATTGAATTCCTACTATCAGTTTGGCAGAATTAATTGGTTGTTTACATTTGGAGGCTGGCTGACCAAAACTTACTGTAAGATGAGTGGGGACCCAAGTCGAACTAGTCGTGGTCACATCAAACGTCGTCCTACATCATAATATTATAATTTCGAATAGAACAATCAATCAGCCTAGCGTTCCCAGCCAGCAAGACTCATCTGGCTAGCAGGTCCAAAACAAAAACCGGAAGGCGAATCTCGAGGCCCGGAAATGTTCACGATTAAAATACTTTCTTTATTATTCATAAATGTTAATACCAACCGGCTCCTTGGTGTAGTGAGTGGTCAGTTCACCTGGCTACGAGCCAGTGGTCCCGGGTTTGATTCCCGGCTGGTACCTTGGGTATTTTCCCAACGGTCACCAGGGTTTGTTTGATTAGGCTTATGTTAGATTTAAGTGTTTCCACTGATTCCAGACCCTCATACTCATCACATCACCTCATATCATCAGGACATGGAAAGATCCTCCAAGGAAAGGATGTACTATTAGTACATTCGGGCGTCTCCTGGGCAACGGTACATTAGTACTGGATAATATTTCCACATACTAGGCTACAAATGATGTAGCCCGGAAGTGCAATATCATTATATAATGTTAAGACTACACGAAGAGAGAAAGTCCAATCAATAATCATAGTGTTGTTGAAAAATACAGTCACTCGAAACTGCACACATGCCTCCCGGTATACGAACACACCTTATTTTGTTTTGCATCGCGTCTAACTACCTGTTCGGATTTTACGCTTATCTACTAATTACTCTAATGTGTACGGGTCGAGGAGGTTGAAATTAGAGAACGTGTACCCGCATTTGGCATACAGAGCCTAACCAAGTATTTCTTCCGGCTCTTCATGAAATAAAAGGCATACATATCTGCTGTCTTGCAAAATATAAGCGGTTGCTCCAAATGTTTATAAATATTCAGTGGTAAGTTAAACAAAGCCGTGACAAAGGGGAATAAAGTTTTATAAAAAAAAGTCCGGGACATCACGTTAAAATGCGTTGTTTTTATATCATACACTATAAAATATGTCAGTATTCATAAAACTCGCCGTACATCGCGTATCCCTGGTAGTACACGATCCTCTGGGAGTGCCGCGAAAACATGGGAACTTAATAATTGAGTCTGTAAGTATGCACTAGAAAAATATTCTTTATTTATTTAATATTAATTTTATGTTCCTACAACACATTAATTTTTAATTGCATAAAGAGTATTTTTATTATTAGTACGTCATTACTTAGTGTATCCTAAACTCAAACATTAACATAAGGACGTTTTATACCAAGAGTGGCGTGAAATATAGGGGACTTAATAAAGGATGACCCGCCTCGGTGGTGTAGTTGGCTAACGCGCTAGTCGTGTTGAGCTCGACTGCCGAGGACGGGGAGATCGAGGTTCGAATCTCGGTCGGGTGAACTGAGGGTGGTTTCCCCTAAATGGTTTTCCACTCTCCTCCACGCAAATGCGGTTCACTTCCTCTAAATTCAACCCTCCCAATTCCTAATCCATTAGCGTAATTAGTACTTAAGCGTATAACCCGAACGGGTAGTAAGACGCGTGCTAAATATTATTATTAATAAAGGGTGCCTTCCTGAAATAATAGTGTTGAGAAAAAATACATTAGTTCAGGATACACAATACTCCCATGCATATGGGACACATACACCCATACCTGGAGTCTCATAAATTTAAACATATAATTATGAAAACCCCCGCCCCTTTATCTCTATTGAACATAGACGACTAAATATAAATTAAAGTGTACCAACAAATTAATAGCGCCATGCAAGACTATTTTTATACATCAATAAGTTATATATATATACACACACATACATTTGTGGGGTCCTAAATATAAAACACGAACTTTCTGAACCAGAACATGAGACACCAAAACTTACTCTTATATAATAGTATACAACACCCAGTTCCCCAGCCGTAATGTATCACTATGAAGGGGGACAAAAGCCTAATTTAACCATGATAATTATTTCACGTATGCTGGGAAAGGAACCCAGAGTCGAGTGGCAGACGTGCTAACGTGAAATTAAGTACTAGTTATACATTTATTTATTTTAATTTGGCATCAGGGCGTGCGCAGGGTGTCAGCTGGAAGACGAAAGGGGGCGGGATCAACGCCCTCCTCCCCGAGAACTGTTCATTTTTTTTTCAACAATTACAATAAATTTATAACGAGAAAGAATCGCTGTTTTGTTTTACAAGATTTTTCTTTGAAAAACAAACGTACATTACAATTCCGGCTGAAGTGTACCTTATTTTTAAACTCATCAATAATTTCATCCAAGTCCGTATCCACAACCAGTCTTGCGATGAATGGAACCATGAGGTGTTGTAGCAGGATCTTGATCCTACATTAACCACTACCCTTGGAATATCCATCAAAGCGGTTTCTAAAAAAACACTATAGGTTCTTCGTTCTTTTATCACTTCAACGTTTTTCTTTTCTATTGGGGGTGCCATGGCATCAGAGCCCATTCTATTCCCAAAAAAATGTATTTACTTTAACAATACTTTATTAATTATTATAAATTTTGAATACAGTTAAAAACTACACCTAGACATGTGACTAGAACCCATGTCAAGTTGTCATTTAAAACTAGCTATATTCAAAGGCATGCCTGTAAACTTGCATTGTATTAAGCTTTAAGTTAGATGCAGAGCTCATCACTATATGTATGTAACTATGGCTAACCTTGATTAAAAGTTTATAACTGTAATAAAATCACCGTTAGCCATATAATATATTTCTTTACATATAAGCACTAAATTGTAAGCCACCGTTTAGTATTTTTTTTTAAAATAACTCCTTGTGTACGTTAAATATTTTTGACTAAAGTCCTTAGTAGTTTATGCAGATTAGATGCCATTATCAAGCATAAAACAGATTAATAGTAATAATATTTAAAACATATTTATATCAATAATAATGATAATAATGTGTTTATAAAATGTTTATATTAATAATACAGTAAAACGAGGTTACTTTGCACCTGTGGGGTATCTTTGCACCAAACTCTTAGAATTGTAGTATGAATGTTAATTTCTATTTCTTGTAGAAAGCATGGGTGATGCATATCTGAAAAACTTGCAAATGCAACAACCATGTTGTTGAGTTCACTCCCGCTCTCCGACTGAGTCCCGATCGGTGGTCTCCCGCGCTTATATACCATCTAGGCGATGGGTATAAGAACGGAAGGTCCGACAGGACTCACCGATGAGCGAGAGGGAGACCCGAGCCTAGGCTCAATTCTTTATTGAAAACACAAGAGAATACATAAAGGCTATCACAAGTACAATGATTTGATGAATCTCCTGGACCTGGCGTTGTGTGGGTGTCCAAACACCCAGGGGGTCCTCAGCTTCAGGGCACCACCAACGTATATTTATTCTGTCTTCCTTGCTCGACCGCGTGGAGCTCTCGGAGGTTGACGATCCCTGTAAATTATTTGAGGAGCTGGCTGAGGCTGGAATCCGGCTGCGGGGTCCGTCCCCGCTGCTTGGATCGCTTCTCCCCAGGATCGTATGATGGCGATGAAATCAGGTTAACTCGATGGAGAAGTTTTTGTTGAGTCTTAGTGGTAGTTGTGGGTACTCCGTCATCATTCCAAGAAAAATCTTAATTTTGTGGGCGTCGCGGCCTGGCTGGAGTTCCATTCAACTTCGCCTTGGTTGCCAGGGCGAGGCGTAGGGCCTGCTCTTGAGTGACGGCAAGTGTCGGAGTGGCGACGGTCTGTAGGCTGGTCCACGCGGCTTCCCCGGATAGTGCAGTAGACATCCCCAGGTGTGGACCGGTAGAAGTATTCAGGTCTGTGCAGCCTGACTCGTTTCGCCAAAACCGTCTGCTATCTGGCGGAACCTCTCCTCCATTGTGGGCTTGGAGTCTTTGAATTGTTGAAGTTGGCGCCATGTGTCTGGGACATCTCGTGGGGGGTGGCGTCTTGCGTATGCTGCCCGCGGCTCTTGACTGGCCAGCCTCGTCAGATATCCGAAGTCCGGTTGTGATATATTTCCGGTGTTGCTAGGTGTGACGGGGAGTCGAAGGGCCTGTCGCTTGCTCTCGGCTGTCCGTGTTGGCGAGAGGCTTTCGGTGCCGGTTGAGAAGATAAGAGTCCGGCTCCGAAGGTAGGTTCCTTGTGAGGGTCCAGGGTTTGTGGAGTTCCTCTGTGGTCGGCGGGTGATCTCTTGTTAGTAGCAAGCATGGTTGTTACATTTGCAAGTTCTTAGATATGCATCACCCATGCTTTCTACAAGAAACTAGAGATTAACATTCATACTACACATTTTAAGAGTTTGGTGCAAAGATACCCCACAAGTGCAAAGTAACCTCGTTTTACTGTATGATTAATATAAACATTCTCAAGTTAAACAATACAGCGTGAAAGAAAATATAATAGATGTGCCAGATGAAATAGCGACACACACAGCTCGGTTGTTTTTAAAAAAATTGAACATATGCTGGGCTCAACTGATATTTCTAATCGCCATTTTGTGTCCGCGAAATTACCAAGTTACACAAATAAATTAGGAGGTATTGAGCATTCTAGAAAGAGAGAAGGTCCATTTTTACTTAAATGTGAACTCTGTCAACTGTAAGAATGAGTGGGGGAAAGGCAACTGTCCAGTAATTTGACACCCTCGGGAATACTGGCCCACAAGTTAAACTTAAAAATAGGCAGGATAATAGTGCTCCTTGGAAACGTAAATACTAAATAGTGCCAATACAATGGAACATGCCTAGCAGTGACAAAATTGGATAAAGATATAATCCATGAAACTTTTTTAAAACTGGGAATGTATGTTTCTTACCGAGAATCGATTTAGCACCTATAGACCCTGGCACTCCCTTATTTTGAGACGGAGGTAGCTCCCAGTTAAACTAGTGTTCTCAATTACGAGTATTATTAATTAGCTACAAGTTAAATCCTTGGAAATTTTGTATCTATCTGCCCAAATTCTTTTTCAGCCATGGCCATTTGTACGTCTCCTTTTTGTGAAAAAAAGGAAGAAAAAAGAAGCTTAGCATTGCATACACTTATCATTTAAATGTTGGGTTTTGTTAAATTGATTAGTATTGTAATCAACATCTCGAATACAGGCCTAATAACTAGTTAATTCATATTTACCCTTTATGATCATTGTTCCGTCGGCCATTAGGCCTATATTGTTAAAAATGAGCGTAACAACTCTAACTATACTATCAGTGTTTATTTACAGGTACTCATATTATATATCTTGAAAGGATCAGCTGCAGATAACATGAAGACTTATCAAGGTGTCAAAATTTGTTGAAAACGTTTTTGTCAAAAGGTTTTTCTTACCATTTGAATTTGATTTTGGATGTCATCATCGTGGTATATTTCGTCATCCCCGGCTTTATTCAAGTTTTCAAATAGTTTTAATCGTGTGTGTGTGTGTGTGTGTCTTAATCTCTCTCTTTTCCTCCTCTATATCATCTTAGATCTCTTCTTGTCCGCCAACACCATCAGCGCTATCGGCGCCGCCATCTCGAGGGGAATGAAAACCACTCTTGTCTCGCTAATAAAAGAAATGACAATGCTCGAGGGCCAACGAACCCCGGTCCTCATCATTCAGGTCGTCCGAGTCCATTCATGCAGGAAAGGGGGGAAGGAGTCTATGAGCCAACATATCGCCCTCCCTCTCTTCCCCCCCTAATCTACTCTTGCTAATTTTTTCAATTACACGCCTCCTCTCCTCTGAGCATACATCATCATTATCATACGCGTGCTGAAGCGTTTCGAAGCGACCGGTTGTTGTTGATGTAGATTTCCTGACAATGGTGGTATTGTGTTGTATTAGGCTCTCTGACTCTGCGAAGTGACGTTGTGGGCCTCCGCCCTTGGTTCCTCGTGATAGATGGGCGAAAGGTGAACTTGGAGTCAAAGCGTTTTGTTCAGATTATAGAAGGGCCCCGGAAGATTGTTGGTGCAGTCTTATCGGCGTTACAAAAAAACCTTTTAAAATACAAAAAGGTCCTGTATTTGTTTTAGAACTGCCAAAATTGACACGCACGGGCTTTCTCACTCCATTGTTTAAAAATTGAGATATTTATTCAAAACTCGTAAATATGTGAAACGAAATACTATACACTAGCAAACTCGAACAAAAATTGCGTTATAATTACATTAAACATTTTTTGACTCCTAAATTTAAATTTCATGAGTTTCTTTTTATAGAATTAAAGTCCTCACTAGTATATTTGGCCCCAAAAAAAATCTATATTGGATCCACAAGGGTCAATACTTAATAAAATTTCGACTTCCGGTTAAAATTTTCGACATTTTATCAGGGGTTGCACATCTTATGGTTATCGCATTTTTATTAAATTTCTCATTTATAAATTTAGACCAATAAAAAAGGTAAATATTGACTATTGAGTCTAAAATGTTAGAGATAAAGATAAATCTTGCTTTACAAACATTTCCCCTAATAGGTTAAAGAAAAAAGAACATAAAAAGTAGTATCTTTGTAAAACTACATATCACAAAATTGTATTAATATATTTGCCAATATCTCCGAAACTATTGGTTTTATAAAGATGTATTTCAAATAAAAGTTTTTTATAATAGTCCTACAATTTTGCAATGATAAGTTATTTAGTATCTTAAAAATAGTTGCGGAGATAAGGAAATATCCGCGTCTATAAAGTACCATAAAAATCATTTTCATAGGAAAATGAAAATATCAATTTTGTTTATAATCTTAATTAATGCCTAGATACGAATTTTAATCAAAATCGTTAGAGCAGATTTTGAGAAAATGGTTTTTTTTCTTTTTTCCCCCTTACTAAACTACTCTTAATTTTAGGGTTAAACCGACACACAGACGGCATTGCAAAAACCACTTTTTAGGGTTCGTGGGTTCATGAAACGTTGACATCCATCAACATCTCCGGTTAATATTTTTTTACGGTCGCAATTCTTGACCTTTAGTGTTCGAAAAGTTAAAATATATATATATTTGAGTTTAGCTTGAAAACTATTGGTTTTATAAAAATATGTTTCAAATAAAATATTTGTATTGTAAATAAATCTACATATTTGCAATGCTAAGTAATTTCGTATCTCAAATAGTTTCGGAGACGTGATAAAAAATTAGAATCTACGCATTAGACCGGAATCCTTAAAGTCATTTTGCTGAAGAAATTAGAGTAGCCATTTTGTTTATAATATTGATCAATGGTTGGAAATAAAATTTAATCAAAATCGTTAGAGCCTATTTTGAGGAAATCGATTTTTTTTCTCTTTTTACCCTTCAGTAAACTACCCTTAATTTTAGGGTTAGATATCCATTTCCAAAAATCCCTCGGGGCAACCCTATGAAAACCCTAAATCCCAAGCTTTAGCCCTATTGATAAATAGTTTAGGCTCTAGTCCGAGGTACAGACAGAAGGAAATTCAAAATCCACTTTGTCGGATTCGGGGGGGGGGGGGGGGGTCATAAAACGTCGAAATTAATCAAAATCTCTAGTTCGATTTGTATGACGATCACAATACTTTCTCTACCTGTAAGATAGCGAGAAAGTAAAAATGTATTAATAAAGCGTCCCAGTCTCGCGAGCCGGACTCTGGTCATATTTCATCACACACGTTCCACCACTAGCACGAGTGGACTTATATATTTGATAAAACATTTCATTGTCCACAATGTGTTTGTCGAACCAAGCTGCAGCAGCGGTGATCATTTTATACGAATATGGCGTGTTCTTGAGAGCTAAAGATAAAAAGAGGAAAATTTAGTTTAAGAACTGGTTGCTACAGAGAAACCAATTTTTTTTTTGACAAACTCCAAGCCAACATCATTGAATTTCTCCGCTTGAACTGCACGAGTGAATCCGAAGCCTCATCCCGCTTTCCTCTATTACAATAATATGCAACGAATTTACCACAGGCTGGCAATTGACGGTACTACTCTAAAAACTTTGTCAAAAACTCAGGTCTCATGAACGATTTGGATATGGATACCGACATGGTTCCTCTGGCTGATAAAATCACAGTGTTGCCAAGTCTATAGTCTCTAGCGATAATACATGGGCCTAAAATGGATTGTATTTTGACCGGTAGGATACTACTTTCTGGCATTATATTGATAAGGCCTGCGGTTTTTATTTAAAAAATAATAATGTAAAATTTGTTACTAGATAGCAGGGCCACAGGATATTACTTTTAGAAAATATCCTAAAATTTGATTGTACACGTGTTAAATTATTTCAAAAGTAGTATCCAGATCGGGCGACACTGATACAAGAGCCTGGCTCGTACACCCTCCGCACACGTAAGAGCCATAGCGAGCTAGTAACGAGCCGAGCCCCACCGACAGCCCTGGCGAGCCGAGATGGACTTAGCTCGTGACACCCCCACCCACATACGAGTTTAGGTAATTGGAAACCGAGCCGAGCCTGACTCGTATATGGATGGGCCGCTTTAAGAGTTACGACATTGGTCTGGATCCACTGTCGGAAGTGTGGTGTATGCCTGTATTTGTTTTAGTGTTATTCTGAGAAAGCATTTCTTTAAATGTCTTATTCTTGGACCGTAGTTCCTTTTTGTCTAATTAATTTTAACCATAGGATATTAGAAGTCTGAATGTTGAATAGTATATCGAGAACTCAAAAAATAGATATTTTTAAATGAGTATTCCAATTTATTGCCCTGGTTATTGATATCCATTGTTTGCTTCCATACTAGGTTTAAACTTAGTACATTAATGATATCATTGATACACATCCGTATCGGTGGGCACGCAGACTATACGTCAAACTTGTCTAGTGTAGTTTGATACTGATGGAGAGGTCAGGATTTGAATTCCGACCGGTGTGTGGTTTTCTTCACACAAACTCTAATATATTTCCTCTAAATTCTACCTTACTCATCCTCTCGTTTATTAGCGTAAATATACAATTATCTCTGAACGGGTAGTAATACATGGAGCAGTTCATGGTTCAATAGATATACTATATCTAGAAAGTGTGCGTCTCATTCTTATTATTCAATTAAAAACAGAAGGCTCACATCCACACGTGAGTAGTGCATTCCCCGAGACACCTTTCTGTGCACCTGTCTGGTGTAAACTCAGAGGCTCAGTCCCCAGGTATAATGATCGCAAAAACCACATGTCTCGTCCGCGAACCAGAGAGTACTTCCAATTAAAACACCAACTGGCCGGTGCCATGGCTAGGAACTTCTCTAAGCTTACCACTGTTCTGAACGGCTATTAATCGCGTTAATTACCAACCATTGTGCGTGCGCTAGTGCGGTATATTAACGCTTGAATAGAGCCGTGGGTTGGTACTGTGTGGCCACACGTGTGCGGTACAGGGTGTCGAGAAACTCGGACTAGGTCGTCATCTTACAGAAACAGGTCAATGTCACAAAAACTTAATCTACGATATATATACCCATTAAGTTCAGACAAAGCCATACTGAAGGGAAAGGATTGTTTTGGGTAGTATACTCCCCCTCCCTCCCGGCACCTTTTACATCCCCTCCCCCCCATACACATACAAAGGTATTACACTAATGTATGCTTCTTCCTCTATGCCTAGGTTTTGTATATTATTTTTGGAGTCTTATAAAATGTAAAACAATTTCTGTTACATTTATGTTGAAAAATCTATTTATAGCCCTGATTTCAGAACTTTCGGAATACTTAAACTTTAAACCCCCATGTCTGGTGTGAATATATTGTACTCTATTTGGCATTTGATTTTAATGGTTGCATTGGTCGTCTTTTTTTTTTTTTTTTTTTTTTGTGTGTGTGTTTTGGAACCATTAATAGGACGAATTTTTGAGGAGCTGTGCCACTAATTGCCTCCTAGCAGGGGATATAGTCAGTCTCGCGCCGGTGGTCACATGGCCTAGTGTGTCAAGTTCGTGGTATACTGGGAATTGTTGAAGTCAGAATCTTGGTCGTGTGAACGATGAAGGTGATTTTCTTCATCTGATTTATCACATTATAATGCTATTTAAACATACAAACTACAAGCCAACACTGATGTGTTTAGCTAAGAAGATTTTACCTCTGATTCATTTTATTATTTCAAAATAAATAAAGCTATATTTTTTAACTTCATATAATTATAATTCATAATTATAATATCAAACGCTACGTGCTGTAAAAATTTTGAAATGCGTCTCAAATTAATTTTCAATCTGAATAAATCTGAAGAGTAATCTGGTGTGTGATAAGTGATAAAGCATCAGAAAGGTTGGAGTGAACTTGGCCTTAAATGACTGCAAGGGTAAATGAAGGTGATTGAGGTGAACATTTCATATTATGGCCCCTGCCTTCTTTTCGTCTCAAGTTCCTCAACGCGTTTAGCATTACCGACTGTTTGTTCCTTCGTGACGTAACCGCGATTAACTTCCCCCCTACAACGTCTATTTATTTACCTTGGCCTTGACCATGAATTGCATGCCTGGAGGAAGGAGGAGGGCGTGGGTTTGCGCGTCTCACTCAAATGACGTCTTGTTTGTCATTGCCGAAAGAGGCTTCACAGGTAGTCTGTTCAGCGTAGGAATTGTTTTCTGAAAGGCCTTTTTCCCTACCAGAAATCTATTATATAGTAGGATATTGGTAGGAAAAAAGACCTTTCAGAGAGTAATTCCTACCATAAATATAGTATAGAGGTGAAGCATAACATTTTCAATGGGATTTTTTAAAAGTACTCTTTACATTTCCCCATTTTACAATCATTTAAAAGGAATTAATGCACGGTACTCCCAATTTTAAATTTTCCATTTCAGTTTAATATTTCTTCAAGGCGTTAACAACAGAAACATTGTCAAATTAGTTTAAATAGAACAGTGATATAACAGTGATTCTAGTTTAGTTATATTCTCACATTAACGTCGGGTCGGCTATAGACAAGATTTGTCATTATTTCATTATTATAATCAAAGTGTTTGCGAATACGTCCCCTTCCCCAAGGATTCAATGCTCTTAACATTTTTCTGGCAAAGTTTAATCTCCAATCACAGGAGCAGAAAAATCTCTGTGCACAGGACTGCGCATGCTCGCGTATCATCAAAGAATTTGGGAATTCTCTAACAAATTTATCGCACAGGAAAGTATAAGGTGTCAGATTTGAATCTAAACTGGGTGAATTGAAGCTGGTTTTCTCCATCCTATTTCACATCCTCTAAACTGGTCGGCGCAAACTATGACATATCGTATTAACTCGTATCGCGCTGTATTGGCTCGGAAAATATTGTGACTTTGGTTTAATTTCCTTCTTTATACACACTAATGTTTAAATGGGCACACTTTAATTGCGGAATAAAGTATACCTGTTAGACTATGCACATGAGTTTAGGAACAACCTGTAGTCACATTCAACTCCGAACCCTTAACATAACAAAACCTAACCTAACCTAACCTAACCTAACCTCTATTTTTTATTTTTAACAAAGTCATTATGAATTTAATTTTTACACCGCAGTTCGTGTAAGGGTATTAACAACCTTGGATGAGTTCTTCCGCAATTCTTGTGCGCCAGTATTATTTGCTCCGCAATTCTTGTGCACCGGTTTAAATGAGCCGATCGACGCGATACGGACAGGTGTGCACCAACCTTAAAACTACCCCCCCTCCTCAACCCTATCTTTAGATTAAACTCTTAATAACCATTACACTTATAGTAAGCCTACTGATGAAAAACATATTCTTAAAATGTCCTGCTTCTAAGTTTCTCGGTCCTAAATAAAAATGTTTCGCTTGCAAGGCTGTAAAATTGAATATGGCATAATGTGTTCTTGTTCCTTTTTCCAGTGCTTTGTTTTTTTACTACCAGTCCGAGCTATCACCATATTTACACTTATGGTGTAGAGATGAGGAAGGTAGAAAAGAGAGGGAATGTATCTGCATTTGTGTAAAGAAAGAGTTGGAAATCTTGCAGGGGAAAATATCTCGTTGCACAAGGCTAAAATTTAAACCCTAATCGTCTAGTCATTGACAAACCGCACAAAACGAGACCGATGCCTTTGTACCCACCGGGGTCTTATGTGTTATTAATTTATCAAATTTCCACGCATGCACATAGAAATTGAATAATCCGCTATATTTTTCGAAGCTAAGTCTTACAAATAAGCCCTTCGATTGTACCTAATGTTGTGTCCATCCAATCACTAGATCGGACATTACCAACTTAATCAAACTTACATTCATCTCTCTCTCTCTATTTTGGCTCCGTTGTGACGTGCACGACATGCCCTGGTGTCTAATGAAAGCAAGAGCTGGGTGTTTGTACGATAAACACTCCGGTGTTTGCGCGCGTGGTGTTGACTATGGTCGAAGATTTTTGTCACATGTGTGGTTTATGTAAGTGCTGGCCCACACCTTCCTGGGCTTAGTCACACGTTTCAGCCGGCATTGGAGACCACTATATTGCCAGGTTATTTGGGCCTTATTTAGTCAAGTCCGAGTATAGCCCAGAAGAAAAACACGAGAACAAATTAGTGTATAGGCAATGACAAAAGAAGATTTAGCAAAGGTTTTTAGCGGTATTTGCAATCACATTACTCTATCAGAGCCTCTCTCTTGTGATAAACATCTCGTTCATATGAGCAGGCTTTCCTGAGGCACCCACTGATTGTTTGGTTTAAAAGTTAGGTTTGCAGGGGACGCGATAAAAGTTAAAATGTTATTGCAGTTTTTATAGAAAAACTTTTTTTGGCCTAAATACAATATTTCTCTTGCAGAAACAAAGAGTTTAATTTTTTTCACATGATGATAGCAACAGTTCTGTAACTTTTCTTTTCATTTAAAAGTTTATCATCTAATGCTGCTGTGCTCATGACAGATATTCAAGAACTTTTGATCACCTTGTGAAGAAAATTTAACTCTTATGTTTCTACTTGAGAGTTTTTTATTTTAATATAAGAACTGCAAAAACTAACACCTTTTATCATGTCCCCTACAATCCCACCCATCCAAAGAAATCTAAACTTCTTGGCTTTTATCTAGCTCTTTCTGAGCTTTCATCCGTCATGCCCTGGGGTTTCATGGTATGCTGACATTCGTTCTTTTAATTAGAGCCCACCCTATGAAGGCAATGTTCGTGCAATCGTGTCCAGCTTGTTTCTGTTGCCAGGAGGAATTCTTCCTTCACCTTGGTAATTAGCTGGGTCATCCATCACGGCCACGTCTTTAGCACCTGGGCCGGTGACGTCACATATCTCGTTGATGTGTGCTTTAATACCGTGATGGTGATGACCTTGGCCTTGGGGGACATCCTAGATCGGCATACTTTTACCTAACAAAAATAGCACAAACATGTCAGAAAATTTGTGGGGATAATTGGGATTCAAACTCTCAAGTTAAATATGAGTGTTAATCCCACAAAGAAATTATTGTCAGCAGTCAATTTGTTTGGATATTTTTTGAGAGTGTAAAGCTTGATTCACACGTTCGCTGAATTTTAAAGTAGAATCTACTCGAGATTTTAATGCTGCCGAAGATATTTAAAGTGGTATTGTGGTAAAGTGGTATGAAACTTTTGGAAAATTAAATGTATTTTATAGAAGATATTTGAAGTAGTTTTCCCCAAGCAAATATTTTAGGGGACTTCTCCAGGAAATTTTTGAAAAATTTGATGTCTCTAAACACTATTTAAAATGGTCTTCGCCTAGAATAACTAAATGCATCCAGAAGTTAATTTGGAGTTTGATTCAAGGCCATCTTTAAACTTAATATTCAAGCATATCAAAAAGGAGGGAAATAAATATATAAGGGGGGCGAGTTTATCCGGAAGGAAGGGTGCGAAATAGTTCCATTAGTGGCAATGCCCCCTCCGGTTCCATCGCCGCTGTGTGTAGTAAAACAAATCAACACAGAACGAGAACGACACACTTGCTTTTTATTCATAGAATTATTTCAAATCATTTCACAACAGCAAATGCAGCTGTCTGCTTGTATCTCGCTTTCTATGCGCATGCGAGTATTGTGTCGGTTGGTTTAGATGTATGCGTACTGATCGAGTACCTACGTTGGTTTTAAAATCTGATCATTTCTTCCACGCAGTTTTTATGGAGAAGCGTGGACAAAACCATATTGTTTCAACTAGTGCAGAGTGACATACGCAGTTCTCGCTGATTTCTTGTGATTGGTTTAGATCTCATCATATTAACCCAGCTCATTTCTCCTTTTGTTTTTCGGCGAAAGTGTGAATCCACAGTAGCGCTTTATTTCACGCACTCGTAGAAATGTCTTGTCGACCCATAATGCATTGAGAATCAAGATAGAAACATTCGATTGCTATCTTGTTACGTTTAGAAAGGGTGAACATCTGTTTAATTTAACGTTCTTATCATCATGCCAATTGTTGTGTTAAATTATTTTGACGCCAGAGATATTTTTAAAAAAAACCTAATTTTTCCGGTAAAAATTATAGTTCATTTTAATCTCATGGGAAAAGGACGTATTTTTGAAATCTTGGATTATTATGGTACAGTAGTAACATATCTGGTATACAGTAGACACTTTATAGTTGGTACATAATATTATGAGAATAAAATTATATTTGTGCTGATTGGCTCTTGCAAACAAATCTTTGTGGTACAAGGAGAATAAAACAAACTATTTTAATTCAAACCGAACTGATCGCGCTGAAATCCTGTTATTGGTTTAGATCTCGTCACGTGATACCCGTTTCTGTTCCTTCCTTCTTTCCTGCAAACGTTTAAATCCTAATAAAACTGTCCACTTATAGATATCAGGATATGTCCTAAGTAGCGCGCACCCTTAAGTCACTGTACTCATGTAACCCTGCGTTCAAAAGAAATTCCCATTAGCTCCCGAACCACACTAATAAATAGGACCAAATAGGAGTTAGTAAACTCACTTTCTCTCACTTGGGATTCACAGAGGAAATATAACTCAAGCGTCCAATAAGTGGAAGCGTTTTTCGCTCAAGTGCTTCACCACGTTCAAGGATCGCTCTAAGTTGCAATAGTCCTGGAAGGGTGAATTTTGAAAACGAAAGACAAAACGTTCTAGAGAAATGCTGTAACGACATTTTAAATAAATAACCTACTCTGTATCTGAAGTAAAACCAAACCCAATGGCTAGTCCCCTTCTTCAATTATATTTTTGTTTATTATGTTTCATATTTCTATTATTAAAACTGACTCGTGTGATTTATTCGATGTAAGAATCAAAATGCAACCGAGAGTGACCCACAATGGCGTATCCGCCACATTTTCCCTAATAAAGGTGCATGAAATATTATTACAACTGCCCTCGTAAATCTGTCATCAGGTATCCTCGCTGGAGTGTGACAGTGTTGACGGGTTGATATGATATGAGCTGTGTACGTGTTTTGTTTACCTGTCGCCCCTCTCTCCACACACACACACACACACACACACACACACACACACAACTATATGTGACATTGTCCGGCCGCTCGACCTGCTCTGACGTCACTCGGCCTCACTCTTGTTCCCAAGGGGACAAAGGTCGTCCTCAAGGTCAACACATATTGGAGCCGGAAAAGAAGTCACATATTTACAAACTAATTTTGCTCTGAAGCTTAGTACCAGAGATTATTGAGATTGTTGACGACCAGGTTAAAGGTCTTCCGTGAAACAGCCCGCTCCTAGCGAGTGGCAGTAGTACTAATTGAGCGAGAAATCTAGCGGCTGACCTTTAAACTACATATGTAAGAGCCCTCTATTAGCTAGACTATAAACTAGATTTGTTACTAGCGTACTAGCGGAGCAATATTTAACTACTGCTACACTGAATTTTTTTTTTTTTGTTTTCTGGGAGGAATGAGTGTCTGAAATGTTTTTTCCCTGCCAAAATTCTACTATAGGTAGTATTTTGGTAGGGAAAAAGGCCTCTCAGATTTTCATTCCTCTCAGAAACAGGATATACTCACTTTGGTAAAGTTTAATGATTGTCTTATCACCAGGAATCTTTAAAAAACACGATTGAAAATGTATTATAACTCCAGGAATGAAAAGTGAAAACTTTCCATTCTTGAACTAAAAATATATACATGTCCAAGAATAAAAATTTTTTATAAACCTTATCTTTTATTTCAAAAGTTATAATAACTTTTCAAATAGGGTTCAAACTTCTCTGATGTAACAATTCATGATTCTCCATAAATAGCTTAGTTAAATAGGCATTACAATTTCAATGAATGACCAAAGTACAAGTGATCAAAAATGAAAAACAAACACTTATGAATAAAAAAATATTTTTTAATATCAAATAAAATATAGTCATACATATAAATCTTGACCTATAATCTGGTGTAGAAAGAAATATTTATTTACAATACTGTTTTATGAATTAAACTGATGATACATTTTTTTAAACATATAAGAAAAGAAAATGGAAATAAAAAATACAAAGCATGAGATTTTGTCCAATTGATTGCGAACAATTACATTAAAGTGAACCTATATGTTAAAACACTTGATATATTGAGTAAACTAATGCAACTTCAAACCAGCTTTAATAGTAAAAAAGTCAAGAGTCCAGCAACATTAGTAAACCAACATGAAGAATGCAGGTTACACGGAACTGATTACAGGATGGCATCCGACTCAAACGTTTATGAAACCTTTAAGAGAAAGAGAAAATTGTTATTTTTATACAAACCAATACTAAAACAAACTCTACAAATTTGGAGCCAAGTTACTAAAAATATTTACACACAAACCAAAATAGTTAATGTTGTGCTATAAGCTTAACTTAAGATGACTTGCCACATTGACAAAGATTTAAATATATTTTTTTGTTCACTGTTTGGGCTCAATTTGTGCCCTAACATGAATATACCCATATGCTAAGACTCTATATGAAAAAAAAAACCTTGAGTTCAAATTGTTGTGAGAAACTAGGAGTATGCGAAGCTTTGACTTGGCATCGAAACAAACATCAGCTTCAACTTCGCTTCGTCAATAAAAATATTTATGACTATATTACTTCATTTATTTTCAACTATGATAATTCTGAGCTGTTTATATATTACAAATATTCATATGGAAAAAACTGAAGTAATTGAATTATAAGCTGTGATAGTATCTTGATTTGTCAGATTAACACAAAATATTACAGTGGTGCAAAATAACATCCAAGTAATTTTAGTGCATTAGGTTTTATATAACTACAATATAATATTTTTCCAAGCATAAAACAACTAAAAGAAAATATTTGAACTTTGATAATTTTTCATGTATTTGGTTCGAGTTCACTTCAAATTGGAAAAGTGGACTGTGCACACCCCTATGAGACATTTTTTTTCTTCTTTCTATAACATAATTAAGTTCCTACATAAGCGCACGACCATGGTTCAACTTTGTATAAAATGCGCAGTAGAGTGGTGAAAAGACAATATGAAGATTCTCAAAGTCTTTATCTAATTAACATTAAAATGTTCAACTGTGTCAAGATTCACAAGGTAAAAAAATGTTAGTTTGATTATTTTAAATAAAAGTTGTGTATATTTTTAGTGAATAAGTAATTTTTATTTTAGAAATTTGATAAAATTTTCTGACATTTCCTTTGAATATGTGGTGGACTCGCTAGAACTCAAGGTGGCCCACCATATTACTCTTTCGAATGCCCAGTTTTTCCGCATGTTCTAGTGCGTACTAGTTACTAAATAATGGACAACTACTTAGACCTGAATGGAATGGGCCAGTTTCATATGCAGCACTGGCCCATTCCATTAGAGTTAAGGTAGGTGTTGCCTTGTATTTATTATCTGGTTACACTTATGGTGTACTAAGTCTATTAAACTGGCCCTACAAGGCTACAGGTATAAGAATAATTCCCTCTGTGTTTGAACAGGCTTGGGACTGTCTTATGGCCACATTACATGTGTTCTATGTGGACCTTAAGGTTTTGATAACAAAACGTTATTAGTAGATGTGTGCAAGAGGTATTTATTTGACTGAGATCATTAAATGATATGAAAATGTTACGAATTGTGTAACCAGCAATATTTTTGTTAAAAAATATATACAAACTTGTACTTAACAAAAATATTTCATAATTTGTATTAATATTATTATTATATATAATTTAGTAATTGATTAATGGCTTGGAAATATATGTGTGGAAACACTATTATAATTAGGAATAGGACCCTATAATCCTTAAGGAGATTCTAGGATTTTAGAAAATATTAGATTTGAAACACAAACCCTATATATATTCAATTATTCATTTGAAATTTGTTTGAACCTCAAATACTGCCTATTGGTGGTCCAGAACCAACATAATTCTAGAAAAACTAAACCAGGGATCAGATCAGTAATTTAACACATTAATTTTTGTATGAATGTTATAAGGAATGGATAAGAAAATATGTTTACATTTATTTACAGTTACTATTTTCTAAAATTTCCAATTTCTATTATATTTTTATTTTCACTGAGGTTTATAATTTTACCCAAGATTCAGATTGGAAAAATAGTGGAGTTGACACTAATTTAAAAATAATGTAATTTAATTTATAAGGAAGGAAGCCAAGCCGAAATAAAGTTATGCTAAGTCTTGATAGAAACAAATGTTATTTATTTTATAGACATTTGTTTCTATCAAGGCCCCTTCCCAACCAATTAAATTACATTATTGCACAGTGTTTCCATATTGGTTTTTCTAAGATCTTTGTAAACGGATAATTAGATATTAAAAAGTTATATGCGCACACCTAGTCAATACCAAAAAGTCCTCAAAGAACTAATTAACTCATTAAATTCACAAATAGAATCAATATAAATTTTTTTAGTACACTGTCTTACTACCTGTTCAGGTTATGCAATATATGCAACTTGGCACAGCACAGGGTCATACTACCTGTTAGAGCTATAGCAAATGGGTTATGGATGAGGTAGGTGTAATTAATAGGAAGTGCACCCACATTTGCATGAAGAGTGTGAAAACCTTTAGGAAAAACCACTCTCAGTTCACCTGACCGGGATTGAACCCTGATCGCCACGTTCTCAGAAGTCTAGTCTAACATGAGTTTAGCGCGTTAGACCGTGCGGCCACAGAGATGGGTGAGGGCATGTAATTGCATCTGCCTGGGAAGATTGTAAAACTGCATTGAAAAGAGACAGATATTATTTGATTATGGGGTGGGGATGAGGAAGATTTGAATCCTGACCGATGTGTCACTAGCAAACTAAACTAAATGAGCCAGAAATTTGGACTGTAAGCATACCGACGTGGGTACAAAGGAGTTGAAAAATAAAAATAAAACGTACCCGGCACTCGAACTGAAACAGAAACTATATAATTAAACATTGACTACCATTAAATTTAAAAGGAATATAAACACTGCATGTCAGTAAATATAGCATTCTCACTACATTTCAATAAACACATTCCATGTGACTTCGAGTATTATCAAGACATACAGTACATGTAAATAATAAGCATCGCCATTACATTTCAATAAACACATTCCATGTGACTTCGAATATTATCAAGACATACAGTACATCTAAATAATAAGCATCGCCACTACATTTCAATAAACATATTCCACGTGACTTCGAATATTATCAAGACATACAGTACATGTAAATAATAAGCATCGCCACTACATTTCAATAAACATATTCCACGTGACTTCGAATATTATCAAGACATACAGTACATGTAAATAATAAGCATCGCCACTACATTTCAATAAACATATTCCACGTGACTTCGAATATTATCAAGACATACAGTACATGTAAATAATAAGCATCGCCACTACATTTCAATAAACACATTCCACGTGACTTCGAGTATTATCAAGACATACAGTACATGTAAATAATAAGCATCGCCACTACATTTCAATAAACATATTCCACGTGACTTCGAATATTATCAAGACATACAGTACATGTAAATAATAAGCATCGCCACTACATTTCAATAAACACATTCCACGTGACTTCGAATATTATCAAGACATACAGTACATGTAAATAATAAGCATCGCCACTACATTTCAATAAACACATTCCACGTGACTTCGAATATTATCAAGACATACAGTACATGTAAATAATAAGCATCGCCATTACATTTCAATAAACACATTCCATGTGACTTCGAATATTATCAAGACATACAGTACATGTAAATAATAAGCATCGCCACTACATTTCAATAAACACATTCCACGTGACTTCGAGTATTATCAAGACATACAGTACATGTAAATAATAAGCATCGCCACTACATTTCAATAAACATATTCCACGTGACTTCGAATATTATCAAGACATACAGTACATGTAAATAATAAGCATCGCCACTACATTTCAATAAACACATTCCACGTGACTTCGAGTATTATCAAGACATACAGTACATGTAAATAATAAGCATCGCCACTACATTTCAATAAACATATTCCACGTGACTTCGAATATTATCAAGACATACAGTACATGTAAATAATAAGCATCGCCACTACATTTCAATAAACATATTCCACGTGACTTCGAATATTATCAAGACATACAGTACATGTAAATAATAAGCATCGCCACTACATTTCAATAAACACATTCCATGTGACTTCGAATATTATCAAGACATACAGTACATGTAAATAATAAGCATCGCCACTACATTTCAATAAACACATTCCACGTGACTTCGAATATTATCAAGACATACAGTACATGTAAATAATAAGCATCGCCACTACATTTCAATAAACATATTCCACGTGACTTCGAATATTATCAAGACATACAGTACATGTAAATAATAAGCATAAAATATATTATATGCAAAACCAGAACTCAAATCACATTTGAGATCCTAGAATGTTTCAAGTCAAAGATCCTTAATTTGTTTATTGACTGTTTTTTTTCAACATATTATAATTTAAATAGGCCTATGATTAAAAATAACAACCTTATCTTAGCTTCATTTTAATAGTATTTATTATTTTACTATTTAATGTCATAAATATATCTGGGGTGATAGCCCAAACCATCTTTCACTATGAGCCCTTGATTTATTTCACGCCCACCTTAAGTAGGCTTTCTATCCACATTATCAGGACCTAATTAGTATTAAAAAAATTCTATGATTAAAAGTGTCCGTAGGCTACATAGCAGGAAATGTACTAGGATTTGTATGAAGAGAGGCTCAAAGATAACCTGTAAAGTTATTACTATATTCTTACCTGTTTTCCTGTTTTGGAAATCTAAAAAAAGAAAGCTTATGATTTTTCCAAGCTCTGCTAGGACATCCTGGAACCTGGCATAGACATTTGTTCACCATCTTCTGAAAATACAAGTGAAACATCTTAAATGTATAAGTAATGATGATATTTTTGAATGAATGTGTACATGTAAAACTTCAATAAAAGTCATGGCTTTGTCATTTGTAAGAAAGACTAGTCTTACTCTATTTTTAAAATAAATTTTTTGTACATGCACATTGAGTAATAGTATCCAATAATTACTCGCCCTCAGATGACCTGGTGGTCTAGAGGTAAGGTTTCAGACTTCTGTGCTGAGTGTCCGGGGTTCAATCCTCGATCCCGGCACAGATTTATCTGATTGCCAAACCCTTCCTTCACCTCTGACAAGACGTGTATTAATCACAACTTGTGGATGTGAGAAATGCCAGGCCTCTACCGTGGTTCGGATTCCACGTTAAACTGGAGGTCCTCCATTTCATCTCACAAACACCCTACCATTACACATTAGCGTAAGTGCGTATAACCCAAACGGGTAGTCATACGCGGTGCTCATAATAATACTCGCCCTCGGTGGTTGTACAGTCTAATATAATAGTATCCCCATTCTTTTTAATGTTAATATAATCTCAGATGCATTAATTAAAATAAATAACACACCTAGCCTACCATCGTTAATTTGTTACCGGTACCATACCTAAGTTCCTGAATGGTTACAAACTACTGCAAGAATTTAGGCCTACTATTGTTATTATAATAAATTGCTACTTTTTGAACATATTTAAAATGATACTTAACTAATTATTAAAACTAATATCAATGTACACAATCTATGGGCCTATAAATTGCTTCTAATATTCCCGTAAGTTAATATCTACATAATTATATTTTACCACAAAAAGTAGACTTTATTTTTATTGAAGCCAATCCAGATCTTAATAGGCATAAGTTATGAAAGCCTAAATAATCAAATGATTTTTGGTTGTTTTTAGATTAGGCACTGTAGGCCTAGGCATTATAGAACTCTTAGCTCATTCAAAGTTAGTAAAACAAGTTTAGACGACCACAATATGTTTTTCGCTGCCTCAATTGGAAACTTGGGGGCTAACTGCCTATTGCTTTATCAAAATGTATTGAATATTGTATATTTAACTAGTTATATTCTGTAAATTAGGTCTTCAGAATAAAAGAAAAGTAAAATTTAATTAGTTTTGAATGAGATGAAAATTAATTTAATAGGCCAAAGAAGAAAACGCAACTAAAGTACCTAATGTACATATATTTAATATAAGTAAAAATCACTCATTCTTAAACTTAAATTTCAATTTTTTTAAAATTAATGAGCACGCCTTCTAGCACGTGTTCGTGATGGCATCTCGAATGTTAAATACCGACGCGGTTTTTTAGTTAAAGGTCTTAAAGACTTATTTCTTTAAATAATAATAATTAATCAATACACTTACGACAGTTTTGAAGATTCTCTAGTTTATTTCAATAAATGATATTTAAATTTAATTGGGATCACTTAAACACTTGCACAAAATAGACAGCTTTAGTCCGAAGACTAGTTTGACCAAAAGCAAAAATTTAAAACACACTATATTAAAAATGTTTAAACATGAAATACTAATGTTAATTTTAAAAAAAATACCAAATAAAATGTAATATATTTAATTGTTCAAATATAAAAATTGTTTAGTTATTTAAAATACTTTTAAAATTATTTAAGCACTTGTTTAGTTGTTGGGACAGTATGTAGTTGTTGGCTACATGTTTTTAGTTATATTTTATGTGGCACGATCTAGCGAGTGGCAGTAGTACTATTACTTTATTTTTTATAAAACTTTAACGGGACGGAAGTGTTTATGTTTGTCAACACCCCCTGCTTAGTACGCACTTGGAAACGTTGTTGCCCAACATAGGAAACAAATTGTTGGCAAACATTAAAGAAACATTATTTCTCGTCCAGACTACAATGATCAAACATTTGTTTCCTGTACAGAGTTCAGTTGAGTGAACGATGTCTGTTGCGGGGATGCTGCTATGGCTTGTGCTTTATGCGTAGTTACGAGCTGTTCAAGAAGACAGAGAAGAAGAAAACGGGTGGGGGGGGGGGGTCTCTAAAGTGCTTCAAAATAATTCGTACTATGCCAATAAGCTTCTGACCGAACTAAAGCTCGATGACGGCAGTGGTTTTAGGAACTTAACTCGCATGTTTCCTACAGATTTTGAAGTTATTTTACAAATGGTTGGTCGTAGAATACTGAAAATAGACACAATTTAGATGAGCAATCTCACCTGCAAGCCCACGTTGCTTGTTGTTGGAAATGTTAGCCAACATTTTTTCTTGTAACCCATTTGAAATGGATCACGGGAAACACAAAGGCAACATGAAAAACTGTTGGGGAACAGTTTGGAAACAGTTTCCCAACTGTTTCTAAAACAAGGGCAATGTTTTGGTCAAACAATGTTTCCTAGTGCGTACTAGGCTTAAAACAGACACAGCAACCAGTTTCCTAGCCGCAAATTCATTGTCGTGTCGGGAATACTGGAATAGAACTCGTTCCCACTACAACTCGCTTGGTAGCATATCCCTTAATTACAGGAAAACATAACATTTTAGTCGGTCGGTAATCAGTGAATGGATTCATCCGCTGCAGTGAGTTTTCATCCACTACTGCAGATTCGCCCTCTCTTCTATCACTGGGAGTTGTCCAGTGAGAGTTTCCTCATCCCTGAGCGATTCCACGAGTGTTATAGTGATTTAGGCTGAATTAAATTGAACGTATATATTACTAATCAACTGCCACGAAAACTTTTCTTCTTTATATCGGAACTTATTTTATTTGAAAAAAAAAATCATTGTTCACTCATGAGTAACATAAGAAAAAGAAGAAACAAAATAATCGTCGTTCTGTTCTATTATTATCCAAATACAAACTCTGACCAGCATATTTTATCAACTTCCGTTGCCCTTGGAAGAAAGGTCTACTCTATAAAATTATATTCAACTGGTCCTCGTTTGGACACTTGTGTCGTAGATAAAGGTGGTATAATTTGTCGATGATTGTGTCGAAATTTTATTGCAGGGTTGTAAACCATCAGAGGTTGAGATAGGGTCAATAAATTGTTAGGGAATGAATTTCCTGCCACATATTCCTAAAAACCTGTCAATGCTATATTGACGTATTAAGATAGAAAGGTGTGTCGGGCAGAACAACTTTGGGCAGCTGTGAATAAATTGCCTCGTGTCAATAAAATCTTCTTTGCGTGTCATAGGTTCGCCAGCACAGCTCCAAAGAACTCTTCAAGGATTGAAACATCCGTCAGTAGGCGTAGTTGACCTCGGTTGTGTAAAGTGGCTGTGAAAACTAATTAAATTATTTTGTGACAATATTTGCGCGCGTGCGCAGCAAATACATGCCGCCGTACGTCCCTCCCGCACAATATTTCGCCCACCTCCACTGCCGTCTTGGTGGGTGACCGTTTTGAGGTGACACCGTCAAGATGCCCTTGCCCCGACCTCTGACGTACTCTAGTTACTGCGCAGAACCGTCCCCCCCCGCCCTTGTTGCGTGATGTTCCGTGTGATGTAACATGACACCGTGACAAGTAGACCAGGCAGCCTCAGTCAGCAGCGCAGATTGGGACCAGCTGGGATGCAACTCGGGGCCCCCTAGTACCAGTTCTTGTGGCTAAAGAGGTCAACCACGAGTCTAGTGCATCCTGGTTCGATACCGGGGAGCGCTAACCAAGATATTTACCATCTGAATACGTGTTCGTCCTACTATACAATTAGTAAATATCTAGGAGTCAAGGGCTGACTGTCCTGGGTTAACGTGTAGTCAAATTTTCATAGAAAGGTCATTTTAGAATAAAAAAAATCGTTGTCAACGTTGATAATATTCACTATAATATTCGTATTATTTTATGGTTATTGATACTATCGATCAAAAATGACAGCTGCAGCTAACACTATTTGAAGGCAGAATACGTGAAAGTAGATCTGGTAATTTTTATTGCTATCAGATAAATCCCATACAATTAAAATTGGACTGTGGTTTGTAAGTCCTGTGCGGGAATTGCCCGTGTGTTTACAAAGTACACGCTACATACAATAATATCACACTACACGATCGACTTGCCTCTAACCTCAAGGGGTCGATGTTTGAATCGTTCCAATCCCCCACGGACACCTCGAATGTTGTTTTCCATTCTCTCTTCAGATGAATGTTGGTTCATTTCTCTTAGCTTCCTTCCTCATCCTTGCCTTATAGGCTACATTGTTAATAACTCTGGCGATACACGTACAAAACAGCACGACCATAATTAGAGCATGAGATAACTTTTGGAGCAAATATTGCGTATGTTTGTATGAATTGTTTTATTCCATATACAGCATCTTTCTTCCTTCACCAGCTGTACAATGGTTAATAATTCTAAGAGAATTGAGATGAGTAAGATAAATGTTGGAGTAAACGTACCAGCATTTGCGTGTAGGAAGAGAGAGAAGACACGAAGGGAAGAAAAGCTAAGTATAACTGTCCGCGATTTGAACCCCGACCACCACACAGTGGCTATCTATTGATGCACATCATCCTAGGTTCTTATTCCATTAACAGACTATAAATACCCCACGGATGGACAAATCTTCTCAAAATAAATAAGAGGATGGTGTGCAATTAAAGTTCAAACTCGCTGTTAGATTGGTAATTGCTTCTGCCCATTATTAAACAAGACTCTAGCTTGAGCTATTCTGGAAATTTCCCGCTTAACGAGGGCAACTGTCTTCACCTCCCACGTTACCTCCGCATGTTGTTGGGTGTCCAGCTCCACGCTGTCTGCTGCCGCCTTTCAATGCCAAGGTGACCCGCTGCCTCGGGGTTCTGAGCTTGACGTAACCCGCAGGAAGGAAGCTATCGGCCACAATTCCAAAGACTTGAAACTGGGCTGAAGTTGTGAGTAACAATGGTACTCAGGGGCTTAAGTAGTAAATATATTTATGGTGTTGAAGGGAGGGGGGAATAATCGAAAGGAGATCCGGAAAAGCATTACCCGAAATGTCTGTTAAGTGAAAGCCCCTCTAAAAGTTATTTGGAAAGGAGTATTGGGTGATGGGGAGGGAGATTCATGGTAATTGAGATCTATTAATTTTTGTGTTTTGGTTAGGCTGGGATTATTTGTATTCATAACACATAGCTAATAGTAAATAGTGTATAGCGTACAGTGCACGATTCATAAGAAAAATACAAAGGTTTATAATGAAACGTAGTGCTTAAAGTCTTAAGTAAATAGATTTTTGTATTCATAGAACATGGCCTGATATATTTGCACTACTGAATAATAACTTTAAAAATACTCCAATTAAGGTTTCATGCGAAAAACAACGTTAATTAAACTGTATCTTTTGAAACTTTAATTTTAAGTCTTATTTGTACTATTTAATCACATTTTATTTAAATTTGTTTCTTTTTTTATTATTGTTATTAATATTAGGTAGACCCACTTTTCAATCACATATTAAAAAAGTAATGGAGTTGGGTAAAAAAGCCGGCTCTGGCACAATTTTTTTTGAGGCGCGCGTGCAGGGAACATTTTCAAATTTTGGCAGCCATTTTGAATTTTCGGCATGTTCCATAATCTATAAGAGTGATTTATTTATTGATTTACAGATGATTTATTTATTTATCAACATGTCTTAACAAGTCTCGACATGTAGACTATGAACACGCTGGAAATTCGTGATGGTCTCCTCTATACTTTACAGCGTTATGCGTGAATCCAAGATGGCAGATCTCATATCCAACAACTCGAGCCCATACTGGTAAAAAACCCCAGTTTTTTGCTGTAGGGCGTCATTTTCATACTAATTTTTAACTGGCTTGAACATTTTTAATGACCCCATTTCCTTTTAAGGTTATGCGTTTTATTCCCTTTGTCTCCCTGTCACTCCAGCATTTATACATACACAAACCATTTTATATAAATTATTATATTCTGGTTGGTAGCCTTAACTAATATCAAAACAAGGATGTTAACAATGGTCGTGTGAATGCGTTTAGTATTTTTCGTATTGGCTTCTTCTTTGCTTATTCCGTATTAGCTGCCGTCATTATTTAAATATAAGTGTTTCTATTGAATCAAGTACGGAAACCTCGCCATTGTGTAGGGGAAACATAGTTGCACCAATAACAGCACACATTGTGGAAACAAGTCATTTTTTGTATTTGAGGAATTATTTACTATTAGCATATTTATTTACTTTTAAAAAGAAGCATATCCACACCGCTAGTCACGTGAAGTACTTATATTTATCTCTCCCTCCATCTCTCCTTCTCCCTCTTTATCCTAAGCTTCCATCCCTCTTCCTTCACCTTTTTACATTATCACCTTTCTCTATATTTTTCTCTACCCCCTTCCTTTCTTTTCATCTCTATCCCTCCTGACTACTTTATCCCTCATTCCCACTTTATCCCTCTCTCCCTCCAAATCTATCTCACCCTTCCTTTTTTTTTTATCTATACCCCTCTTTTTCCTCCCTCCCACTTTTTCTCTTCTTCCCTTTATATCTCTCCCTCCATATTTATCTCACCCTTTCTCTTTTTTTCTACCCCTCTTTTTTATCCCTCACTATTTTTCTCTTCTTCCCTTTATATATCTTCGTCCTTATTTATCGAAGCCTACCTCTATCCCTTCTTCCATTCCCCTCCCGCCCCTCTCCAAACCTTTCAGGTTATGGCTGGTCGGTCTGCCTCTGAACCTCGTCTCTCTCGCTATGAAAGGTCATGTTTTTGCTGGAAATTTCACCTCATAAAACTAAATGTTTGTTTCTGTTGCCCTATTTCATAACCAAAATGAGTCCGCCCATCTTCATGCGCCAGTCAACTTGTTCCCCGCTGATAGTATCAGCTTATTGGGCTATTCTTGCCGGGTCATGTTTAGCAAGCTCCTGCCCTGCACATAAGTTGCTGAAGCCATCATTTCATTCAAGTTGTTACATCGCAACTTTATTTAGAATTAAATTAAAGAGTATGTCCATGATGTGGGCGATATTTGATATAATCTGCACGTGATACATTTATTAAGAACGTGACTATCCGTTCGGTGGCCGCATTGTCTATGCGCTACTCTTGCAGTATACTAGACTGCCGAAGACGGAGAGATCGGGATTCGATCATGGTCGGGTGTACTGTGGGTGGTTTTACTTAAATGGCTGTCCACTCTCCCTCCATGCAAATGCGGGTATACTTTCTCTAAATTCAATCTTCCTAATCCCTAACACCTTTCTGTAGTTATTACATAGGCGTATAATCCAAATTGGTAGTAAGACGCGGTGCGGTCCTCGTGTCTTTTGACTTTTGAGCAAAGTAAACTAATTTTTCTGAAAATAATGGTAGTAGTTTGTTGTACTTTTTTAAATCTATTGTCCAAGCTAGATAATATATTTGATTGATATTTTGATATCTTATTATTTTTAAATAAAGTAATATATACCACTAAAAATAATAATAATAATAATAATCTTAGGTCCTTTGTCACGCGCCAGAATCTGTAAGGCCCTTGGCCCTGTCGAGTGCAAGTCTAAAACCTATTTTGTGGGATGGTGGACGGGAGGGTGAAAGGCGTGGCGTGGCTTCACAACCGACCAAAGTATCCTTCCGCGCCAACAAGAACAGATGGGTCACGGAAACAGTTGATGGCACTAGCTACCAGACAGGTCTTGCGGAAAAGTAGTACGTTTGGAAATATCAGTTATCTCGAGAACGAGTGAAATTTTTATGTTAATATTTTCAACACCCCCTTCTAAGATAATGTATCGATGTTTTTTAATTGCTACATTTTCTTATTTTTTGTTATGAAGCCGGCAGTTTTCTATTGATAAATGTCAATTTTATTGATATTTGATCACTGATAAAATTATAGAGGAGGTGTGTATATAAAAAGTCTAACTTAATCAACTGCTTCTATTCTTGACCAAACCGTTTCCTGAAAGAAAATTCAAAACAATAAAAATTCTTTAAGATAACTGTTTGTTCCCATGGCTTTGCATTTCTACGACAAATGAAAAGGACCAATCGCTTTGAGTGAATGTTTATGTAACTACGGCACTGCCCCTAAAATTATAAGACCTAAAGTCAATAAATGGTTCCCCAATCTCCCTCCACTCAAATGTGGCTTCAAATTATTCTAAACTTCTCCCTTCTTCATGCCCATCCCATTAGCTTAATTGATTTATCCATACAACCCGAACAGGTACTAAGACGTGGTGGGGGAAAAATAATTGAAAGCGTCATCAGAATCTGTGGGCAGCATAAAAAACTTACATTTTACAAGAATGTAAAATATCCAAGACCTATGTTCAAAAAGAGAAGATCAGTTGTGTCCGATAGCACCCTATATCATCCATTTTAAATCCAAGGAAAATACCGTGATTATTTCCATCTCGATCCTCTTACTTGATTTTCTAGGATAAATTGAAATCTAAATTTGAAGAACTACGCCCTACTACTGGCACGTTTCATTGACTGTGTACTCCTTAAAAAAACCATATTCCTTCCACGCAAATGTGGGTACATTTCCTCGAAATTGAAACACTTTTAATCCCTATTACATTAGTATAGTTAGTTCATACGCTTATAACTCCCAAAAAGTGGACCGAGAAGAGAGAAAAAAACTGCATATATTAACATGCTATTTTGAAACTCACTCCCCCCCTTTTTTTTTTTGCAAAAAAAAAAATTAAATTCTACATATTCCCTTGTTTTTAATAATAATAATAATAATAATAATAATAATAATAATAATAATAAAATAAAAATAATAATAATAATTCAAAATCAAAATAGTTAAAATGGCAAAGGATTAAACAGGAAATGTAGACGTATTTGAGAGGAGAGAGAGTGGAAAACCTTATAAAATGCCATGGTACACCCGACTGGGATACCGATCAATCCCGTCAATGGCAATCAATAGAATGCCAGAGTGACGCGATCAATCATTCGACCTCCGGTGCGGGTATTTATGAATTTTTAGCACCCATTAAGGCTATACTTTTATGTACTAATTACGATAATGGACTTGGGATGAGGAAGGTTGAATTTAAATAAATGGTGCCCACATTTGCATGGAAAGAGAGTGAGAAACCATTTAGGGAAAACCACCCTCAGTACATATGACCTAGATAGAACCACGATCTCCCCGTCAACGGCAGTCTAGTTTATTGCTAGATTAGCGCCTTAGACCATGCGGCCACCGAAGTGGGTTTTCGTATATTAATAGACAGCTGATCTACCGTCTGATGACGGGGTTTGATTTTATAGGTTTGGCGTCTATACAAGGTAGCTTCTTGAGTAGAAGAAGCAGCTGCCATCTCTGAGATTTACCAACTCTTTCTGTCCCTCTCCTCATCCTTAGGGGATGCAATTTGAAAACTCCTCAAAACAGTCTCACCCAGTTCTAGAAAGGAGCGTTCGGAAAGCCATCCATACTGCTCGCGAACAGTGTTCGATTCGTTGTTATGTTCGGACACTGCTCTAAGTTACGTTATTGATGTCATCTCGAGAACATGCATAACCCGGACGTTCCTCGCTGACCCGCAAGTTGACCCTGTCCTGCCCCGATGTGCGGCATCGTGTGTATCTCATCTACGGAAGGAGTAGTGGTAACAGACAGCTAGTAAAAACTACAAGTTCTACTCTCATGGATTTCATTCACCAAACCATATCATCTGTGAGACTATAATTGATTTTGTTGTCACTTTTGGCAGTCAGGACATTCACAACAAACAATTTGTTTTTAACAATGGTTTTTTTTAACTGTTTTTACATATTCTGCTAGCTGTCAATTATCTCCACCTCTATGGTGAATATACTCTACATATAATCGCCTAGAGATGACGAGGGATACCCCGGATTTGAACCCCGACTTATCCTTCGCTGATATCAGGGGTGAATCCAGGATTTTCTGGAGGAGGGGGAGGAGCGTGGGTGTTCTCACGCGATCGGGTCGGGAGAGGATCCCCTCAAGAAAGTTTGACAGAAAAAAACACTTTAAATATGAGGGTAAATCTTAAAGTAATTTTTCAGTGTAACGCTAGATTTGAGGATAATCCTAAAACGAAAGGTATAACTCAAAATTTGCGATTAGTATTGAAATTTAATCAAAACAAATAATAAGAACATCAACAAATAGTGATTATTAAGAGGGAAATAAGTTAAAACATTATAACAATTATTATATAGATAGTTTTTTAGCTATTCAATCAACAAAATAGATGGAATTATTCAGATTTTGAAGATGTGGTATTATTTAAAGATTTTGTTTAAAGCACGTTATTTAAAAATAAATTATCTTAAAGATCTTTATTTATTATTAATCATTGAATTAGTAATAATAAAAATGATAAAATAAATTTAAACCTAAACAAGGTTTGTGCAACAAGGTGAGAGGCGCGTGGTTTCATTAACGCCTATTTTCACCGTTTTAATACTTAATGCGCTTTTTTGTCTTATGTATTTGTTATAATTAACGTATATCAATCATTTAATAATATTACCACTAACAATTTTTCAATTGAAATCTGGTTAGTGAGATACTATTACGTGACAATAAAACTATTAGTGGCCTTAACATTGATTTAATTGGTTTGACTTCTTGAGGGGGGCGCGCACCCCGCCCACCTCCTGAATCCACCCCTGGCTGATATACCAAGAGATGAAAATGACATTAAGTCTGCGTGTTCACCGATGCGGTATTTGAAAATAATTCAAAACAGAATGTTTTGGAACTCTGAAGATAAAGTAAAAAAAAAACTATTCCCCCTCTCCCTCCACCCTCAATATGTACACGCTTTATTTGGTTAATCAAAATGTGTTTTTGGTTCTTGAACATTTCAACTACCAACGTTGTTACTTGGAGGGGTAAGGAAATACTCCAAAATAACTCTTTTCTTCATTGATTAGAACATTCTTTTATAGCACCAAAAAAAAAAAGGTCTGGCGTAGAAGCATTCTAAGTGGTTTTATTCTATAATTTCTGTTTGAAATCCTGAACAAAAGTGCTTCCCAGGCAGGATGTGAGTAGGCTTTGGTTTTCCTCTAAAACCAGGAAGGGCGCATGCGTTGATTCCCCAGACATTTTCAATATCTGAACAAAACAACGCCACAAATGTTGGTCATTCCTGGCTAATAGCTCCTGTTCATTGAGGTGCTGTTCCTTTGGCTGGGCGTCGGCTGGCTGTGAGGTTAGTACAGCCATTGTACCAGGGCTCCATTTGGGCAGCTAATGGTCCGTGTGATTAACGGCTGGGCAAGTCCATTGTCCCCAGATGGTCTGCTACTGGGACTTCTAACTGGCATCTAGCCCGCCCTGAGTTCTTGGTGTCTGGAACTTCCTCACTTTGATTGGGTCTAATTTCTTGTTATTGGCGCTGAATACGCTGAATACACGTCGGGTTAACTAAACTGGCGTATGTGACGTCCAGTTATTTTAATATATTTGAAGTATTTGATGTGGACTTTCCGAACCGACTGATTATATTAGCACACGACTTATAAACTAACGTGAGGTGGGGGTTGCAAGGAACACGAGCAAATGTAAGTGTTTTTTGCAGTTTTTTTAGCAAAAAATTATGTTAGTAAAAAAATAAATCCAATATCAAACATAGTTTAAGTGTCTTCACATCGTGACCTCAACAGTCATCTGTCAAGGGTTTCTTGGAATTTCATGAAAACGTGTTCTCTTAATATGAAAAGTTTGTTAGAATATAATGCAACTATGCTCATGACAGATACCAACAACTGTTTTTATCATACTGTGAAGAAATTTAAACTCTGCGTTTGAATAGTAGCAATATTTGATTTATTTTGGCCCAAAAAAAGTTTTGCTATAAAAACTAAGGGAAGCATCGCGTCTTACTACCCGTTTGGGTTGTTCGCCTATGTACTAATAACACTAATAGTTTAGGTATTAGAAAGGTCTGATTGAGAGAGAATTTACGTGGAAAGGGAGTGGAAACCCGTTTAAGAAAAAAATACCCTCAATGCACCCGACCCTGATCGAACCCCGATCTCCCCGTCTTCGGTAGTCTAGTCCAACTTGAGAGTAGCGCGTTATACCACCCGGCCACCGAAGCGGGTTACTGGCATTGAAATAATTATTGCTTGTGGCAGTGAAAGGGAAACGTTGGTCCTGTATTTTTGGGGCTCACCTATTCAGTTCCCGTGTTGTGTCCTTGTGTTTGAAGAGACCAACCGACCAGGGTTCCTCCTCGAGACCGCGCCTGGTAGGTCACAGGTCACCAGAACTGCAAGGGGTGAGGCGGGGGGGGGGGGGTTGTTATTTGAAGGTGTAGATGGTCCCGAGTCACGGCATAGTGTTAAAATATAGGTGGGTCGCCATGGAAAGAACCTTTTAGAAGATGTATTATTATTATTATTATTATTATTATTATTTAGCACCGCGTCTTACTACCCGTTCGGGTTATACGCTTAGAAGATGTAGATAAAGATGTGAAACGGAAAGTTCTCCCTATATTTTTTTCGGAAAATTTTCCAAAACGAAAAATGTTTAGTTATTCCTATCTACCCCTCCTCCACTCTCGTTCCCCCTCCCCCTTCTTATAATCCACTCTTCTCTTAACACACTATATTTTGAAGTATAATAGGCTCTAGGTGCCACCTCCACAATTTAACCCCTCCCCCGCAAGCCGCCACTGCGGAAAATTTTCATCTCTAGATGTAGACTGTAGAGAGTAGCAAACCTTGACGAAAGGTCATTGTGTATACCTTACAACTGTCGAAAGTGACAGCCGTAGAGCATATGGATGGACTTGTAATTATATGAAAGTAGTTTTAGTAACTTTTGTAACTGTTGAATACTGTTCTTCTTACCGTGTTTCTATTTTACACGCCATCGAATTTATTAGAACTAAATGTACTAAACGGAGATCTCTTCAAAGGAGGTTGTAATTTCCAGCAATCTTCGTGGTGCGGAACACCCCACGCAGAGGGAATAATACAGCCCTCGGCCGGTGGGATCGTGACTGTCAGTTTTCGCACGCCCTCGCAAACAACAATTTGTTCTTCTGAGAACGGGGGAGGGGCGTGGTCCCCTCTTTCTGCGAGGTCAAAATGTCAAGGAGGCCAGACCTCTTCAATTTGAACTACGGAACGAACCGTAGTTGTGATGAATGCGGCTGTGCAAGAAAGTATCGAGAAAAGCGGACAATATGCGAGATGTTGAATGATGAAGCGCCTTCTAGATGGCATCGTTGTAAGATGGCCCCATCCAAGTTGTTACTTACTGAAAGCATTTAAGAGCACTGTCTACTTCAAGAGAAATATCCTCACACTACCTCACACTACAATGTTTCTTATAGGAATAAAAGTTCTGAAGGTTGAACACATTTAAAACAATCCACAATTATTATCTTAGAATGTCCTGTTTTGACCCAGTTTAAAAATGACTGAAGTTTAGGGATGGGACGATACTTTCCATGATATCTCGATACCATCGATACTTGGGGTATCGAGTATCGAGTGGTTGATTAAAAATAGTACCGAGAACATAGAAGTATCTCGAAAAATCCTTGAATAGAAGAAATCGCAATGAAATCGATATGATATGTTAAAATATGTTTGCTAGCCCATGGCAATAAAATATAGGGATTTTAATGTCGCCACACTTAATTGGTATGCTACAATCTGACAAACAAAAAAAAAGTTTGGTGGTAATCCATCAAAAACTGTGGCTGCGGCGGTGGTGTAGAATCGGCATAGTACCTACTACTCGGCTGCCTGGTATCATAGGCCTACTCGCAATTCGATGCATTACGTGTCACGTCATGAAGCGCTTATTTGGACTTTGTTCTCCATTGCCACGTGCATAGCGACAGTAGCAGTCAATAATAGCATGTTAAAGTGGAGGTGTCTAATCAAAAAGTACGAACTTACAGCCGATTTCACGGAGTTTTGAGTTAATAAAACGGATCATTTTCTACGGTCGCGGCCGTTCAGTGTTTACGTTTTTTTTTCTGGCGTTGAGGAAGGGTAGTAATAATTAATTTCAGTGTGATTAATCCTATCTAATGGGTTGGTATCGACTTAAGTATTGGTATCGAGTATCGTGAGAAAATGGTGATATCGAGTATTGAAAAAAAAAAGTATCGACCCATCTCTACTTAAGTTGTTTGAGGAAGTCTAGATATTTGTTTCTAACCATTTACTTTATCATGATAGCGACCCGCGATGGGTGCCAATTTATAATGATATGAATTTATTGAGATATAATTGTCTCGCGATTGGGAGCCAATTTATAATGCTACGGACTGTTTGTTCCGCTATTAGCACCAATTAAAATGATACGGTTTAATATTGGTATTTATAGCCCCGTGATCGAGTGCCAATTAAAATTGTTACCGTTTAATTAGCTGATATATGCCCCGTGATCGAGCACTAATTAAAACGGTACAGATTGAAATCGTGATAATGCCCTGTGATTGAACACTATCAATAACAATATTAAGTAAACAAGGCTTTTGATGTTGCACACGATCTATAAGATGATTACACCTTCGGTACGAAGATATTATATGAAATGATACAATTTTTGTTGAACTACAGATTATTTTTCTCTAATTTTACTCGCTAACATTTTCAATGTACTCTTGTAACGATAATAATGTCAAAGGATTGCACCATTAAAACTTATTTTTTATTTCATAAAGTAACTCCGTAGTGTTTACCAAACAAGCAAGTGACGCTAGCTCCCTCTACCCAATAGGAAGCTAGCCTTCACGACACCTGTCGCCAGGACGCTTTCGATTTGTTGGTTTTGACACTGGTCACGAGAGGTCCAAGGAGCAAGGGGTAGGTCATATATAAGCTGCTTGTGCGTATGAATGTAGAGAGTAGTCACATAAATCTACACAGTTCAAGTAGGAAAAATAGTAGTAATATAACCCAAAAGATAAAAATATTAATAGTGCCGGCGACATAAACCTATAGAACATTGTGTAATAAACCAGGGCCATAATCTAAATAAATTGTGTGCAACATTAAAGGTTTTATTTATTTAATTAAATTATCTCACAAACATTCTGTACCGCTTTAATTAGTGCTCGATCACGGGGCAATTATCAGCTGACTAAACGGTATAACTTTAACTTGTGCCCCAAGCAAACGTGGGGCATAATAATAATAATAATTCCGTATCATCATAATTGGCGCTCGATCACGGGGCTATAAATACCCATTATCTCACAATCAATTCAAGAACGTTTTAATTGGCGCCCAACGCGCAACCAGAACGTTACAATAGGCGTCCAACGCGCGACCGTATCGTCATACTCTATGGTTTTAAGTTAGTGGTTCTGTGATGTGATATTACTCGTTCTATAAATGTATGCTACCGGCACTGTGTGTATTCATACGCACAAGCGGCTAATATATGACCTACCCCTTTCCTCTTGGACTCCTTGTCACTAGTGTCAAAACTAATAGAAAAACTGGGAATACGATGTTGTGAAGGCTGGCTTCCTATTGGGTATAGGGAGTCAGCGTCATAAGATCTCAATACTACGGAGTCGATCTTTTAATAAAAAAGTTTAAAGCGCATTACATTGACATTATTTCTGAAGACATGTGATTTTCCATGAATGAAGTATTAAAAGGATATTTTACATATAGCACTTTAAAGAAAATTACACTTCATCCATGATCCATGCATCCTAATGACACACACTTGTATTTTAATGTCCATCCTCGCCTGATGACTTGTTGGCGTGCTAAGTCGGCAGTTAAAAGCCAAGGTCTCCAACAGAAATTAATAGAACTTTTATTTCACCTAAAGGCTTATATAAGTGTGTTTTTTACGAGCCTGCTATGGGAAGAATACATTCTCGACCCCATCGGGATTTGAACCATTCACGGTTATGGTCTGAAGCGCAACGTTAGGTGGGCGAAGTATTCAAGTCTTGTGACCGTGTTCAGGATGGTGGATCTGGTCTCTCCTTGTTTGCTGTCCTTGGCACGGGGGAGTGGAGGACCTGACCTAACATTATCCCGCTGAACGGGTACACACAATCGCCCTTATTTGGGTCCCTGGAACGGGAAGGGGGGGGGGGGGATCCACGCCTGACCTAAATGATAGTGGGGCCGTCCAAACAACTCTTTTTAACGCTTCATTTCGCCGAGTGGTTAGGTCGGCCGACTTGTCTGGTTCTATCACAAAACAATCAACTCTGTTGCATTTATTTCCGGCGCTGTGGTCAATTTGTGGATATTTTTAGATGAAAATTTGTTGTGTACCGAGATTAATTTGGGTCTTCTTAATACAGTATAAGTTGTATAGGACATCTAGAAAAGTAGATCTACCTTCACCTCTTCATACGTCCGGTCATGTCATCTGTACCTGTCACTTTTGATAGAGCAATACCTTTAAAATAACATTAAAAATAGTAAAAGTTTCCACTTCTAACCACAAAAATTATGTTTGTATTTTCTAAAAGGCCCTTCCTATGAAAATTGCAAAGTTCTTTCCCCCCCCCCCCCCCCCCCCCAAAGTATCCACGTCTTTTTATCTGTTCGGGATACACGCCTGTATATTTAACTACGCTAATGTGCTAGAGATGTGGAAGGTTGAGTTTAGAGGAAGTGTGCCCACAATTGCATGGAGGGAGAGTATAAAACCACCCTCAGTACACCGTAGTCTTGTTTCCATTCTAGACGGACAGCAAAGGTCTAGGCTAGCGGAAAGTCCTCTCTTCCTCTCATCGTAAATATAGTAGAAACATGCTAGGAAGGGCGGTATCAAACCTGCATCGGCAGACACGTGAACCACACGTCAGACTTATTTAGTCTGGTTTGTCGGTGACTAGGAGGTTGTGATCCGAATCCTACACAGGTGTATTGTGTGCGATTTTGGTTCCTAAATAGTTTCCTACTCTCCCGCCACAACATTTTTGGTACATTTACTCTAGTTAAATGCGTAAAGCTCGGACGGCTAGTGGTTATTATGAGAGGATAACTTCCAGTTACAAATTTCTTAAACTATTTTTATATATTCATACGTCAAGTCACGTGATCTTTAGCCTCCACTTTTGACCGCTAAAGTAGGAGTAATAATAATGTAGTAAGATATGATTCATGTTGACCACGAAACCTGTGTTATTTTCTAAAAGGGTATTTCTAGCGTGTTCTTACTGTAGTTGTCTCCACTCCATAACCACTGTTCATGCACTAATTAAGTCTTTTAGTCGGTCAGCGCTGTTTCCATTGTTATTGGCAGGCCTGTCCCAGTTCGTGCCGAATTGGACGTGGTTTGTTCTCACACTGGCAGCACTCGCCACGGCTGATCGTCTCTTGACGTGCTTCACATCATCGGTCACTGTCTTTGAGCGATGTAGGATACTGGAGAATATTATAATAGCTACCGTGGCGAGGACTCTAGGACCTGTGTTTCTTTCTGTCCATTTAAGGACTCGGCAAGGACGTGCTGTACTGGAACTTTCACCGGCCAAGACCTGCGCTACCTTTATAGGGACTCACTCGCTGGGGATATTTGAGGGAGTATTGCCGTTACAGATAAAGATGTAACTCTCCTTTAGTTTGACGATGACGGGATAGGTCGAGGTTTGAATCCTGGCTGGATGTACCGAGGTGGGGTTGTTCCTAAATGACTTCTCACCCTCCCTTCACACAAAAGCGAGTACATTTCCTCTAAATTCTACCATCTTATTATTTACCCAATTGGTGAAATCATGTGACTAGCCCGGACGGGTAGCGAATTACTAATAAAACTGCTCCTGTTTTCATAATCGTGTGACCTTGACGCACTACCCATATCACCATATTCACTCCCCCCCCCCCCCCCCCCTCACAGTAAGTCACGGCTGGGTCGTTAGTTCCCTGCCCTGTGCCCTGACAGCTCAAGGCCTCACCGACAATCTACTTTTATCCATAACTCGTGTTCCGATAATTTAACAACTTTAACTTCGTGCGTTCTCTTATTTTTTAAAGGGGTGTTCCGTTTTAATGTCTTATCTCATGGCTGTTAGTATAAATAAATCGGGTGAGTCGGTGGTTTGACCAGTATACCTCATTGTAATTATGGTGACTGGTATATATTCATTAATTTTAATTCCTTGCGGTACAGCAGCCGTGACTCGAATCTAAATGGCACAAAATGTTCCCGATTCTCGTCAATATCTTGCGCCGGTAATTTATTCATTAATGCAGAATTGCTTCTCCCGTCGCTTCAATAGCTTGGCTTTGGCCATCGAGGGCCGCGAATAAAGTCAAAATTTAAATTCTCAAGCGTTTAAATATAAATTTTCCTGTGACTTCCTCTCTTTACCTTCACTGTCCTCTCTGCTGGCAATTTATATTTATATTCCACTTCTTCATCGCATATTTTTTCTTATAAGTGGGCTAACTACTGCTTTACAAATATCTTGCATCCAATAATTTATCCATTTATTATTTTGCGACCTCTTTTCCCTCTCTACACCTTTTATAAAAAAAAGAACTAAACTAATTTATTTTTTTCGCTTTTTGTGATTCGTTGTGGATGCCAAAATGGTCTTAAAATCACTGCCAATACAACTTTTGAAATTATTTCAAAAACTCTTATAAGTATTGGTTTTGAACACCATTAAGTAGGTTGTTTTTATAAATTACCTTAAAGTTATTTTTCATGCACACATAGATTAAATAAGTGGTACGGTGCACAGCACAGACTTTCTCTAGTTTTTATCTTAATAAAGAGATATTTATTTACTAAAACCTCATAAGATATGTGAAACGGAATAATATATATTGTTTCAGAAACACACTACCAAAGAGCATAGATTAAATAAAATACATAGCTATAGAAACATTGAGAAAAGAGGAACATCTCTGTCCACCAAAGAGTATAACAATCTATTTCATACTTGAAAACAAATTATCGTCGCCCAAAATTACCTACTGGCGTATCTGCATTTTCTCAACTTTTCAGGAGAGCCAATTCAACATTTTCTTAAGATTTCACTTTCACATCACAGCGCATACATAACTCATAAACTAAATATCCTATGTCAATGATTATTTTATTTGAGATAGGTATATATTACTTTATATTTACCTTAAAAAAAATATTTTTTTCCTACCACTATACATTTTTTTCCGTCCTTTTCACAGTTAATACGTCACTACGTAAAATTCTTATCTCCAACTTGGTTAGAGAACATATACGCCACTTCGTCACATACTTATCAAGACGAACTAATAACTAAAAATTCCATGTTGGCGGTTACTCCACTACGTCGCTTGGGCGACGATATGTGTGTGTATGCTTATAGCGCCGAAACTATTGGTTCTATAAAAATAAAATATTTCAAATAAATGAATTTTAATTTATTGGTATTAAAAATTTACAATGATAACCTATTTCGTATCTCAAATAGTTGTGGAGATATGATCTAAATTAGGAATGTCTACTTATGTTAAGTACTCCGAAAATCATTTTCGTGGGATGATGAGAATATCCATTTTATTTGACATGTTAAACAATGCCTGGATACTGAAATCAAAATCAAAAATTTTAGAGCTAATTTTGATAAAATTGATTATTTATTTTTTTGCCTTTAACTAAACTAGCCTTAATTTATGATTACATTATCTAATTCCTAAAGTTCCTTGGAGGAACTATATAAAATCCTAGCTATCAAGTTTCAGCCCTATCGGTAAAATAGTTTAGGCTGTTAAGCAGGCCTGACAGTTAAACGGTATCGCAGAAAAAAAAAACCTTTTTCGATTTCAGGGGTCATGAAAGTCGACATTTATCAAAATCTCGAGCTCATTTTTTATTTTGTTTTTTACGAGAGTAATACTCTCCGAGGGGTCGAGAGAAAGCAAAATAACTTGTTAAAACGACGGATTTTTATTTGACCGTTTGTTGGTTCGCCCGAGGTATATGCTACCTTGCTTCCATCTCTGCTTCACATTTAATCGCCCTAACGTTTTGCAGGCTTTACGGTTAACATTATACCTACCAGTGCTCTCAAAGCCACGTTAGTCAAAGGAATATCTTAATGTATAATGTATTTTTTAAATGTTAAAAAAAGCTTATATTTTACCAGATGTTGTGATAAAAATACAGACACAGTTTGAAATAGTTCAAAAATAAATGTCTACACTAAAATTAAACTATTATTTTGTGAATGCGTATAGTAATGACTGCAGGCCGGATAGTAATATAAACGTATTGCAGACAAGCGGGCTGGTCGTAAGTGTCTCGTGGGTCGTGAGTTTGTAAATCCTGTATTAAATTAATCAAACTTAGGATACGGACACGATAAAGAGGGCGAATTTTTAGTAAATGGACGGAGGATATAAAAACCACTCATCAAAACACATCTCACTGTGCCCTATCAGGATTGAACCGTATCCTTTTGTATCATAGTGATTTCTGCAGACGTATTGATAGTTACAGAGAGTTATTACCGCACAGTGACAACTGTGATAGTTACTAATTGTGTTATTGTCCTAGAAAAGTAAAACTAGGTAGGTATTGATTATTATTATCATCATCATCACCGGGTTCTACTAACCGTCCGGGTCGTACGCACTTACGCTAATGTGTAATGGTAGGGTGATTTTGAGATGAAATGGAGGACCTACAGTTTAACGTGGGATCCGAACCACAGGGGAGGCCATTCTACATATTCACAAGTTGTGATTAATACACGTCTTGTCAGAGGTGAAGGAAGGGTTTGGCAACAGATAAATCTGTGCTGGAACCGAGGATTGAACCCCGGACCCCCAACACAGACGTCCGACACCTTATCCCTAGACGGCCAGGTCACCATAGGTGTATATAAATAATGTGTTTGATTCCTGCACCGTTAGGCACGTGGACTAAATGCCAAGCTAATATAGTCTGATTTGCCGGTGACGGCATGTTTAGGGTTCGAATCCCGGCCGGGCGTACTGAGGGTGGGTTTTCCTCGACGTTTTCACACTCTCCAAACTCTAGCCAAACTCAAGTACGCGTTATATAAATTCTACCTTCCTAGTCCTTACTTAATTGGCTTAACTCAAGTTTGTGTAGGCCCGGATGGGTGAAAAGATGCAGTGGGTGAAAATAAATAATAAAGCTACATTTTATCAAGGTTGACAGCAAAAAGTATTTGGTAAATGATCGGAGACTGCCTTCTTTCCCAAAGGTATCTTTGTGTGTGTGTGTGTATGTTTGTATGCGCGTGTGTGTGCGAGCGTGTATATAACAACTTATATTATAGACTATTCATACATATGTTGTCACCACTTGTCTTCAAGGGATTTTAATGATGTTATGTTTGTTGCAGTGACGGCGCCCACTCCCCCTCAGCGCCCATGGATACCCTTGACCCGGCCCAACAGGACCAGGCCCACCTGTGAGTAGTAATACTATTGTAACAAATAACATAATTACTCCTTGCTTAGCATGTTTTTATTCCCCTTCTACCCCCTTCACCCGCAAAAAAAAATCTTAACATCTTGGCATGAATTAAAACATATTTATATTATCTTTATTTGGTATTTTACTTTATCGGTAAGTTATTCGTTTTATGGGATGTATTAGCGTTTAGTAAAAAGTTAATAGTCCTTCAGTTGGGTGCAGCTGAGCAATTAACCGTTTAATTACTACACTTGTTTTTTGTTGCAAGTTAATTAACGAGGAAAATAATAGCTGCAGAGGTTACCCGCTTCGGTGGCCGCGTGGCATAACGCGCTACTCTTGCAGTAGACTAGACTGCCGAGGGCGGGGAGATCGAGGTTAGAATCTCGGTTGGGGGCACTGAGTTTTTTTTCCATTCTTCCTCCACACAAATTCGGGTATACTTCCTTTAATTATAACCTTCCTAGTCCCTAAAACAATTAGCGTGATTAGTATATAAGCGTATAACCCGAACGGGTAGCAAGACGTGGTGCTAAAAAAAGCTGTAGAAATAATTGGATTTATTTTGCTTAGGCCTATATAATATGGCGCTAGCACTCTTTGTACTTGTGTGAATGTTGAAAGTGTATACAAAGGCTGTCCCAATAATAGTTTCAACTTCAACACTACTAGCTTCGGTGGCCGAATAGTCTAAGGCATCACTTTCGCACTCGACTGGAATGCCAGTAACAGGAAGGATGTGGCTCGATTTCCTCTTAGCTGTACTGAAGTTATTTCCTCAAGTGGTTTTCCACTCTTCCTCCGTGCAAATGCGGGTACAGTTTACCTAAGTTCAACCTTCCTCATCCTAGCGTAATTAGTATATAATATGTGTACAACCCGAATGAGTAATAATACGCGGTGATAAAAAAGAAAAACACTTCAACATTGTGAACTAGATCAAAAGTTTTATAACGGGTATAGTTTTTCCTCGTTGTTCACGAATTAGTCGCTCATTATAATTATTCATAAACTTCTTAACGTTAATAATATAATATCATTTTGCTTTGTTCCCGCTATCAACTATGTCATCTCTGTGTGTGATCCTAGGTGGACTTAGCAGAGGACAGGATGCTTGTACCTTTGGATAGTGTCGTCATATAATTTAAAATTTTCTCTAGTAGCCACTGTGGTTAGGGTTGTCCCGATACTACTGATCGATATTTTATACAACTCTTATTCTCATGTCGACATGATATATTAACTATTAAATGTTGCGATCTCTTTCTAATACAGTAAATAACTTTAAGATGATTCCTTTGTATAATGTGACAACAACAGAAGCCTTATTTTTTCGGCTTTGACTTTTGAGTTATCTTTGCATGTTTCAAGCTACACTTCGACTACGCAGAAATAGTGGAACACATTAGAAGCCAAAATAATACACTAGTAAAGGAAAGAACAGAGGCGTAAGTTAAATAATAGGCTACATTCATTGGTAGGACACTGCAATGACTTGGTGTTCATTTTTAATTTCTACATTTTTTGTTAATTACTTGTTAATTTTCACTAAACGCATACTCAATCAAATATTTGCATGCACAAACTCTTCAAAATAACCATAGTAAAGTTGCTTTGTGGAAGAATATCTAAAAAGAAGATTAGCTTCGTAAGGATTACGTTAAGTGAAAATTATATTATTATATTAATAAGAATTACGTATTGATTGAAATTGGTAGTGAGAATGATGTGTTGAATTATTACAAGACAAAATAAACAATTCATAATAATTTAAAATAAGAGAGTGTTATTGTGTCAACGAAGTTCCTCCTCCTCCTCATATAAATAGTTCTACTGTTTTGGAATGCTGAGTGTAATAGTTTGAACATTGATATCATGTCAAGGCTAGTATTAAAACCAACATTTAAGATTATATTCACGAGCATTCTGATGTTAGTGTCCATACGCAGAACTTCTTTCACACGCCGTTGTTATTTAAATTGAAGACTCTCTCAGAAAAGATTGGCATAATTAGTTCACCTCACTTTATTGTTTTGTATGACACTTGAAAGAGGTATTTTAAGGTAAGGTTTATTATTCACGTTTAATGTCAATGTCGATAGAAATATCTTAACACTATCTCTCATCACTTGTGCTATCTATAGTCAGATGAAACAACTTATATTTAGTTTTCGAAAGGAAGATACTCAAAGGTTCTAATTTTGTATTTTAGTCTAATTGGTTTTAGGCCAAATGACTTAAGATGGGGTGCTAGTGAGCGTGAGTTTAGGGCAGTATTTTCGAAGTTTTTATAGCATAAACATTAATTTGGCCAAAATAAATCAAATATTTCTTCTATAGAAACATATAGTTTAGTTTTCCGCACATGCTAATCTCAACAGTTCTTTAATATCTGTCAGATGTGTCCTGGAATTTAATGACAACTTTTTCTCTTTGTTTAAAAAGTTTGTCACCAAATGCCGCTATGCTCATGACAGATATTCAAGAACTGTTGAGATTAGCATGTGCAGAAAGCTAAACTCTATGATTCTATAGAAGAAATATTTGATCTATTTTTGCCAAAAAATGTTTATGCTATAAAAACTTCAAAATTAATGCACTAAACTGGTGATCACTAGCACTCCACCTTAAAGTCTACTGATGCGTCTACGCCATTGCACCCGGTGGTATATTTGTCCAAAGCCTATTTAAATAAAATCTACTTCAGATTTTGAACTAAATAGTGCAAAAGTTTTTCAACGCTGTTTTTTTTAAATAATATACCTATTTGTAAATCTATATAGAGTATTCATAAATCCCTCCCATTTATATGCTATAGTATTATATATCATGCGCTCTTTACTAACAAATATTTTATAACCAAATTGTATTAAGGACGTCGCCTACATGAAGAGAAATATATCCACTTACACTGCGGTATTTAAAAAAAATGAGAATGGCAATTATAAAGGTTCAAAACCACTATAACAATATTAAACTATCTTAGAATGTCCCGTTGTGATCCTTTTAAAATATAGATGTATTTATTTGTTTGTGGAAGGCTAGATCTATGCTTCTAAGCATTTACTTTAAGCTCAGAACTACAATATTTTGCCTTAAACTGACTTGAAAATTATATTATTTCACTTTTTCGTGTATTTAAAATTTTAACTATGAATGTGAAGTTTTTTAATTCCATGGGAACCTGTTGATACCTTTCACTTCTATGTTTTTTCTTGGACCATATTTTAAAATTTCAAACCACTTTTTAAATAACTCGCTACATCTGGACGTTTGCAAATCGTCTCAATGCAATGATAGGTGAATAATGAGATAATAGATTCTATCCTGGAGAAATAGTGTGGCTTGACAGCCCTTGTTAGCACATTAACACTATACCCCTCTCCCTCTCCTTCACGTGATAAGTTTGCACTGCGTCGTATGTATTTATTTTGTCCAAGGGCAATGGGTTGAATGAACGCCTATCCCCCCTCCCTCCTACGTCCTCGAGTTAGAGCAAATTACACAGTCCGACTGACTGCAAGACTCGCAAGGCATACTTAGCACGCCAACTCCATTCGAGCTAGTTTCAAGGTCTAGGTTCAACCCTCGGCTCACGTTCCAGTGACATGCGACCACTCTCTGGTCTGCAAAATAATCAATCCCCAATGGCTTATTCAGATCCTAGGCAGAGACCGAATGGTCTAGGTATTTTTAATGATTACGTCGAGCACCAGGGTTATTAGCGGCTTAATTTAAGGGTAGGGACAAGGAAGGTGGTTTTAAGAAAACCTGCGTCGATGGGAAGGGGGGGGGGGGGGCGTACAAAGACGCTAGTCTCGTCATGTTTGGTTTGCTGGGAATGGGAAGGTTGACGCAGGAACTCCAGCTTAATCTAGTGATTTTTTTTCTCCTAAATTGATTCCCCACTTATCCTTTACTCAAATGCTGGCTTGGGTCCTCTAAAACTACGTTCTTCATCTCTTTCCCCATGAGTGTAGATATGTGGATATCCCGGACATAGAAAGACGTGGGACACAAAAAGGCTTAGAGGAAGCTCACCGCACTAGCGTGAATATGGGATTAGAAAAACACTGTATTTAATAATATTTGTATAACTTTGTATACCCGGTTGAAACGTGACCCTCGATATCCCCTTCTACGGGTAAGTAATGTTTTGAGAGTCTGACTGCTATTCCGCATGATCACTGGTCCTGGTGTCCTTTGATATTAAGCACCGGCGTCATTGGCATGGAAGAGAGCGGGAACACCCCTTCCCGCTCCTCCTCCCAATTATTGACGTTCTATTCATAAAATTGAGAATCAACGTTTGGGGCAATGCGTACATGATTAGATAACTTTTCAATAAGACTTGTAGAGTTAATTCCGTTATCATATTATCCGTGTCGTTCATTTTGTTACGACATAATTTTTATTTTCTAATTTAGCATCGCAAAAAGAAAGTCCAGTGCTATATTCAGAAACAAAAAGTGATTATTTAAAGGGTAAATTTAGAGAATTATAACAAAATAGCAAAAATAAGAATACCAGGTAACTTTATTTATAAATTAACGGATATAGGAAAAGTTATCAGGTTAGGACCAATTTAGTGAAAAATGAGAATGGTAGTCTAATGGCAGACACGAACAATGTTTTGAGTAAATAGAACGACCATTTCATGCATATTTTGAATGTTCATGGAGGATACGAATTGGGAGAGAGTATTGAAATTCATGATGCTGAACCACTAGTCCCAGATTAATGAGATTGACGCCACATACAGGGAAATATTTGGGAATCAATGTGGATTTCGACGAAATAGATCAGAATTTTACTAGTCTATAAATATTAGAAAAAAGTGGAAATACAATATGATGGCACATCATTATTAAACATAGATTTTAAAAAGGCCTATGGTTCAATTAAAAGTATGAGTTTTTAGTTAAGTTTTAGATACCCAAAAAACTTGTCAAAATAATTGAGGGATGTTTGACTGATACTTGTGGCAGGATACGGACTTTATGTCACTTATCAGATACTTTCGAAATAGATAATGGATTGAAACAAGGAGATGCACTTTCCCCATGATTTTTAATCAGCCTTAGAGTATGCTATTAGAGTAATGCAAGAGAGTAGGGAAGAGTTTATATTAAAAGGTACAATGCAGCTATTAGGGTATGCAGATATTTAGCTTTGTTTATTAAGGAAGCTGTTGGAAGAAATGCAAATATTTTATCAGAGGCTAGTAAGGAAACAGTCCAGGAAGTAAATGCCGAAAAGACTAAGTATATGATCACAAAGAAAACACAGATTGGTGACCATAATTTACAGATTACTGCGAACACCATATCATTTTACAGAGTTTAAATATTTAGTAACAATTTTATAATGATATTAGATAGGAAATTATGAAAATAATACAGTCGGGAAATGCATGTATTACTCGGTCAGTTAGTTGTCGACATCTTGCTTACTTTTCAGGAATTTAAAACTCAGAAAAATGATGAGTTACATACCCTCTACTCATCACAAGGCATTGTTAGGATAATCAACTCATGGTGGTCAGGACATTCAGCAAGAATGGGACAATCTAGAACTTTGTTCAGGGTACTAACTGGCAAACCCAATGGGAAGATTGGGAATACTTAGACGCAAATGGGAGGATAACATTATAATGGATCTGAAAGAGACAGGGTGTAATCAGGTGGACTGGATAGAAGTAGTTCAAGATAGGGCTAGGTGGCGAACTTTTACTTGTGTTGTAATGAACTTTCGAGTTCCTAATGCCATAAAGTGAGTAAGTAATTTAAAGTGAAAATGGGTTCGTTCTCTCTCCCCTGGTAATTAAGAGCTCGCGACGCCAATGGTGTTAAGCTTCGTCCCGCCCACACTGTAGAAATAGAATGAACTTTATTGTAACCAGTGCTGGATTTAAGTGACAAAGGGTGGGGTGGTCACCCCGAGGCCCCAACAGACAGGTGCTCCCACAAACTCCCACAAGAAAGGGAAAAAAACACCTCTAAATCTCTAATGTAGATGCCTTCTGGTATTATGCTTACAATAATGTTCTTCCTCCATGAAATAATTGGATACAAACCATTTGATAGGTGTGCAATTTTAATTAAAAATAAAAATCCTCCTGACACTTGAAAGATTTACCATGAAAGTCCCCGTTGATTATTCAGATATCAAACAGTAGCTTAATTTTAACCTTTCCTCAGACACGCCATGATATAATTTACATGAGCTTATGGGACCCCCCACACTGTATGCCGCCCCGATGCCCCCACATACGTATTTTCGGCACTAATTGTAGCCATGTTTATATGTGTGGATATTCAGGTTTGATCCCCGGAGAAACTACATGCTTACAAAGACGAACCTGTATAGAAACATGTTGCTCTTGTCGGGACATAATGACGACGGTGTGTACATGTGTCACACACGGACGTGAGGATTGAACCCAAAATTCTTTGTACGTGACTACAAAGGATAGCAGAGCTGTAGTGTCTGATCTCTAAGTCAGAGGTCCAGTATTCGAATACCGTAATCGGGACAATAGTTGTATTTATTTCAGCACTATATGACTCGATTATCACTGTAATCAGATTGATGAATGGGAGTCAGGTGTTTTTGTCTTGTTCAGGTTTGTGTATCTTGTTGTTGCAGATATCTTCACGGTGCTGTGTTACGACTTGTTGCTCCATCTTATACAGGTGTTATACTAATGTTGTTGCAGGTATTTTCACGGTGCTGTGTTACGACTTGTTGCTCCATCTTGTACAGGTGTTGTACTAATGTTGTTGCAGGTATCTTCACAGTGATGTGTTACCACTTGTTGCAGGTATCTTCACGGTGATGTGTTACAACTTGTTGCTCCATCTTGTACAGGTGTTGTACTAATGTTGTTGCAGGTATCTTCACGGTGCTGTGTTACGACTTGTTGCTCCATCTTGTACAGGTGTTGTACTAATGTTGTTGCAGGTATCTTCACAGTGATGTGTTACCACTTGTTGCAGGTATCTTCACGGTGATGTGTTACGACTTGTTGCTCCATATTGTACAGGTGTTGTACTAATGTTGTTGCAGGTATCGTCACAGTGATGTGTTACGACTTGTTGCTCCATATTGTACAGGTGTTGTACTAATGTTGTTGCAGGTATCTTCACAGTGATGTGTTACGACTTGTTGCTCCATCTTGTACAGGTGTTGTACTAATGTTGTTGCAGGTATCTTCACGGTGCTGTGTTACAACTTGTTGCTCCATCTTGTACAGGTGTTGTACTAATGTTGTTGCAGGTATCTTCACAGTGATGTGTTACCACTTGTTGCAGGTATCTTCACGGTGATGTGTTACGACTTGTTGCTCCATATTGTACAGGTGTTGTACTAATGTTGTTGCAGGTATCTTCACAGTGATGTGTTACGACTTGTTGCTCCATATTGTACAGGTGTTGTACTAATGTTGTTGCAGGTATCGCCACAGGGATGTGTTACAACTTGTTGCTCCATCTTGTACAGGTGTTGTACTAATGTTGTTGCAGGTATCTTCACAGTGATGTGTTACGACTTGTTGCTCCATCTTGTACAGGTGTTGTACTAATATTGTTGCAGGTATCTTCACAGTGATGTGTTACGACTTGTTGCTCCATATTGTACAGGTGTTGTACTAATGTTGTTGCAGGTATCTTCACGGTGATGTGTTACGACTTGTTGCTCCATATTGTACAGGTGTTGTACTAATGTTGTTGCAGGTATCGTCACAGTGATGTTTACGACTTGTTGCTCCATATTGTACAGGTGTTGTACTAATGTTGTTGCAGGTATCTTCACAGTGATGTGTTACGACTTGTTGCTCCATCTTGTACAGGTGTTGTACTAATGTTGTTACAGGTATCGTCACAGTGATGTGTTACTACTTGTTGCTCCATCTTGTACAGGTGTTGTACTAATGTTGTTGCAGGTATCGTCACAGTGATGTATTACAACTTGTTGCTCCATCTTGTACAGGTGTTGTACTAATGTTGTTGCAGGTATCTTCACGGTGCTGTGTTACGACTTGTTGCTCCATCTTGTACAGGTGTTGTACTAATGTTGTTGCAGGTATCTTCACGGTGATGTGTTACAACGTGTTGTGTGACAAGTACGCCACCAGACAGATGTACGGCTACTGCCCGAGTTGGGCGCTCACCTGGGAGTACAGGAAGAAAGGGATTCTGGACGAGATACGGCATTACAGCGCAGACATTATCAGCTTACAGGTGTGCTGGGCAATCTATAGAATGCATGGAGCTGTCATTTTATCATAAAGGTTCTAATTAGGAATAACTTGGGTAGCTCAGTTAGTATAGACTTAAGAGTTTTAGACCAAATATTCAGTTTTAAATTAGAATTCGGTCGAATCCGAATCTTTATTTTACCCACGAATCCCGAATAAAAATTATATCAGTCATGTATTGCATCATAATAGCCTTTAAAAAAATCATATTTTCTAATCTTGATCTTACTGTTTTTTTAATCCTTGAATCTCGAATATACTTAAGGGTACATGTGCACGTGTGCTGACAAGTGTTTTACTAGCTTTGTCGCGCTGTCCCTAGGAGGTGGAGACCAGTCAATTCTACAACTTCTTCCTGCCTGAGCTTAAGAGGGACGGGTATGATGGCATCTTCTCGCCAAAGTCCCGCGCCAAAACAATGGCGGAGAATGAACGCAAGTACGTCGATGGTTGCGCCATCTTCTACCGCACGGCCAAGTGAGTACCTTGATGTGACGTCATTGCATGTTGGTTGTACCATGGGGTTCCTCAAAGGGACATCTTTGGATCAGTACTCTTGACTGGGGTACATGGAACAAGGACCATATCTTTACTGTGGTACATGGATCAAGGGTGATCCATCTACTCAAAGTGGTACGGGTAACAGCCATATTAGGTCCAATTCTCAAGTGTATAAAGGGGACAAGGAGCCATCTTTGATCCACTTCTCTTGAGTGTGGTACAGGGCACAAGGAGCCATCTTTGGTTCACTTCTTTTGAGTGTGGTACATAGGACAAGTAGCCATCTTTGGTTCACTTCTTTTGAGTGTGGTACAGGGACAAGGAGCCATCTTTGGTTCACTTCTCTTGAGTGTGGTACATAGGACAAGTAGCCTTCTTTGGTTCACTTCTTTTGATTGTGGTACAGGGCACAAGGAGCCATCTTTGGTTCACTTCTTTTGAGTGTGGTACATAGGACAAGTAGCCATCTTTGGTTCACTTCTTTTGAGTGTGGTACAGGGCACAAGGAGCCATCTTTGGTTCACTTCTCTTGAGTGTGGTACAGGGCACAAGGAGCCATCTTTGGTTCACTTCTTTTGATTGTGGTACAGGGCACAAGGAGCCATCTTTGGTCCACTTCTCTTGAGTGTGGTACAGGGCACAAGGAGCCATCTTTGGTCCACTTCTCTTGAGTGTGGTACAGGGGACAAGGAGCCATCTTTGGTTCACTTCTCTTGAGTGTGGTACATAGGACAAGTAGCCATCTTTGGTCCACTTCTCTTGAGTGTGGTACAGGGCACAAGGAGCCATCTTTGGTTCACTTCTTTTGATTGTGGTACAGGGGACAAGGAGCCGTCTTTGGTCCACTTCTCTTGAGTGTGGTATAGGCGACAAGGAGCCATCTTTGGTTCACTTCTCTTGAGTGTGGTACAGGGCACAAGGAGCCATCTTTGGTCCACTTCTCTTGAGTGTGGTACAGGGCACAAGGAGCCATCTTTGGTTCACTTCTTTTGATTGTGGTACAGGGCACAAGGAGCATCTTTGGTCCACTTCTCTTGAGTGTGGTACAGGGCACAAGGAGCCATCTTTGGTTCACTTCTTTTGATTGTGGTACAGGGCACAAGGAGCCATCTTTGGTCCACTTCTCTTGAGTGTGGTACAGGGCACAAGGAGCCATCTTTGGTCCACTTCTCTTGAGTGTGGTACAGGGCACAAGGAGCCATCTTTGGTTCACTTCTCTTGAGTGTGGTACAGGGCACAAGGATCCATCTTTGGTTCACTTCTTTTGATTGTGGTACAGGGCACAAGGAGCCATCTTTGGTTCACTTCTTTTGAGTGTGGTACATAGGACAAGTAGCCATCTTTGGTTCACTTCTTTTGAGTGTGGTACAGGGGACAAGGAGCCATCTTTGGTTCACTTCTCTTGAGTGTGGTACATAGGACAAGTAGCCTTCTTTGGTTCACTTCTTTTGATTGTGGTACAGGGCACAAGGAGCCATCTTTGGTTCACTTCTTTTGAGTGTGGTACATAGGACAAGTAGCCATCTTTGGTTCACTTCTTTTGAGTGTGGTACATAGGACAAGTAGCCATCTTTGGTTCACTTCTTTTGAGTGTGGTACAGGGGACAAGGAGCCGTCTTTGGTCCACTTCTCTTGAGTGTGGTACAGGGCACAAGGAGCCGTCTTTGGTCCACTTCTTTTGAGTGTGGTACATAGGACAAGTAGCCATCTTTGGTTCACTTCTTTTGAGTGTGGTACAGGGGACAAGGAGCCGTCTTTGGTCCACTTCTCTTGAGTGTGGTATAGGCGACAAGGAGCCATTTTTGGTTCACTTCTTTTGAGTGTGGTACAGGGGACAAGGAGCCGTCTTGGGTCCACTTATCTTGAGTTTATTACAGGGGCGACCCGCCTCGGTGGCGTAGTTGGCTAACGCGCTAGTCGTGTTGAGCTCGACCGCCGAGGACGGGGAGATCGAGGTTCGAATCTCGGTTGGGTGAACTGGGGGTGATTTTTCCTAAATGTTTTTCCACTCTCCCTCCACGAAAATACGGGTTCACTTCCTCTAAATTCAACCCTCCCAATTCCCAATCAATTAGCGTAATTAGTACTTAAGCGTATAATCCGAACGGGTAGTAAGACGCGGTGCTAAATATTATTATTAAATATTATTATTATAATTGTTATTATATTTATTACAGGGGATAGGGAGCCATCTTTGGTCCACTTCTCTTGAGTGTGGTACAGGAAACAACCATCTTAGTAGCAGCTATTAAATGTAGTTATTTTCTAAATGGAAAACCAATACTGACCTCTGGATTATTCCGCCATGCCCATCAATGAATGATCCTTCCTTCCCATGAAGTTGTGACTGTACCATAACTTGTATAACCCCTGGTCGCGACTCCCTTTCCACCGAGTCAAGGAAACACGGGTAGGTTCGATTGTTTGTTTTTGGCAGCTAGTGTGTGAGATGACTAATACATCATGTATGACCGTGTTCACTCTCTTGTAAAGTATTGTAGTGCCTCGTGTGGTCACCCAGGAAGTCACGCGTCTTCCTATGCGTGAGACAAGGGCAGCCGAGGTGTGGAGTCAACACTCGCGATCACTATACACACGAGGAGGGGACCTCACTCACTTGTGCCCTGGCTGATGTGAAAATTAGAGATGGTAAACAAGAACGAGCCTGAATGTGTCCTAGAGTGTTAGTTTAGTGTTGAAGGCTAACTCGCCACTAAAACTCCACTCACGCTCTCACGTCGTGCCAAGTGTCTGTATTAGGACGGTAGATGATGGATCGTATTAAACCTTTGTTTAGTGTCAATGACGGAGAGAAAAATACTCATAAATAATTATTTGCTTCATTCCTCGAATGATATTTTCAGGGGTATGAAATTAACATTAATACACTGTGAGGAGGTAGGGGTTGATGCTTCTGGAGGTAAATCAAAATAGGTCTGTCTGAACGTGTAGGGATGGTCAACATCCCCGTCCGTTGCCAATACCGTTGAGGTCATGGTAACTGATGGCCCGGGTCATGTTCGACTCATCCCAAACTTTTGCTACAACTGCAGAATTCTGAGATCACAATGCTGATTTATTTATTATTAATAATTGTATTGGTGCGCTTACCTAACAAATTAATAATATCAGTACACGACATAAAGACAAACTTAATTCTCGAATAACCCAACATCCAGTTACCCAGCTATTAATTTATCACAGTTAAATGGAATTCCCAATTTCACACCAATTATATATTTTTAAATCGTGCCAGTACATTTGATTCTCTAAACAGACGTCCTACTGACTGGTCTGAGGCAAGGCCGTAATCGGGGGTCGGGTTCAACCCCCCCCCCCCCCCCCCCAAATTTTATGGACAAAATATATATGGCTTTATGGTTCAAACAATATCAAAATTAAGGTACAAGTACAAATTAGGGGGCTGTGTTACCATAAAAAGCACTTCAGAGAGCTTCCAGAGGTGTTTATTATTTAGAATTTTTTCTAGCCTTTGGCAGTTATGGTGTTATGTTACCATAAAAAATACTTTAGAGAGCTTCTAGAGCCGTTTAATAATTATAATTTGTCCTAGCCTCCGATAGTTAGGGGGTAGTGTTGCCATAAAAAACACTTCAGATAGCTTCTAGAACAGTTTTTTATTTAGAATTTTTTCTAGCCTCCGTCAATTGGGGGATGGGCTCACCAAACCCCCCCCTGAAATTATTGGCTGGCTACGGCCTTTGTCTGAGGTATCTGACATAAGACTTATTGGGATATTTGGTTCCTCCATATGAAATAGCTAACTGGTACTGGTACTGGTACCGGTACCTTCGCGATTTGGGAAAGATACACTACACCATACAAATCACTATCCTCTATTGGCCCGATTTTGCGTTTTCCAGAAGACTTCATTCGTGGTGTCCAATTACCCTGATGGGTGAAAGAACGAAAAGAATTAAAATTGGGCAGTTGAATGCTATGCGTAGCGCGACCGTTATGGATGAAGTCAGGATGGTGGTGGAAGAACTTAGCCTGGATATAGTATGCCTACAGGAACCTTACGTGACTAGGAGTGGCAACATTGTCAAGGCGCAGTTACCCCCAATGGCGAGGCTGGTGTATGTCGGGGATAAGTCTATGAGTTTAATAGCAATATTGAACAGAAATATAACCATAACGAAGGTAGATCAGTACTGCCATGATAAAGTCACCTGCGTCGAAGTAAGATCTGACGCTGGAAAATTCATCCTCGTCAATATGTACTTCCAGTACAGGGAGGAGATAGAGCCATACCTTCAGCAGTTGGAGGCGATGGTAGACTCCTTCAGGGGGGTGCCACTCGTGGTAACGGCGGATGCGAACGTGAGGTCACCCTTTGGTTTAGCGATGTCCATAGGCAACGTGATGGCAAGATAGGTGGTTTTAGAGCGTACAAGCGAGGAGAGAAGCTGGTCGAGACTATAGAGGCTAAACAACTTGAGGTGATAAACGTGTTCGGAAACCCGCCAACCTATGTGGGAGCTACGGGAGCGAAATCCAATATAGATGTAACCCTGGGTAGCCGGGAAGCTGTTGGTATGATCCGGAACTGGAAAGTACTGGACGGGATGACAATAAGTGATCACAACCTGATCACCTTCGAGGTAGTGGGAGGCATAAATCTGGAAGAAGGATAGTACGAGTAAAGTATAATTGGAAAAAAGCAGACTGGGACAAGCTGAGGAAAGGATTGTACTCCCAGAGCCGATAGCAGCTGGGGGAAACGTAAACGTAAAAGCAAAAGAATTGACAATGGCAATACAGCGTGCTATGAGAGTTGCCATCCCAACGGTGAGGGAGGGTGGGGTTACTAATCTTGAAAACAGATATTGGAGTGATAGGTTGGGCAGACTTCGTGGGGCATCGAGGAGGGCTCGAAGACTATACCAAGCGGAGGCTGACCTGGAGACTAGGGATTATCTTTTGGGCAGGTATAGGATAAAAAGGGAAGAATATGTGACCTCCCTGGCCGCGGCGAAGAGGGAAGGCTGGGAACGCTATATCCAGGAGGAATTGAGAGTTAACGCCTGGGGGATTCCGTTCCAGATGGTGACTGGGAAAGTTAGACCCCCAGCTATGATCTCAACGCTTCGACGGCCGGGAGGGGGCATGACGTTAGGGTGGGAGGAGTCAGCAGAATTATTAATGGAAACTCTGCTTCCGGACGATGACGGGCTGGATGACGGGGTACAGGAGACTTGGAGACGAGAAATGACTCAGACGTATGAGAACGAGGATAGGATCGTTCCAACAACCCAGGCCGAGATTATCAGATACATTGCCAAAATGAAGCGGAAGAAGGCACCTGGGCCCGACGGAATCAGGGTCGAGGTGCTTCAAGAGCTCAGCGAGCAGATAGCCCCCTTTCTGACTGGGCTGTTAAATGAATGTACTGCTCAAGGGAGGGTGCCAAACCCGTGGAAACAGAGCGAGGTCATCATACTCAGCAAGGGTGACGACAAGGACCCGCAACTTCCAAAGTCATACAGGCCGATTTGCTTGCTTAATGTGTGTGGAAAAATGCAAGAAAGGATAATGTGCGACAAGTTGGAAGAGCATAGGAGAGTTGTCGGTATGCATGGCCAACAGTATGGTTTTAGGAAGGGCAGGTCTACCGAGGATGCTATCTGCGAGGCAATGAATTTGATTGATAGGTGTACGGGGAAATATGTAGTAGGGCTGTTCGTGGACATCTCAGGAGCCTTTGACAATCTTTGGTGGCCAGCCTTATTTAAGAGGTTGAGGGATATACGTTGCCCGGGGGATCTCTACAGGGTATTTAGAGATTACTGTAGAGATAGGTATGCGACCCTGAGGTGTCCAGGAACCAAGATTAGCAAAAAGCTGACAAAGGGATGTCCCCAGGGGTCGGTCTGTGGACCGGTCTTTTGGGACGTAGGGCTCGAGCCTGGTTTGATGGAAATTGAAGCCCTCCATGAAACGGCGGGAGTGGTTGCTTTTGCCGATGACTTGCTCCTCATAGTCGAGGCTAGTTCGAGGGTGGAGCTAGAGACCAGGAGCGGGGCCGTGCTTGCAGGGCTTAGCTCCTGGTGTAAACGAGTAAAGATGAGCTTGGCACTGGCTAAGACGGCTTACGTGTTGTTTAATGGGGCTCTAATGAAGAACCCAAGTATCAGGATTGACGGACAGACCATCAGACGAAGTGAGAATGTCAGGTACCTGGGAGTAATACTTGATGAGAAAGGAACTTTATGGCACACGTAGAGAGCGCATGCGGTAGGGCCCTAAGACTGATGAATAAGATAATCAATATTGGAATGGGCAGGTTTAGGCTGCCCATGCGGTGTATAAGAACGTATCATCAGGCGCTGCTTGCCTCCATCGTGGGCTATGGGGCTAGTGCCTGGGCTTTCCGGCTGAGGCAGGTAGTGCAGAGTACTAGGTTAAAGAGTCTGCAGAGAAATATATTGCTTAGACTCTCTGGAGCGTTTAGAACGGTGGCCACTGACTCGTTAAGTGTTGCTCTTGGTATCTGGCCTTTAGATTTGGAAGTAAGAAGGAGGGCGGCTCTGTATTGGTTCAGGAAAGGGAGATTAGATAAGGTGGAGGCCCTAACGAGAGAAGGGGTCAATACTAAGGGACTGATCCGGGAGTCTCTCCTGGACGAGTGGCAAGTGAACTGGGATAGAAGTGAGAAGGGCAGGAGGACATACCGGATCTTCCCTAGTATTAGGGAAAGGTTGGCCATGGAACATCTTGAGCCTTCAGTGGATTGGTTCACTTCCTTACTGGTCATGGACCGTACAGGGCGGCCCTGTACAGGCTAGGGATGACAGTTGACGATAGATGTGACTGCGGGAAGGAGTCTACACCGGAACATGTCGTGCTGGAATGTGTCCTAACGCGGGAAGCAAGGTTGGAGTTGCAGACTCCCCTGCAGGCGTGTGCAATCTACCATATAGTGCGCGACGTGGAAAGGTGGGGTTTCCTAGACAAAATAGCAGACAACGCGTCGGCTAGGGAGAAGGACAGATACGTTAGGGACTTACGACGAACTAGGTACGACCAATTGGAAGAAGACTTGGACGAGACGAGTATGGACATGGATGTGACGACAAGTGAAGACGAGACGGATGAAGGGGACTTCCTTGACAGAAACTGGTAGGGATAGAATAGAATAGATGGGTAGTCTAGGTGGGTTTACAAGCCGGCCGGACAGACTCAGGAATGGCTCCTGGTAAGCCGGAGCCCAGCTGATGGTGGATTCCCGCTGGATGCCAGTGGTGAAAACTGCTGATGAACCAGTGGAATGTCCCGGTTCCAGCTGGGAAGCAAGAGAACGATGGCAGCATGGAAGAAGAAGAGTGCTGAAGAAGGACAACAAGAGCCGGCTAAAATAGAGTAGTGTGTAGTGATTGTAATACAGTAGTGAAAAATTCCTTGTATAAGTATTAGTTTAGGTTAAGTTAGAATAGGTCCTTGGTAGTGGTCTATAGAAAGGGAGGCGGAGTGAAAACTCCGGTAGGGCGCCTCCCCAGGTGGTGGTTAGGGGGATGCTCATCGCCGAGACTTGGACCCGCGGCCCTGAAAACATGGTCCCAGGCGGTCGCGGGTCTGCGGAGCGGCGAGGGGTACCGGGGGCATTAAATACCCGGGGCGGACCAACTATAGTGTGAGATAGTAGGGTATAGTCTTTGATGGGAGTTTACGGATGATTAGGTTAAGTGTTTAAATCTACATGTAGTTAAAAAAAATGGTATAAGGGTAAAAATGGGAACAACAGTTTAATGTAGGAATAGCGCCTCAGTATATAGAATAGGCACTGGGGCAGAATGTAAGGATTAATGGAGGAAAAAAAAAAGTCCAATTACAGGATCTGGAAGTGAAACAATTTTGAACTTTCAACGTAATGATGCCGTTAACATGAAATCATGATATTGTGGTACGCGTTGTATAGAGTTAAAGCTTAATTCAAGATCCACCCGGGTTTCTCGACTGTGTAATCCTCTTTTCGATCATCCGTTACATGGCCATTAACACGCGAGGTGTATGAGAGGTGGCGAAATGTCTGTGACCATTTGTTGGCCATTGACACCGCTATGTAGTCTTACATGGCTTTGAAAGGTTTATAAGAAGATGGAGGTCTTTGTTGATCTTCACATTGACATCAAGACATTCTTACATGGTTTTGAGAGGTTTATAGCGAGATGGAGGTGCTTTGTTGATCTTCACATTGACATCAAGACATTCTTACATGGTTTTGAGAGGTTTATAGCGAGATGGAGGTGCTTTGTTGATCTTCACATTGACATCAAGACATTCTTACATGGTTTTGAGAGGTTTATAGCGAGATGGAGGTGCTTTGTTGATCTTCACATTGACATCAAGACATTCTTACATGGTTTTGAGAGGTTTATAGCGAGATAGAGGTGCTTTGTTGATCTCCACATTGACATCAAGCATGGCTGACCTTAGTTATAGATCAGAGTGTTAAATGTGGCAAATTGGTGACCTGGAGGCCTAGGGGTAAGGTGTAGGATTTCCGTGCCGGGGGTCTGGGGTTCAATCCTTGGTTCCGGCACAGATTTATTGATTGCCAAACCCTTCCTTCACCTCTGGCAAGACGTATATTAATCACAACTTATGAATGTGTACCCACATCCGATGCTTGATGCTGGGGGAAGACATCTTTTATAATACTGTGCACTTTTTTTTAGTCATATTATCATCATTTAGAGAGCTATTTAAACAATTGTAGCCATACAACTTTCCTGAATTATATTTTGAATTAATCAACAATTTCACTTTAGTTAACTTATCCATACTTAGACTCAAGTTTCGTTCCAACAACGATCCTAGATCCTATCTTCACTCTCGAAAAAGACTAGATGGCCAATGAAGTGGAGATCGGGGTTTGAATACCTGTCGGGTGTACTCAGAGTGGCTTTTCCTAAATGGTTTTATATTCTCTCTCCACTTTAATGAGAGTAGATTACCTCTAAAATTCTACCTCACTCATTTCTACTCCATTAGATAAATATAATAAAAAATAATTAGAATAACTACAATTTGACTATCACCCTACAAAATTTATACTAAAAAGGTAGAATTTTAAAGAAAATATACCAGCAATAGCATGAAGGGAGAGCAGAAAACCGTTTAGGAAAAGCTACCTTCAGTAGACCTGACTGTTATTCGAACCCCATCGCCCTAACATCGGCCATCTAGTCTACTGAGAGGATGACAATTTAGACAATGCGGCCACCGGAGCGGGTGTGTTATAGCTGTGTTTATATTCATACACACTAAATCATTAGAAGGGAAAAGGTATAGAGCTAAATACACCAACCTTTTGAAAATAATTAATGATATTTGAAGCTTTACTTTTCATAACATGCTGCTGGTATGAAGAAATAACACTATTGATGGACCCACAAACTTGCCTTGAGATAAATTTGATACTTTTGCTTCTTTCCATTTCACTACAACATCTTTTTGAGACTCTTCCACTATTTTTTCTGGATATCGCTTTTTATATGCAAGCAATGAACAAGTTTCCTCTTTTTGAAGATTTTTTTTGTACAACACAAGCAGATTATTCATGGCCTATGTAAAAGAATGTGCAGTAGGAATCTAAATTATACTCAAACTCAACTATACTTATAAATTAAGGCCGCTTCGACTGACAGCTGTTATACAACTAAAAGCATGTGAGGGGGTCAGTAAATTGGACAAATCTAAACAAGAGCTGTGAGTATGAACATGTCACTGTAATGTGCATGAAAATATGTGTTTTCGAATGTGCTTGGCTTTTGTAGACTCAGGCAGACAATGCCATCTAAGCGCATTCAAAATATTGATAGACAAAAAGTAAGTGCTATACATGCATTTTCAATGCCACATATATTTGAAAGTTATTACAAAATAGGCCACCGCCCACAATCGATTTGACACAACAGGCGACAGCAGCTTTTATGACAAAGCCATGCACAAGTGCAAAATTGCATAAGCGAGTGAATTGGGGATTCCCAGTAAAATATGTAAAAGTAGAACCATGACCATCTCGAATGTGTTGTATTTTAAATTAATTTCATAAGAAAAACATCGGCAGCGCTAGAAACCCTCGCTAGTTTAACTATAACGCATAACTTAAAGTGGAACAGGAAATAAAAAACTGTATTATATTGTCATATAGTTATATAGTTTATACAGTCTGTATAATATGTTGCCCTACATTTAACCGACACTACTGAGTACTGACAATCTCATGAGTCCTAATTAATTATTAAATTCACTTTTAGTTGTGTTTATTTAGCATTTGTTCTCAATACTAGTTAGTAATTTAAAAGGGGGGGTCACCTGATGCCCCTTGACCTATGCTGCGGGCGCCCATGGCCCTATAGTATCTAAATTCCAAGTTCAAACAAACTCCATCAAACCATTTTGAGTCCATAGCCAGGAACAGACATACAGACAGACACAGGAACAAACAGAATTTTAAAATCCACATTTTTTGGGGGTTTGTGCTCAAATAAAATGTAAAAATTTGTCATTATTTCTAAATTGATTGTTTTCATGATCACAAATATTTTTCTTGATATGGGAAAGAAAAAATATAATTCCAGCTCTTCTAAAAAGTGACCTTCTTCAAAAGCTGTCATAGCTTAACAAACAATACAGACAATAACTGTGCTAAGCACTATATTGCTGCTGTTGTGAAGAAGACTGGTGGAAAACGCATCATCTAATCTGCTATTGTAATACTGGTGCTCTTCACTACAAGCTGCACAAACAAATACAAGGATCAAGCGCAGGAAAATTTAATAAGCTGGTAGAAGCTCAAAAACGGCAAAGAGTATATCTTTCCTGAAAGAAAAAAAAAAGTGGTATTGGCGTGCGTGCGCACTATTAATAGGTGAATATAAACAGTAGAGCACAGAGATTGGATTATTTATTATAATAAAAACAAAAGTGTTATCCACATAACAATTATACAACATAGATAAACAAAATAAAAGGTACAATATACCAATGTAAAGCGAATATAAGGTAGCACCAAAAAGAAAAAGATATCTGAACTAGCTGAGTGTGTGACGTCACTCAGTACACAAACAGCACATTACATACACAGCTATAGAAGACAAACTAAGTTTGAATAATAAATATACTCGCCTTCGGTGACGAAGTTAACTAACGCGCTGGTATTGTGTTGAGCTAGATTACCGAGGACAGGAAGATCGAGGTTCGAATCTCTGTCGATAACGTGTAGATAGGGACTCTTCTGGTGTTTTTTTTAACAATCTCTTAGAATATTGTTCTAATTACTGGTGGTATGTTCCTCCCAACCTTAATCCTGATTCACCCTGATCGAGAAGCATATGTAAGGTTCAACCAAATGGTGATGTTTTCAACACTATTTTGGATTACATTTTAAAATACTCGTGTTGTTTATTTTCCCCCAGATTTAGCCTGATCAAAGAGCATCTGGTAGAATTCAACCAACTGGCAATGGCTAATGCGGAGGGCTCTGACCATATGCTCAACAGGGTCATGCCCAAGGACAATATCGGGCTGGCAGCTCTGCTAAAGACCAAGGAAGCCGCCTGGGACAATGGTGAGCACTACCAAACTCTTATCTACTGTTGATAGTATGCATTGCTTTTTTTATGCTATTTTTGAGCCTTTTTTTGAGTGTGAATTATGTATGCGTTTTTTAGACTTCTTTGCCTATTATTAACGTACTTGGGGGTATCTAATTATATTTATTTGTGCTTATAAAAAAATTATAACATTAAATTGTACATGATATAGCTAATACAAAGTAATTCTATGCTTATAGAGCATGGACACAAAAAATATCAATTTATATAAACCAGTATTGCATAACCCTTTACTCCCAACATCTGAACCAAACTATAACGCATTTTACACCTATACAAAGTAGAAATTGCATTATAGTTTAAAAAAACAACACAGTATTGATATTTCATTTAAAGACAAAGGACAATACAAAATGGCAAGTATTATTTTTAATTTTATTTTTCTTAACAGAATTTCTCCATACATACAGAATTTAAATTGGTATGAAACAAATAAGAATATTTATAAAATGGTGTTAAATAATGTTAATTTTATTAATAACACAGTTCTAACATAATTATAGCAAAGCTATCATTTGTCACGCAAAAAGAATTTTGTTGAATAACATTTTGAAAATATTGACTACCGTGAGTAAACCCATAATAAATAAATTAGACTTGTATCAATACACATACTAGCGCTTTTGATTGAAACATTTAACCATAAAAGCTTGGGTGTGAGTAGACCATTGCTCTCTATAGTAAACTGGATGGACATAAACATACACATTGTCAAGAACCAAAGCGTGACGCTCAAGTTTATCGTCTGCTACATTGTGAGGGGAACAGATTTAATGGTTTCTTTCAATGCTCTTATGCGAAAACATGTCTCTGATGAATAAAAGTGTTATTGTTTGAAAATAGTGAAGTATTATACCACACTTTCCTGAAGAAACATTTATATTAAAGGATATACAATTCAGTTTTACAGGTAATTCTGTACAAATACGAATAAAATCTTTAATATATTTAAATATGTAGTTATCATCCATTTTGTTTACAGTCTGCCAAGACTACACTTATATTTAAAGGTGGTCTATTAGCTTGTATATTGGTTTCAGAAACCATATTATATTGAAAGTTCGATAAATATAATGAATAAGGTATCTTAAAACTTGATTACATTTGTTTGAATGACAAACTTTGTGTAGTTGCCATACATTCAAACTATCACTTGGTTATAGGCTTGTAGAAAGTATTATTATATTACCTTCTTTTTTAATTGTTTCATATTTTGTATATTTCTTTCAGAAACCATATTGATGGTTCTAAGGTAAAAGGTTGTAAGCCTCATTTTTAAAATTTAACAGGAGAGCAAAATTTTTGTTTTCTTCCAAGACAATTTATATATGAGTAACTTGTTATATTTATATGAAAGATTGATTTTTATGTTATTTTTGCGGTTAAATAACTAACGTAGAATTAATATTTCTATTAAATATACAGAAAAAACTCAAAATTTAAGGGTTAACACATTATACTTTGGAGAACTCTGCAAGCAGTATGAAATTGTAAGCCTCATTAATAATTATTAGCATGCCATAGTATATTATTATTGTTTTAATCAATTATTTGTTATAAGTCTACAGTATGACATACATTTTTATCTGACAAATTGAAGAGAATTACTATAGGCTTACAGCTTATAATTTGTTATAAAACTTATAAAATGTCAATATTTAGAATACAGTTATAAAGAAAAAGGAAAAAATACCCTTCAGAAACAGAGGCCTGCATAGGCTATGAATTAACTGTATCTTACAAAATGAGTAAAATAAATAATTAAGAAACTAACTAAAGTGCTGAATAACTTGAATGCACTGGAAACAAAATATTAAATTTAATCCACTTCATCATCTTCATCTGTTTCATTCAGACTATCTTGAATATTGTTTTTCTTTGGAAGAGTCCTATATTCATGATGGCAGCATTTGGATCACTCCTTTTGAACACAAATTATTCAAATCTTTGTACTTTGCAACTGAAATGGGTTGACGGTTTGAATATAAAACTCTAAGTCTAGATTCTTCACCGGACCGTCTTTTTTTGCCCCTGAAACTTTAAATGAATGGGCATTTTTGATTCATCAAAACTATCATAAATTTCTACCACATCATTACCCTTATAAATGGTTAGTCTACATATTTTACGTATTTTAATTTTTGTACCTTCTTCACTTTTGATTTTTGTACCCGGTAAAACTGATTCTTGGTATTCTTCCCAGTTAGAAAATGAACTGTAAGAAATGATATCAACATTGTAAGGCTTTGGTAATTAGTGTTGCCCATTCTGATGGAGCCCAAATAACTTTGTTCCTTTAAGGTGCGGAGAAGGGAGCGCAAGTAGTTTTACAATTTTATAGAATTGACATTTTTTTGCCAAAATAAATAAAATATTTCTTCAGTAGCAACATAGAGTTTAGTTTTCTGCACATGCTAATATCAACAGATCTTGAATATCTGTCAAGGTGTTCAGGAATTCGGTCAAAACTTTTTAACTAAAGAGAAAAAGTTTTGACAAAATTCCAGGAAACCCTTGACAGATATTCAAGATCTATTGATATTAGCATGTGCAGATAATTAAACTCTATGTTGCTGCTGTAGAAATATTTTATTTATTTTGACCAAAAAATGTCAATTCTATAAAACTGTAAAAATACTTGCGCTCCCTTCTGCTGCACCTTAACTTGACTCAATACACGCATGCATTGGATCCAGAGGCATGTAAGTGTGTCTGGGATTGATGTAGTTCAAAGTAATTTACTCTCTACTTTCCGAATGTTTTAGAAAACAATACAACATAGCCTAAAGCTGCCGGTTCTTATTTTGTCCCGGACAGCTATCACAATACAAAGCGACACTCTTCACTTTTTGTCTACTGCCTACAATACTGCCAACTTCATTTGACCCCCTTTTCCCATCGCTCTCTTCCTAAAGGTAGCAAAATCCATCTCTAGTTCCACTTTCATACAGAGTAAAATTATAAATACTGTTAGCATATTTACGACTATCGTACAAAAGCATATTTTTCTGTCAAAAAGGGGTATTTAGTAACTTCTGAAGATCAAATGATACAAAAAAGTTTCATCATTTTTAGCATATGTTTGGTCCTTCTCAAAAGTTTTTTTATAAAACTCTTTTTTGGCTAAATGCTTTTCATGGTCAGGGTCAGGAGTATCATCTTGTCTGTTTTTGAAATTTTCACATTTTAAGCACTTGTCTTGCTTCGGACAGTGAATACCAATATTAAATTCTTTATTAAATATTTCTCGAAATACATCTTCTTTCACTGGATCTAATTTTTTTTCTTTAAAATCAGTAATATATATTCTGTATATTTTGGCCAAATTTTTAAACTGCACCGGTAAATAGAGTTTGTTTGTACTCTGGCAAAAATAGGGTGAGGGTACATCTGGAAGGGATTTTATAAATTTGTCAACAATTTCCCTTTTTTCCTGAGAAGTCTTATTTGGCGGCTCTTTCCATTTTGTTGTCAAATGAATACTGCAGAATTCTTTGACTAATATTAAGTGACTATTAAAATTGCTGGCAGACTTTAAATTTGTCGCTTCCTTTGGACAAATAATAACTAAACGGTAGACCTCTTCTACTTTCACTGTGCTTTGTATATATTCTTTTCTTTTCATTTTCTTTCATACAAGATAATAAAAAACTTTTTTTTACTTTCAAAATCTAATTTGTAATATAGTTTAAAGATCTGTTGCCTCTCTTCACCTACATTTTGTGTACAGTTGTTCTGACACTTCCCGTGGGTACATGGGTCAGGCTGTAAATTTTTTGATGGCATAACTTTATTAGGTTTACTTAGATAAGTCTCACCTTTTTGCTTCTTTTTCTTTTGAATACAAGCTTAAGACAATTTTTTTTTTTCATTTTCCTTTTGCATCAACAATATCATCTTCTGTTTCATTTTCCCTAATAACTGATAGATTTTCTACACTGTCTTCATTAGATCTGGTAGCATTTTCAACAATGACGTCTGAACTATTTTCAGTATTGCAGGATACATTTTCATTCTCATCATTTCCATAAACTTATTTAGATGCGAAATAATTGAGTTCTTGTGGTTGAAAGTTTTGTGTATTATGTTCATTTAATTCTAAATTTGTCTCCAAAGTATTAATAGTCCCAATATTGTGTTCACTTAGCAAATATTTATTTAAAAGAACTGTGCAATTTTCGTGAACAATAATTATATTACTATTTAGCTACGGATCAATCATATCCATTTTCCTATCTATTAACTGAGTGCTTTGAGTTGGAAAAAGAGCCACATTCACTGGTCTACTGGAGTGAAAACTATGCTCTATACAATTATTTATACTACTTATAGAGCCACTCACACTTTGTACAGTTTCATTATTATTCACTAAATGAAATGTTTGTTCATCACTGGAGTGAAAACTTAGCTATGTACAATTATTTATATTACTTACAGAGTAAAACCACACTTTGTACATTTTCATCACTTCATTGACTGCAGTGCTAATTTGAGAATCCTTTTTAATCATTGAGACATTAGGAAATAAATAAAAAAACCTTAAACTTTAGGACCACTCAGATCACTTAACAAAGAAATGCTGTAAACTGAAATCCGAAATGCAAAACAGTGATGTTATTAAATCATGTAACCCTCATAAAACAGCTGATCCATCAAGGAACTTGGAAATAAATAGGTGTAAACCTCACCGGATGTGACATAAGACTAGGCCTGTATATGAAACGTCCGAAAGTAAAACGTTGTGAGCATACAGCATGAGGCTTACTGCCTTTTACCTACCTACATCTGTGCTGGATGAGGGCTATCCAAAAAAATAAAGTGCTCTATTTCTATTATATTGGTCTGAGCATTACATCACTTTACCTACATGTGACTGTAACAAAAACAAATTGAAATACCCCAAAATCTAAGATTTCAATTTTTTTGGGGGGGTTTATAACCTTTTACCTAGAGCCATCGATATTATGTTGAACTTTCGATAACTATAAGGAAACAGGCTAGCTAAAAACTGTATTACATTTGTTTGGATGGCATACTTTGTGTATAAGTCTTACGTTCAAATGATAATTTAGGTTATAGGCTTGTAGGAAGTACAATATTTACAAAACCCATAAAGTGTAACTTAGTAATAATCCCAATCTGCAAGGCTTTATTTCGTACCTTAATACTATGTTTGTGTGTGTGTGTGTGTGTGTGTGGTGCGTGCGTGTGTGGACATAAACTGCCATTTAGATTGAAAGTAGACATTTCCTTCTGGAAGGTCTTTTATCCCAACTAAACACAACTATAGGGTAGGATTCTAATACGAGATAAAGCCTTACAAACAAGCTTACTTCAAAAAATCATCTTATATAATATATTAGGCTACATCAACTTATTTAAAGGAAAAACTAACCAGTTTCGAAGTTTTGATATGTTCTTCAAAGCTTTTACTAACATATTTATTTAATTTAACTAATCACACATTAATTAGCCAAAGCTATTATTTATGCTTTTAGTGAGGATTACTCCATTTAGATATCATATTCTGAAAATTGAAAGATGATATATTCTGATTGATGGTGTATCTCATATATTCAATCAAATTAATGAACGATGCGAAAATGCCACATTGCCTTGTGTGGGTGTAAGAGAGAAAGAGATACCCGAAACTTTTCTTCTCTCTTACACAATGGTATGTAGACAACAGCTCGAAAATTTCAGCCACAGATGTCCATTCAGTTATATTATAGAGACAATGGAGTAGACCCGCTTTTTTTTAATCCTAAATCGAGCATTAATCCCCCCACCCCACCCCCCCTCAGTGTATAAACTTGAGCGTCACTAGCGCTGTTAAAATGTATGTGCGATTAGAGAAACACAAGGCTATAGTTCTTCATTATTCCGTTAAAGACTGCAACGCTGGGATTTGCGATAGTGTTTTGTTTTATATTCCCGTGTCGTTTTAGCCAGCATAATATCATAAAAATCATTGAAATACTTTATTCTAACAACTCTAATGTGAATTTGGGATAAACATACTATGCATATTATCTTCCAGTTTTCTTGTAATTTTCCTTTTGTAAAAGCTATACAGTTTTAAATTAGTTTACTCGCAAAAAATAGAATAGTTTGAATTGCTTACATTTCAATAGTTTTCATCCTCTGTGTGTTTAATCTGTAAACAGCTGTGACGTTAAATAATATAATTTAATTTAAATTCGGAAAGCTACTGTACAAGTGATCGAAAGATTAAAAGTAAAATGTCGGCGACGCTTGACGATAGAGAACGCTACGCGAACGCCTGGTACGGCTACCCAGACCTAGCCAATTATAGCTTCGACACGAGTGATGTGAGAGATTTCGGGCAGCCTGGACAACTGAACTTTCAGAGTTATGAGGGTGCGTACGGCCAACAGGGAAACAATCCAAATTTTTATCCGACGGAGAACAGAGACGCTTACTCAAGTACGATGTCTAATATGACCCCTAGTTTCTACAGCACTGAGAACATGTATTCTCCAAGGGATCCGACTGGGGTCACACAGGATTCCGAGTTTGACCAAGAGCCCCCGCTCTTAGAAGAACTTGGCATTGACCCTGACAGGATCATCGAGAAGACAATGACTGTGCTAAACCCGTTTCGTAAGCGTGGCCCCACAGATGATGCCAACTTCCTTTTGAGCGACGCAGACTTGGCAGGTCCAGTTTCATTCTGTCTGGCTATGGCGGCGTGCTTGCTTCTTGGTGGGGGGAAAGCCCACTTTGGCTATGTGTATGGTCTGGCACTAATAAGTTGTGCATGCATGTATGCCCTGCTTAACCTCATGTCAAATGGCCCAGGCCCGATATCAGTGGCATCTGTTGCCTCAGTTCTGGGCTACTGCCTGCTACCTGTGGTGGGACTCACGGCTCTGGGAGTGTTTCTGCCCTTGAGGAGTGCCGTCGGAATGGGGCTTGCTGCTTTGGCGGTGCTGTGGTGTAGCCTGTCAGCATCTCGGCTGTTTGTGACCATGTCGGCCGATACAAAGCAGCGTCCGTTGTTTGCTTACCCATGTGTGCTCATCTACAGTGTGTTTGTTCTTATGGCCATATTTTGAACAAGATAAAAACAGATCAAATCAATTTAAAAAAAAGCTTTTAATTACCTCTATTAAGCTTTTAAATATGTTATAAAATGTGAATGGGTTTGAAAATGTGTTCAACAATGACTTAGAATTACAGGTTAAGGAAAACTAACACACTCTTTTTTTAAAAAGGTTTTCTTAACTATAAAAGCATATCCAAACATTGTTAATAATTATAATTAACACGCATAAGTACCTATGGTACTTGATATGTCAATATTATGCTTATTGGATCAAATAATAATCATTCAACTTGTGAGCTGAATAAAATACCCGAACTGTATTCAGCCAAGTTGATCATCACTTCCTTCCACATATTATTCTTTTAAGTTCCCTCGCTGTACGGTGAATTATGAAATAAACTTCTTGTTGCATTAACAAGTTCCATAGGCCCAACTATTGTTTAATATGTTAAACCAATAACGTAAACATAATATTAATGTTGAGTGCTTTAATGTGTTTATTAATTTCTGTTTTGGTACCAATGGTTTTTTATGTAAAAAAAACTTTCTATAAGAATGTGTAACAGCGTTCTTAACAGGAATTATATAGGCCTACCTAAACATACATTTTATAAAACCACCTAAACTGGATAAAGGGGATAAATTATGATTTCTCAAATTACGGTTACCAGTAATTGTTTTGTAAAATAGCTATTGTATGCATACCAACTGTGTTTTTAAAAATAAATGTTATTACTAAAGGATTAAAAACAATTACAGTTGCCACACTATGTAGGGCCTAACTTAGTATTAACCAAAATTGTCGTTGAATAGAACAAATATGTATTTAAATTTGATATTAACCTAAAGTTAATTTTGTAATTATATTGAGAATGGTTTTTGTCAAATAAATTACCTTTTTTTAAATGCAACATCATTTTATTTAGGCCTATTTAATAAAAGTCCATCTTTATATGTACTAATTATTATTTTCAAAGATATCCTGCAGAAGTTCAAATTGTGCATTCATGAAAATAGTTTATTGATTAAATACTATTAGTATTATGAAATTAAGGCTTAAAATAATTTGTTAATTAAATAATACAATTCTGCCAGTGTTAAAGCCAGTTTGTCAGTGGAGTTGGGGCTAAATATTTATTCAAGCTAATGTTTTCATACCATATTTCACTATTGGATATTATAGGCTCCTATGTGTTTTTTTAATGCTCCATGTGTATCTATATTATATTTGAGCACTCTGCTTATTTACACTATAGTAACAGTGTTATGATGAAGACTGAATGTAAATGTTAGGGGAAATTTACCCACATCTGCATGAAGAAAAGGTGATAAACCACATAGGGTAAGGAAATCTTCCTACTTTTAAACCAGAATTGAATTTCCAATCTCCCAGTCATCGGCAATTCGGCCTGGTACCAGAGTGACGCTTTAGATGAATTTCCAATCTCGCAATCATCGGCAATTCGGCCTGGTGTCAGTGTGACGCTTTAGATGGTGCAACCACTGTAACAGATTTAAATATGCATAATTGTAGTACCTTTTGAATATCAAGTCATAAACCTAATGTTAAAATTTAGGCTACAGATGAATTCAACACTTCTTCATATTTGTATATCCCTATCTATTTTAAGATTTTATTAAAATTATTGTCGATCATGGGGAAAAGGGCAGACAATGCAGTCCAATAACTCTCAGCTTTGTTAAGTTGATAAGTGTGAATATGTCTAACCCCGCAATTATACGACATTATTATTCTTCTGCTTGTAAAGCATACCACAGCGTGTGGGACTTCATCAGTTGTCTAATAATTTGTAATTCATTTACAAGCTTCTGCATGAAGTTCAAGTACTGACTAATAGATAGAAAGCTAGTACTGGCAACTCTTGGCCATATTTAAACTAGGTATTAGAAATATAGTTATTGCAAGTGTTCTTGTTTCATCTGTTTCGTAATGGGGACCAAGGCAGGATGTTTTGAATGACAGTAATATTTGTAGTATGTATTATGACAGTAACAATACTAATGGGAGTGGCCCAGATAGCGGGAAGTGTTTAGTGGACCTTCCGAGGTAATTTCTAAGGATCGAGTTGAAGGAAATGTTAGAAAATTAAAGCACAAATACAACTAAAAAAGTTAGATTATTTTTCTTATAGTTGGATATTTTTTATTGTACGTCATTGGGATTGTAAGTTTGTTTTTCTTATAGTACCGTAGAGTGGGGTGACTTTGATAAAAAAAAATACATTAGTGTAGTTATTTTGAAGACAAAGTTGAAATAAAAATGGGTTATTAATTGTGCCACGTTAGCATACAAATATTCCGTATCAATTGTATCAAAAGTTTGACAAGCAAGCCAGAAAAAAAAATTGGTGTATCAAAGTCACTTCATAGGATGGGGTCACTTTGATACACCACTTGGTATTGTTTAAAAATTAAAGGAACTAAGACCAAAAGAGTCAAATCTCACGCCATTTTGAAATCCATTTGTTGGTTTTTAATACACAGCAATTTTAATTCAACTAACCTTTGAGGTGACTTTGATCACTAGAGTTTCACACATCAAAGTTTTATTTTGTTTGGATACAATACTATTTAACATTTACTGTTCATATTTAACTACATTTCTTACAATAAAGTGGTAGTACATTTTTAATTTTTATCATCAATGTCTTGTGCAAAATACATTTATTGAATAAATTTAGGTAAGTTAATGTAATGAACTGGTTTTCAAAACAATACTGTTCCTATAGTAAGGATATAATATTTATTATGCAGCAGTAACTAACATTCTTTTACATTAACTTCTCCTTCAAAACGATAGCGAAACCGGCTCCCAGAATTTTCCACGACCGGTTCATGTAAAATTGCCAAAATATCACCGATTTCAACATAAAAGACATCTTTTTCCACACATTTAAAAACTGTTTTTATTTGTCACTAGATTTAATTCCCATCACTTTAAATTCTTTGTCACCAATTTTATCTTGAATTATGGCAGCATAATGAAAATTTACAGACCTGCGTTTCCTAGATAAAACTTTAACAAGTACAAAATTTCCAATATTGATGTGTTCAAGAGTAGGCTGCAGAAATTCAACTTGTACCTCCTCAACTGCATTCATTAAATTATTTTCAGGTTCAGAGTCTTGGATGAAATTTTAGAATGTGTCACTGTGACTTTCTTCAATTTCTGCGAGCAGCTATACTCTTTCCAGGAACAACCACCATCTTCCTCCTTTTCTTTTGGTTTACTTTCTCATCATCATACCCTGTACTCTTTAAATATTCAATCAAACTATCATTTACTAAATTGCATTGTCACAAGCGTTGCCAGGAACTTTGGAAATTACTTTATCTGGATCAGACCAAAACAGTAGCCCTAAATCCACTAAGCAAGTTCTTCTGTATAGCATTATCTTGTCCATCCATTTTCTTTAGTGTAGAAACCAGAACAGCTCAGGAAAAGATGGGCATAAGTATGTGGTAATAAATATGTCTCGGCTCTCACACTTAGTACCTAAACTTATCTTTGAATACAAGGATAGAAAAAAGGAATATAGGCCTAGTTTCACTTTAATTTAGCCTAACTATGATTTCTTAATTTGGGGTGTTAAAGTCACCCTATGCTAAAAACATAAACATTCTATTAAAACTAGTAGAACAATTAAGTTATATTTAGAGCCAAGGCAGTCACAGATAACCACCATTTCATAATATAACTCGGAACGACTATTAATACTTATACATAAGTTTGCACATTTAAAAGTTTGAAGGCTACACTTGAGAGGTTAACAAGCTATGGTACAAGTTAAGTCTTGGTGCTACCTTTAAAAATGAAATACGTCACATCAACAATAATTGACACAGCTTCCTTTTAACATTAAAAATAACTCACTTGGCTTTGATCGAAAAGGTTATAGACAGTGGTGTAGTTCTGGGGGGATAAAAGGCACTGGGGTGGTCATTCTCCTAATTTGAAGTAACTTTATATCTAAACATGCTAAGTGGAATATTAGAGGGGCAATTTAACGTTTAAAATCTAAGAATGTATATAAATGGTTTTAATATTATAAAGACAAGATGTACATAATGGTAATGTAACTCATTCTGTTCATATTCACATATCTATTAAAGCAATGACCAGAGTTCATTTTTATTATGCTCAGAAACATAACATGACACGATTTTGTCTTCGCAGCTGGTCGACAATTTAGCAACAGGGTGTGAACCTGTGGCAGTGGGTTCCATTGTTTTAATTTGATGAACATTAAAAGTGTAGCTTGATTTTTAAGAATAGAAAAGCATAATCGAGTTTAATAATAAGATTACTACACTAAAACCATGTCCACACCCAGAACACAAAGAAGTGATTTTTTTTAAGCAATCTACCTGAGGCTTAATAGACTATGGAATATGTCTTCCTCCATAGTCAACATAGCTTAGAGATCTATTCAAAACATTTATTTTAAGTTCTGTTATGAAGCGGCTGCAATGGTTTTTTGTCAAGTTCTTTTGTCACTTCCATATTATTCAGCTCCAATTTCGAGTTAAGTGATTCAAAATCCTTTAAAAGTTTAGACATTGACAAATTAATGTCACTGCCTTTTTTTAATTCCATGACTTTGAAAGAGTTGTGAAATGTCTATTAAATTGTACATAATGCTGCTCAAAATAATTTCAACCTATTTAATAATTGGTTTCACAGCTTGTAAGTAAAATTCACACTACAAAATTATCCACTCTCACCTGCTTTGATACTTTCTTTTACTATTTCACCTGGTTTGGATTTTATTCAATAATTTTTACTTTATGATGTATCAACTAATCAACCTAAGTCAGAATATATTATCTCCCTTGCAATTCTTCTAAGAGTTTCAACTCACACCACACAGAAACCCTTGTAAACGCGTTAAGTTAAACATTTCTTAACATTTTAATTTTGCACTGGAATTTGGTGGTAGGTCATTGACTTCCTTCTTAAAGTAAACTATAAATGCCTGATAGAATTCCAAACAGAGTTAACTGTTTGAAAACTGTGAGACAACCACCTCACATTTAGTATTCTACCAATTTTATTTAGTTAACTCCCAAGGTGTTGATGTGACAGCTAGAAACTCTTGTGTTCATAGGTAGTAGCGTACCCATGGGGGAGGGCTTGAGGCCCCCCTCCCCCAATTTAGTATAGGGATGCCCTGAGATCTATGGAGATCTGAAGAGAAAATATAATGAGGGTAGGGGCAGTATGACCACGTAAACATTGTGAGCAAAGAAAATATCAAGTGGCACACATCCTTGTGTTGATCTTCCCTAGTAGTCCTAACTGATGCTCTGGCAGTCTAAGTCCTGAAGATTGCGGTAGATTCCAAAGCTCTCAGTTTCACACGTGGTTCCATTGAGGAGTTGCACAGTGGCTAGACATTTACCTATTATAAATAATCAGTGATTTTTGTGACAGTAGGCCTAGATGATGGCTAAGCCAACTTTAGTTTAGGTTTATTTATATATTATTTTATTAGATTATCATGTTTATAATAGTAAAAATATAAATGATCAGGTTAACAAATACCACTAAACCCGTTCCAAAAAAGCTTCTAGGTGTATATAATGGTATAAAAAAAATTGCTTCCAGCGATTGGGAGATCTCCCCCCAAACCTCCCTTGAGCCCCCCCTATTTAGCAATTCTGCGTATGCTTCTGTTCATAGGAGATTGACTAAATAACCCATATAATATGTTCCTAAATGCTTTGAAATGATTTATCATTCATCATATCATCAAATGTTGATGATTGCTAGTTACATTTCATGATTAAAACAGTGTCAAATTAAAATGCTACGCAATTTCTTACAAAGCATTGTGACCAGCACCTTTATATGCAAAAAAAATTAGATTTTTATTTTTACATATTCAGTAAGTTCATGTGACTGAAGACACAGTAAAAGGGACTTTTTTAATTTTTTTGTACACTTTAATATTTAATTTTGATCAAATTGAGAAAAATATTCTTGAATTATATATTCATAGTAGTTATTATAATGAGTGTATAAAGTTAATTTAAACGTGGACTCATAAATTGTTAGTGATAATTTCCTTTCTCAAATAACTATTTTGGCTATAGGCTATGTGCGCCAGTACTGTTGGAGCGACTCGTGATGACTTCCTAAGTTCTTGTGGGGAAAATCTTTGCAGCATCATGATTGCCGTGATCAAATACTCGAAAATCCTAAAACACAATTCACAATTTCAAATAAACTACTTGGACAGTCGGTGACTTATCAGACTTCCATGCTGGGGTTCCGGGGTTCAATCCTCGGTCTTGGCACGGATTTATCTGATTGCCAAACCCTTCCTTCACCTCTGACAAGACGTGTATTAATCACAACTTGTGAATGTGTGGAATGCCAGGCCTCCACCGTGGTTTGGATTCCACGTTAAACTGTAGGTCCTCCATTTAATCTCACAATCATCCTACCATTAAACATTAGCGTAAGTGCGTATAATCCAAACAGGTAGTAAGACGTGATGATGATGTTGTTGATGATGATGATGATGATGATGATTATGATTATGATGATGATGTTGATAATAATAATACTTGGACAATCACAGTAGTTTTTTCAGAATTTGTTATAAAAACCTTAAGAGACAAGGATATTATTAAAATTCCCATTTTTTAATGGGTTTGCTTTGAAAAAAATTGTTTTTTAATGAAGGAACTATAATGGGGTTTTTAGTGCAGACATATTTTCACTCTGCGTAGAAGTTTTTTCCTAATTGAGATAGATGGGTAGTATAAGTGTAATAAATTATCAACATGAACTGAATTTTATTTTGATATAAGATTAATTCCTCTAACACCAATACTTTTCACAGTTTGATGTATTTAGTTACGAGCTCTTCATGCGCCAGATTTTCGATAAATTGAAGATTGTTAGATAGACCAGGCCGTCATTACGTTTGGCCACTGAATGACGATTGTGCTTGAAGGGAGGCTGAACATTATAATAGTGATTTAATAACGGAAGTAATATAAAGACGCCGACTACATGAACAAAGAAAACAAACATTATAGAAGAACACTTGAAAGTAGAAGATAGAAATGCATATTGACATAAGAGTTTAATGAAACAAGTAAACAAGCTAATAAATATTGTAACATCAGAGCACAATCAAATATTTCCTAAAATGGCCTATTGTGTTGGCCAAGATAAATAACATAATTGCAAGTTAAAATGTAGGCACTCTCATAGAGTGAACTTGGCGTGAAGCGCCAATGGTTTAGCACAACAGGTAAAACCCTGGAAATGCAATATAATCCTAGTCCACCTCTTAAAAGGAATTGTTATACTAGCTATAAAAATAAATACAATTATGAGTAACCCCCCACTCCCGTGTTGGGAGACCCAGACTTTCTACACATTACAAAAGCAATAGTTAATCGGTTGCAACAAACTTCTTACAAGCTACTACAGGAAAGCAGAGCCAAAACAGAACCTGCTCAGCATATTATATAAACAACCCTATTTTAAGAGATTAGGGCTATATCCGCTAGTGAAGCTAGCTTGATCCTAATAAGTTAAGTTACAACAGTATCAAACAATTAACTGTTTGTTCCAGTCATAAATAGACCAGCCAAATATCTAGGGAAAGTTCCAATTCAGGGTTCTAGGCCTTAACTTAACATGGGCTGGCAAGCAACCAATTGGTCTAAACCGAAGTCATGAGAAACACAGCCATACAAGGGTTATAATCAATGAAGAGGGTAACAAACAGCCCCTTCAGGAAGTTAGACTTGAAAGAAAATAGGACGCTGGCCTCTCCAGAAGGCCAGGAACAACCCACTAGTTGATCACCACAAACAGGTGAACAACAAAACTTAAATAACATATAGAACACGAGCCATGCCAGATGGGCAGAAACGACCCACAAGTTGAGCACCACAAACAGGTGAACAACACAGCTTAAATAACATATAGAACACGAGCCATGCCAGATGGGCAGAAATGACCCACATGTTGAGCACCACAAACAGGTGAACAACAAAACTTAAATAACATATAGAACACAAGCCATGCCAGATGGGCAGAAACATTCCACAAGTTGATCACCACAAACAGGTTGACGATATGGCGTGAGGTGCCCGGATCACCCTAGAAATGCTTACCAATACCTAACTAGGTATAACCATCAGGCCTGGAACAACCTAAACAGCCCTTTTCCCACTTGAGGGCCCTGCTGACTAAAACATGGTCATGCAGGCCAAGGAGTGAGACACACCCCTAACTAAACCGCTGGTCTTAAGGACCGAGCAGAAAAATATGTGATCCGAGAGATCACTCATAGCATGTACATGTCATTTAATAAAAGGCTAACCTAATAACACATATGATAACCACAAGAACGACAGACACTCTCAACAGGCATGGAAATTATCCCTAAATTCTACATACTGGCAGTTGAGCCACCTACTCCATACTAATTTGTAAGTTCAAAAATTATGGTGTATTATTTCCGTCTGTCCATCGGCACTATTGTCGTGACCACTGAGTTATGAAGTTTTGGATGAACGAAGAGACGTTGAACGTGAAGAATATTTGACTGGTATTGTGTGTCGTTTCCAATGAAAAGTGGATTTTTATAGTGGTTGAACCTGATGAACCATGGGAAAGGAAGGGGGAGAGACACCCCTTGACGTTGAAAACAGCACGTAGGCACCAGCCACAGGACCCATGCGCTGGTGGGCCAGGCTGAACTCCGATCAGTTGATTAGATAGCTCGGGAGAGTCAAGTCCGGTGTTGAATGGCACGCAAGAGTTGTTAACTCTTCCGACGGAGCCGTTATTGTTCAGCGATGTTCCCGAGGCATGGTATATAACAAATGAAGCTATATATTCATAGATATGTATACATAATTAAAAATTCATATGTATATATATAAATAAATATTATTTCGAGAAATTATTTTCTGTAGCTGATTTAGGTAGTGCAGACTGGTTAGCCTGCTACAACATAACTCACTACATCCCTTTAAATTTTTTTAGTTCTTTTTTTACTGAGGATATTTAATGTGCACTTTCTGAACACACTTATGATATCAGCACAAGATTTATAAAATAAATTAATACAGTACTATGAAATTTTCAACATCCGATTCTTAGGCTGACAATTCACCAAAGATTAATATATAGCATGTTGGGAATCGAACCCGAGACCCTCAACAAAGAAGGTAGACGTTTTAATGACCAAACTGAATTATGGTCAGACAATGTGGACAACAATTATAAATTTAATATTTATCTATTTACAATTTACAAGAAAGATAGAATATATTATAAATAGAGTGCACAACCAAAAGTGATTTAAAGTATTTAACATAATTATAATAGTAATTGTTGTAAAGCTAGTAATAGTAGATCAAGAAAAATAAATGTAGGAACGGAATGACAGTCCGGTCTTTCTGACAACATTCAGTTTATCGAAAACCTGGCGTGGGAAGAGCTCGTAACTAAACGCATCAAACTGTGAAAAGTATTGGTGTTAGAGGAATGAGGCTTATATCAAAATAAAATTCAGTTCGTGTTGATCATTTTGTACACTTATACTACCCATCTATCTCAATTAGGAAAAAAACTTTTACCTAGAATGAAAATATGTTTGCACTAAATACCTCATTATAGTTCTTTCATTAGAAAAAAAATTATATTTTCAAAGCAAACCAAATGGAATATGAGAATTTTAATAATATCCTCATGTCTTTTAAGGTTTTTATAACAAATTCTGAAAAAACTACTGTGATTGTCCAAGTAGTTTACGAGAAATGCTGAGTTATGTTTTAAGACTTTCGAATATTTGATCGCGGCAAATGTGATGCCGCTCATATTTTCCTTGCAAGAACTTAAAAATGTGGCCATCTAGTGTGCTCGTGTCGTGAATTCAAATATCGCCTGCACTTTGCACGGTGCCTACAGTTCCAATGTGCTACATGGTCACTAATTTATGTTGCACTACAAGTCTATAACGAAAATGGAGTGTGTTAACAATATCCAAAATATTATTCTTTCTCCCCACCACCCAGCCATATTCAGAATATGGAGTTTCAATCTTTCCCAAGTAATAAGCTGTGTTAAAGATTTTAACTGTTAAACTAGTTGGAAATTAATCTAATATATGGTTTGTGTTCCCAAATTGTGTGTTATTGTGGATTAAATAATATTTTACATATTTTGTTATAAGTCTTGTTTTCATGATCACATATTTTTGTTCTAAAGATTTATTGCTGCTACCTTTTTATGCCATTTATAAGTGTCTGAACAAAGTATATTGTCAGCGCTCAAACTAAGGACATGTGTCTTGTAAACTCCCATACTATTAACATATAAGCAGGCAATACAACTAAGTTTTTCTTTTTCATGCTTCAGCCAACTGTGTTTTGTTTTATATTCCAACCACTTGTTTCTGCTTAAATGTCAGCTCTGTTGTCTTTATTAAAGAGGGAAAATGAGATGAATCAGCAGAATTAGCACACTTGTTCTCTGGTCCTTACACAGCAGCTGTTAGTCAACATTAAAACTCCTAGAAATTCCGGTTCCCGTTTCATCTGTTTTATTGGCAGATTCTAAAGGAAGTTTTGTCTGAAATAAAGCTTGTTTCATGTTTCTGAAGTCTAATCTGCTCTTCATACCCAACATATTTATTTATATTGCATGCACAGCCACTCACTACATACAACTCAATTACTATCGCAAGGATTTCAGACTCATGGGCACACAGTATCTACCAACAATTAAGTTTGGTTTGAAAAGAGGTAATTTGTTATGTCAAAGGCTCATTTAAATTAGCTTCACTGCCACTCAGATACAAGAAAATTGTGGAAGGATTTGGGTATGTCCGGAGAGGTTTGTTAAGTCTGGAAAATGGCAGGTAGCCATTCTAAAATAGCTACAATAGGGCATGTACTTGACTCACTTCTCTTGTTGGAAGTGGTATGAATTACTGAAATACCTTGGTTGTGTGACTACTCTAGCGGACCGGGTATCTATTACTCATTGTGAGGCCTAGTTGCAATCACGTTTGATGCCGAATTTTCATTTCCAAACTATGTGGATAAACCTTTTAAGCGCTAGGTGGCGCCCTGGCAGCTAAGAAAGTACCCGGGCTTTGCGCTGGCTTGACTTCGTAACTTGTTGATAATATTTTCAACCTCACCAATATTTAGAGCACAGCACCTACATTTATCATGACCACGGTAAAATCAGTAACCTAAAGCCACACATTGTTAAAATTAGCTTGTAAAATGTGTGTACTCTGAAATCATTGTATTAATGTCAGTGAATTATTGTTGTGGTGGCAGGTCTGCCCCCAGATGTGAGCCAGGTACACCAACCTTTGCTGGTGTGCACTGCGCACATCCACTGGGACCCAGAGTTCTGTGACGTGAAGCTTATCCAGACCATGATGCTTTCCAATGAGCTGCGAGGAATCCTAGAGGATGCCAGTCAGAGCTTCCGACCAGGACATAAACCAGACACCTCGGGCATCCAACTTTTGCTGTGTGGGGACTTTAACTCACTGCCAGATTCAGGTACGTACCAATCAGGACACGAACCATACACTTCAGGCATCCAGGTGGATACTTTAACTTACTACCAGGTAACATTTAATGTTTTATCATTGAGGAGAGAAACGGTATTGTAAATCCCCAGGTGCTATTCCCTCCCTCCCTCCCTTGAGGTCATTGATTTACTTTACTGTTACAAAATTTAGCAAGTGGTCTGCACTCCTGCCTCCATCCTGACTTAATCTCGGTGACCTCATCCTTAGGTCATTGACCCTAGTTGTAATCCTGCCCATTTTGCCCCTTTTTTATATTTTGGTTTGAATCCTTATTGTGTTATTTTGTCTCCCTTCATAAATGTGTCACTACGTTGGTCTAATAGAAGTACTGTTTACAGGTAAATGTGAACTAGTGATCTAAAGGCCCATATCCTGGTCCCATTTAACTACTAAACTATTATACAGTATTAGTATTTAGACACAGTTATCATTAATTAAATAATTATTAGATTACTTAACATATATTGCTTGTGTCCTTGGGTGAGTTTAGGGATGTGAAAAAAGTATCGATACTTTATTAATATTGATATTTTGCTTTCGTTACTAGTATTTTTTTACTCTATACTTTTACTGATATTAGTACTCACACCTCGGTATCAGATCAGTTTCAAAATAAACCACTTTTTTGCTATCTTCTTTCTTGTTGGGATTAAACGTTTGCTTGGGTGGGCTGTGGAGGAAGAACAAATTACACTATTTCTTAATACTCACTAATTTTTTATAATTATGAAAAGCAAAAAGCAGCTCTAGTATTCAATCCCTATTAGCTCTCCATAATTCATAGCTGCTCTTTCATCTTTGTTTATCAATACATCCTTATGCCTAACCTGGAGAAGGGGTGACAATTCTACTACACCTACCTTTATCAATGAGCAAGGTCATCACAAACTAAACAAAATAAACTTTTGTAGAGTACATTGAACTTAGTCAACTCAAAGGTGCTCCAAGCAGATGAAGCATAAAAGTTTATGTGTGTTGTTTAATCAGATGAAGTAGGGCAGGGCGGCCATTCTTCTATTGTTTGTCAATAGTTAATAATCTCTTGATAGATATACCAATGACGAATGTAATTAAAAAAGATTGCACCTCCCAAAAGTGAATTATGGATTGATAGATAAAAACATTTTTCCAAATTAAAATTTCGATACTAGCATGGTATCGATATTTTTCTTCAGATACCAATAATGAGTACAGTATCGATACTTTTCTTTTGACACATCATCCCTAGGTGAGTTTCTTACAAAGGGGCCACTAAGATGAAATATTTGGTTTAATTTCTAAAATTTAAAAGGAATGTAAAACAAATTTCCAAACTTAAAACTGCAAGTGATTTTAGTGAAATATTTGAACAAAGATACAATATTTTTCTGAACAATGTTCTCTTCCGGCATACAAACCGAATGGGTAGTAAGAGGCGTTGTTAAAAAAAACTCTCCCTTTTTGTTCTTTCCCTTCAAATTATGTTTCAAGATGGGACAGATCCACTTTAAAAAAATATAATCAAATCTCGAATGAAACTTTGTTATACTGTACCTTCAAATCTCAAATCCAAATCAGTCTTAAAAACACAGTAAACATTTTAATGATTACTCCCTCCCCTTCACTTCTAATTTTATTCACTTTAATTCTTTAGCTGCTATGATAGAAAGTAAAATATATACAATTTTGTTCTAATAAAGTCATTTTAACACTGGGTTTGTTTGTTAAGCTATCCAATAAAAATGTTCATTTTATTAAATAGCTTTTCATATGCCATGTGCATGGTTTTATTTTGGTCCCCTTTATTATTTCTTTTAGGGAAAAATAAGAATAAAGCAAATATGATATTACATTTGTTTATAAATAATGTTTGTGTACACAAGAGAATATAAAAGATCATTCATATGTATTTATAAATTAAAATAATCATTTTAATGGCAATTTTCTGGCTTCCAACTGAGCAAATTTATTGATTACATCATCATAATTAATACCTTAAGCAATATTATATTCTCTCAAAAATTATTAAAAGATTGGATAATCGTAACTGTCCGAAAGTCGATCTTAAATAAGTTTTAGTTCATTTTAACCTTCTAAAACTTCTCACACACAGAGCAGTAGAAACAAAAGAGTTAGAAATATTAGGAGAGCAACACTGACATTTGGATATGATTCCTTTAGTCCAAATTTATGAAGAGCTTGTAGAATATCAGAGGGAGTTGCAGTTTTAATGTTTGTATTAGAGTTGAGGCTTCAAACTGAAAGCTATCTATCTATTATATTGCTTATTGCTGGTCTATACCATAACTAGGCAGGGTGCACAGGGCCTAGGACAAAGGACCCTGGAATGGAACTGACAACAAAATTTGTCAAATATAATTATTATACTTATAAATTAAATCAGGGCAGCTGTTTTTTGGGACAAAATTTGAAGAACAGAAGGAAAAAAACTAGTATTTAGCCTGAATTTGTTCTGCTGATTTGGGCCAACTCACCACTTAATTGGGGTAGTGAAGATTGTTATTGAACAGCAAACTGTATGCAGATGGCATGTATGCTCGTAACATAGGGATCATGCGGGTAGCAGCAGAGTCAAGATATTGCGAAGACGTCAGGGCTGCATTAGAAACACGGTACCCCTAGACACATGAGCTGCAAGCGCCCACCCTCCTCACAACCCACTCCCACCAAAACATAACATTGTTATTTGTTATTGAACAATAATAATGTTGTTGGCTTATTTATTGCTACTATTTACAGTAGGCCTATATCCCCTATAGTTATATTGTAACGAGTTACAAGTAACAAGCTCAATCAAATGGGAGAGTGCTCACTCTCTTCCCTGTTGAACACTAACACCGGAACACATGTGCCACGACCTCCTCTCCCTAACACACAATTCCATGGACCAAAAGCAAATACGATTCAACTGTCTGCTCTTGAGGGAAGCCACACCCAGAAAGAACATGTGATGGCATCTTCGCGCGCCTAGTCTTCGTTTCCACCGTCTGGACTGTTCTAGTGCTTTCGACTAGTTCCCAGAGTCTCCACGATCCTTCCCAGCACTGTTCTGTCTCCTTCCTTCGGCTCCATTTTCCCCTCTCTCTGTGGGCATGTCATAGTTACGTGCTTGGTATATATTGTGGTGGTTTGTTTGTATCATCACTCATTGTTATCACTGGTGAGAGCGCCGAATTATGCTTGGACTTAATTACATTCATCAAAATTCTTTTTCGACCTATAATGGGGAAATCTCGTCAAAATTATTGGTTCAGGCTTATAAACTTTAATTTTTAACTTTGGGATGGGTTTCTTTGGGGTTGCAACGTGGTTAATTTGTAACCACAATTTATTTCTATTTAATTGTTTGAGAAATCAAATCTTTGTTCATAAATGAATCTTTCTTTCCATTCCAACTTTGAGTTGCGCTCTTGCCTCCTTTCGGTTTAATCGTTTGCATCATTAGCAAATGGGTATATTTCTGGGATATTGAGTTTAGCTGCATTTTTTATCTTTTAGTATTATGTGAGGAACGCTCACTTGTTGTATGTAACTATGGTTACCGTGACCCCTTAAGTGGTGCAAAGGGAAGATGGCCATCGTAGATTTATGCGGGTTTTGTATAGTCTAGCTCTATGGGACACATTGCTAGACAGGGTACTTAATTCAACTTTGACTCTATTTGATGTTTAATACATGCTAACCTATTTGCGCTAGTGAGGCATTTTCTTGCTATTGAACTTTATTTCACGCTGCTCAATTATGTCGTAAGACAGAACATTAGCACAGGAGACGGGCATACTTTTCTATGAATTTATGATGTGATTTGAGGATCCTTGTCATTACTGTGCCCGGGGTAATTACGCCATTATTGGCGGGCTTGATTAATATTATTGTCTTTACCTTAGAGTGCTCTGGGAAATCTATATTGAACTAGTTTATATTTATGGTGACACCTTATTCTATATTAATGTAATGCAGCGCTGGAAGACATGCTATAGGGTAGTTTGGTTGTTTGTCGCTGTGTCATGATAGTCGAATTCTAATATAAATTTTTTCTAGCCATATACAATTTTTTAATACTACACTAGGTGTGTATAACCCAAACTGTTAGTAAGAGGCGGTTCTTAGTAAAAAATTGCAAACACTACAGTTTTTTTCACCTACACTATATTTAAGACCCCTTTAAGGTGCTACTTAAAGATTCGTTGCTTTCATTAAAAAAAATTCTTCTTGATGAGATAAAATGTCAGCCTTGTCACATAATCACTAGCAATAGTAAAATTAATAGAAGTTAGTGAAAAAGTTTTACTATTGAAAGCTGTACGATTTATCAGCATTAGTTGGCAAGGAACAAGGTGGGAAAACAATTCATAATTGTTTTGATAAATGTGGTTTCACAACTAATTGTAATTCAGATACAATGAGCTGCACAGAAAATTAAATGACTTGGGAACTTCACTAAATCAAAAATTGTGAAGCATTTTTAATGAGATCATCAATGCCATGATAAAAATGAAGATTGTGAGGAACCGATTACTATATATACTGCAGCAAAACACTCAAGAGATGCCAGAAGACCAGTAAAATGATGATGTTGATATACCTAAGCAAGTGGCAAGTGACCAACCAGGATGCCAGGAAATATATCTCCGAATTGAGATGTTATTTCATGTAGTAGGGCAACTAAGGCAGTCCTTTATCAGCATTAGATACTTGCATTGACTTTGTTCAGTAGTAGTCCATAAAGAGTACACTTGATAATTTTTTTCAAAATCTTAATTTCACATATGTATATACATACATTTTGTTTGCTTTTACCTTAAGTTATTTTAAAATAAATATTGTACTGCTTTCTTAAAATATCACATTCCTTTTATTTTATTCACGCCTTTTGGTCCTATTATAATGTGTTTTTCAGCTCATTGGTTAAAATTTTGTTTTATATGGGGACAGTTAAATTTAGGAGGAAATGTACCCACATTTGAATGGAAGGAGGAGGTTTGAAAACTATTTAGGAAAAAGTACCTTCATTACACCCAACCATTATTCAAATCTATATTTCTGTCATAAGACACACTCTCCCATTGATGCCAATGTACTGTTCTGTTTTCAGGTGTTATAGAGTTCCTGACATCAGGCCGTGTGCCTGCTGACCACAAAGACTTCAAAGCCCTGACGTACAAGTCGTCCCTGCAGAAGATCTCTGGCTGCGACAAGGCCAACGAGTTTATCCATTCCTTCAAGCTGGCCTCGGCATACAGCGAAGACATTATGCCTTTCACCAACTACACGTGAGGGAATTTAATTCTTATTTATACACCCAGGCCTTAGAGTGAATTCCAAATTACTCGCACCTCACCTGCCACAAAATTTGAGACCTTATTGACCCCTAGTATAACCTATCATGAGAATTTATTATATTATAACCTAACATCAGAACATTTTGAGAGGGAGTACATACACCATATTATTTACTAATTGCTTGTTTTTCTTTATTTTATTATAGTTTTATTTCCAATATCTATTATCTCTAATAATTCTTGTGTCGAGAATGTGATAGGAAATAGTGAAAATAAAGTTTTTAATATATATATTATATATATATATATATATATATATATAATATATATATATATATATATATATATCTTTGCAAATAGAACTATGGGAAAATGAAATTTTTTAGGCTGGTAAAACTGTAAAAGTCAGGGCATTTTAAAGCTTAAGAAAGTTTATCAATTGGTGTCTTAATCCTTGGGCAAAAGATTCTTATCTTTACAAGGTGACATGCTATGCTGAAAACTTTAAACTTACTAAACAAATACACTAGATTCTTCTCACAATAGAATTACTGTTGTAGGGTGACCTGGTGGTCTAGGGGTAAGGTGTCAGACTTCTGTGCTGAGGGTCCAGGGTTCAATCCTCGGTCCCGGCATAGATTTATCTGAATGCCAAACCCTTCCTTCACCTCTGACAAGACGTGTATTAATCACAACTTGTGAATGTGAGGAATGCCAGGCCTCCACCATGGTTCGGATTCCACGTTAAACTGTAGGTCCTCCATTTCATCTCACAATCACCCTACCATTACACATTAGCGTAAGTGCGTATAACCCGAACGGGTAGTAAGACGTGGCGCTAATAATAATAATAATAATAATAATAATAATAATAATAATAATAATAATAATAATAATAATAATAATAATAATTAATTAATAATAATTAATTAATAATAATAATAATTAATTAATTAATAATAATTAATTAATAATAATAATAATTAATAAATAATAATAATTAATTAATAATAATAATTAATTAATAATAATAATTAATTAATAATAATAATTAATTAATAATAATAATTAATTAATAATAATTAATTAATAATAATAATAATTAATAATAATAATTAATTAATAATAATTAATTAATAATAATAATTAATTAATAATAATAATAATTAATTAATAATAATAATAATAAATTAATAATAATAATAATAATTAATTAATAATAATAATTAATTAATAATAATAATAATTAATTAATAATAATAATTAATTAATAATAATAATTAATTAATAATAATTAATTAATAATAATAATAATAATTAATTAAATAATAATAATTAATTAATAATAATAATAATAATAATTATAATTACTGTTGTAACCAACAGACTGCTACAATTGGTGTCTAAACCATGTGTGAAATGAAAAAGTATTCATAGAAAGTTTGACCACTTAATTTTTTCAGCCAATTTGGCTCTGAGTTGTATCTTAGCTATCAAAGGTTCAAGGTAATTTTTTATTTTTAAATTAATCTGTAAAGTCATCATATTTTGCCTTAGTTAAAACTATTTTTATACAACTAAATGCAGTTATCAAAGGTACCAAATCGACACCGTAGTACCTAAGGGTGTAATTATAGGTTATTTTTAGGGGGAATTGTGGCTTATCTTTGGCTCACTACAGTGATATAGGACTATTTCTTTCTCATTAGTTAAGAAACTATTTGAAGTAATATTACTCGAGCTTTCACCTTGTTTGTTAGAGTGCATTTTTGTTGAAATTTATCTTTATGAAGTGTGACATATTTTAACTATGTTTTTCCTATTTACCAAAATGTATTTCTTTGTAGATTTGACTTCAAGGGTATCATAGACTACATCTTCTATGCCAAGTCGAGCATGACTCCACTCGGGCTTCTCGGGCCAGTAGCCCCGGAGTGGCTCAAAGAGAACAAAATAATTGGCTGTCCACATCCTCACGTTCCTTCAGGTAATTTAATTCCTGGGAATCGACAGAAAAGGTTGACCGAGTGTATAAGCTAGGAGATCGATTAAATAGGAATAGGACCTTCAAATTTGCAATTGAAGTTTGTTTTATAGTTCTAATAACATTTATTGGTGGCTTAGCCCAAAATATTTTTAGGACATATTGACAACCATTAATTTACCACTCTACTAAATGAACGAATTTAATACTGAATTTACTATAACTACAACATTAAGTTACTATTTCACTAATTCTAATTTCTTTAGCAACTTAAAAATTAATACAATTAAGTAAATCTCTTATATTTAGAATGTTAGAAGAATCAAATTCATATAATTGTGGATTTGACCCATTTTTTAAAGTAATGTTTCCTGTCGTTTCCAGGCAAATGCCAGCTCTTTAAACCACATCCTTAACATGTTTTTTATAGAGTGGAAAAGTTGGTTACTTTTAACCATTAATGGAAATAAAGTGATAATTAAACCTAGCCATTGAGAAAAATCTCCAAATCTTGTTTCAGAGAAAAATTACTGAAAATCCAAGGTGTTTTATGTCTATCAAGAAACTTAGTAAGAGCAATATAATTTGCTTTGTTCACTTTGGTAATGTTGGTGGCCCTTTCAGATCACTTCCCCCTCCTCGTAGAGCTGGAAATGACTCCGACGGTGCCTCCTGCCACAAACGGCCTCATCTCACGGAGGTAGCACCAGGGGAAGGGCTCAAACCCCTCGAGGAAACACCACCGAGCTAACAACAACAATGCTACTGCAGCCAGTACAAGCATTCAACAGCTTTAAGTTATCAACACTGTTCATCCAGCGCCCCCATATCATTGTCTCATCACTCGCTCATTCATCTATTCACTCACTTTCTCATTCATTCACTCGCTGACTCTCGGCTGCGCAACAGGACCCTTCTACATGTGGGTGTGTGACACGCTCATAGAATATGTTTCTACTCAAGAGTTTGGAATCTAGGTCTTCTACAATGAACTCAATCACTTTTCAGGGTGAACGCTTCTCTTTTTAAAATGTGTATTTTACCAGAAGATCATAAGGGGATGTGTTTACATAGGTACACATATGAGGGATCCTAAAGTTACTTCACTCTTTTAGATTAAAAAAAAAACAAGTTGGTGCTATCATAAAAGAATATAAAATGAGTGTTTAAGAATTTATCAGCTTTGCTCATTTAGTACTTTTGTGTTTTGAATGCAGCCACATAACTTTATTACATATATCATACATAATATATTTGTAATGAGCCTAGCAGAACTTCAAATTATTAATCACTCATATTTTGTTTTGATGATGATTTAAAATATCTATCATCTAAATCCATGAAAAAAAAAGTTTATTAGAGATATGATTTTATGTTGTAGATAAATATTTTAATTGGTTCTGCTCGTTAGCAATATAGGAATAGTATTTATATTTTTTTTACAGATTGTTTTAATTTACTTACTTTTTTTTTAATGTGAAAAGTGTGAAGTTACTTTTGAGCCATTGCTTTATAATTTTTTGTAAAAATAATTATTTGTCTGGTCCATTGTACTTGCGTATAGTATCCCATATTGTCGCCTACCAGGGTAAATATTTGTAATAATTTGAGTGTGAATTATTGGAATCCAAACAAAAATGTGTTCTTTTACTGTGAAGACAATAGTTGTCATTATCAGGGTGTATATTTCATGTATATAAAACTAATGATTGTGCGTGTACACCTTACACGCATGCATGTGTGTGTGTTTGTGTATATATGAGGCACACATGGACACAAAATGTTTAACACAACTTAAGGTACCTAGTATGAAAGTCATCACGAATTAAAAGTAATCTCTTTTGTAATTTTTAACATATCACAATTGTAAAATCTATGGATACAAGAATCTGTATTCTGGTAAATGTTAAAGTTAAAAAAGTTCCCAAGGATATGTTTTATGGAATTAAGCTACAATTAGAATAAATAATAGAGACGGGCCGCTTGAATCCTTGATTCCTTGATTACATAAAATCATATGGTATTCGAGAGATTTGAGATTCGTTAAAATATCAAAAAATCATATTGAATACAATTGACTTGCTATAACAATTTTAAGTAATTGGTAAAAGTAATTATATAGACCTGTGTAGTTCTGAGGATAGAAAAAAAAAGTTTAAAATTGTATTAATAGAATTAATTTAGTAAATTTAACATTGAAAGGAGGATAGTAGTGAGAGGCTTGCACACCAGAAAACCGTAGGCCTCAAAATTCACAGTTAAAACCCATTAAAACACATAATTATGTAATTTTCGGGGTACTCATTCACAGACTGTGTTTTACTCTCCATTGCTGAAGAACGGGACTGATGCACCTGAACATTACATGTGTTATTTTGTGTTTTAGTTGTGAACTTTGAGGTCTACAGTTTTCTGGTATGTCAGCCTTGTCCTTTTATCCTTCTTTCAATGTTTAATTCAATACTGCTATTTGGCTTAATTTTTATAAAAGCATGTTATCTTTATTATTTATGATGTAATAGACATAACAAACAAAATAAAATCTCTCACTTTCACTAAGGGCCAGTTTCATAGTCAGATTTAGTACGCCTAAAGTGCGAGTCGATACTAAATACAGGACGACACCTACCTAGACCAAAATGGAATGGGCCAGTTTCGCATATGAAATTGGCCCATTCCATTCAATTTCAGGTAGGTGACGTCTTGTATTTAGTATAGCGCCGCACTTGAGGCGTACTAAATCTGACTATGAAACTGGCCCTAAGACTCAAACAACTTTTTTAAATTCAATTTTTATTATTTTCACTTTAGACTAAAATTGTACAGTTTAAAGATTATAAATTCTAAAGAAAATTCAAAATTCAGATTCAAGAAATTTAGTATTCAACCCGTCTCTAATAAATGGTCCAGTTAAAAGTCATGCCCCATTTTAGTGCAAGTTTGAAAAATTCAAACTTTTGTTTCTAATTATATTGGTTAGCCATGGGTCGATTGTTAAAAAAAAAGTTTTTTGATAAAGATTTTATCAAAAACACAGTAAATAAAAATAATAAATATTTTTTTATCTAATCATCATTATCATGATGAACTGTTTCCAACCTGTGGCCCAGTCTGTTAAGTAAAATTCCTCCATCTTCTCTATCCTTCATTTGTTCTTCCTCCTGTTATTCTTCCTCCCATTTTTTCCTTGATCTCATATTAACATGAAAAAGTAAAATTATTTTCAAAATCACCATAGCCAAACCCAGTATGGCTTTTTATTAACATTTTGACATGAAGTAGTAACATAATTTAAATCTTGGTTGTGGTTATTATAGCATTTGAATTCAAAAGTTTTATTCCTATTAAAAATAAAAAGCAGCAGGCAAATGCAGTGATATTTTTGGAAGAACACACACTCACCTTACATAGAGAATGTTTAACAAAGAAGAATGTAATAAAACACAATTTCTTAAATCCTATTTATTTTAAACGAAATAAGAATTTTAATTCGTGGTGACTTTCTTCACACCTTAATGGGGCGTTATCGCGTGTGAGTGTGCCATCTTATAAATGTCTTCAATTTGTTATTTGGAACAATAAAAAGTGACCCTACTAAGCAAGAAATGATTTTACTAGTATTACCATAGTCAAAGATGGTACAAAGTAAATTATAAAATAGTTAAACTTAAAATAAGACAATGGTAAATCAAATTTTTTAGCAAAATATTTCATCTCTCCTTCATCTCATAGCCATGTAAAAATTGTTAATCAATACTATTTCACAAATACTGTTCTATTATAAATTGTGAGTACACCATTCTTAATAAAAAAAAGTCTCGAATTATTTTTCAACTTGAATATGAACCTCATTGGCGATAACGCACCTGTTGGATGAAATATTTATTTTTATAGATCTAAAATCTATAAAAAATTTAAGTGTAAAAGTTTAGGTAAGATGTAATTTGGAAAAAAAAATTTCATTGAAAGTTAGATGGTGATCAATTTAATTTGTTTAATTTTGTGGGAAAGTTTAAATGTGTATAGTTACACGTCCACTAAGTTAGTGTGCATTCAAGTGAAAGATAACACGCTTATGACCAACTTAACAAAAACATTTTGGCTAATCACTCAGCCCCCCAAATCTCCATTAACACCTTAGTGCAAAATAATGGTGAGTCAACTTATGTTTCAATAAATATTCCCTAGCATAAGGATAAACTTAATAAGATCGGTTTTTTCCATATTTTAAACTAATTTTAAGTCTTTTTAAGGGGTGACATATACTTAACTTGATGCTTTAGATTCCACATCAAATATTTTTCTAGTAAACTATCATAAGTAGCAATTTATTATACAGCGAGTCCTATCCTCATATTGATGCATCATTAAATTGTCCTAGTGACTTTGTTTCCTCCGAGTAAAGGGAAATTTATGCATGTGCAATTTTCCGTTAAACAATACAGACTTTCAAAAACAGTGTTCTTTGAATGATGAAACATTGTGTTACTTTTCAATAATTTCACAAGTTTAAAATAACTTTGGTATTTGAAAATTGGTCAGAGATCGGTATCAAGCTTCGTGATAAAAGTGGTTCCCTCTTAAAAGAAATGTTGAACTTTTTGTGAGACTGAACTGTATTGTTCTCTACACAATCAAAAACAATGTTCAAATCCCTGGCTTTAGTTTAAATTAAAAGAATACCTACGCATTGACTCGGTCAATATTAGATTGGTAAGTTATCGTTGGAATTACCAATTTATTTAGTGTTTATTATGGATGGTTCATGCATTAAATTATATATAGAATAGTATTGATGTGATGCTGGCACTCTTACAAATTCTAGATATTATCAGAACACAATAGAGTACAACTAATCAGCAAGATTGCGTGTACAATTTAAGGAACTCCTTTTCTCGATCTGATGTTCTTGGTCTTGGGTGCGGCTGCGTTAGCGTACTGGGTATAACTATGTAGTATTGCTTAAAATATCATATATTTTTTATAGTTTTACATTAAGACAACATGTGCTTAAATGTGTGATACACTTGTGAAACAAAATAGCAAATTACATTATAGGTACGGTCATGGTTATCTTTATGCTGGACTTAAAACACATTTTTTGAAGAGAAGAAATCCAAGGAAGGTTAAATTATTTTTAATGAATTTATTAATAAAGTTTTTTTTGTATTAATACATTTTGAATCTATTCAATCAAAATATATAATTCTTTGAAATACTTGATTCTCGAATTCATAGGTAAAATTCAGATACCTAATTTTTAAATTCATAAGTAGGAATTAAGTGCCCAATTCCCAAAGATAAGAATATAATGGAATATCCGAAAACCAAATACATGGGTAAAAAATCAGGTCAGCTGTTTAGATTTCAAATTAACTGATTAGAATAAATACATAATTCCCAAACATACAGTCAGGAATTGAGTGAGTACCCAATTTATAAATTCATGAATCCTAAAAGACAGTTAAAAATGCAAGTACCCAATTATCAAATTTATGTTAAGAATCAAGCATCCAATTTCCAAAATTAATAATATGTTTAAAAATGAGGTGGCCCAATGACTAAATAATTTTATAATAATGGGAATTTATAAAAATAAAGAAAAAGGAAAGAGGAAAAGTGTGTGTGGTGTGTATTTTGTGTGTGTGTGTGTGTGTGTGTGTGCGTGCGTGTTGCGTGCGTGCGCGTGCACATTTCTAAAATCCATGGTCAGAAATTGATTTGCAAATAAATTAATAGAATCGGGTCTCATTTCCCAAACAGATTAAGTTGATACCCAATTTAATTAAATGTTTTAGTATCTTTTTTGTTTCATTCATGAAAGTAATAGAAATACAAGCTCTCATTCAGAAGTATAAGCACATCAGCTCATTGCTGACTGAATTCTAGAATTATGTCAATGCCGATCATCTATCCAATTAGATCCAATCATCAGCCACTTGAGCTAATTTTTTGTTACCACCTTAACATGAAAACAAGTGTAGTGAGTGATTAATGTTGATGTATTGATTGTTATGTTCAGCAGTTGGCCTTGAGCTTTGTAGAGTGTTGTTGCTACACAGTGAACTAGGTTAGTGTGTGGATTGGCAGTCACAGGACTTATTGTAAACAAACAGTTGCATCTCTTATCTTCTGATAAGGAGGGTGGTGTGGAGTCGAGCCTACTGACTGGAAGGGATAATTAACTATCAGATATATTTCAGGAGTGTAAAAACTAGATGAACTAGTGACTGCATGGTAAATATTTATGAAATGATTTTAAAACTAATCTCGTCATTTATTTTTGTTTTTAATGGAAAATATAACCCAATCTTGAACACAATATGAGCTGAGGCATCTGAATAGATGTGTGCTAGTATCTTATCTTGTTACAACTTTGCAATTATTACTATGATGAAATAATATTAGTAATAATTTATGCTTACATTTTGAGCATTTTGATTTTGTAACAATATCTGTATACAGACACCTCTTTTGTCACGGCTTCTTTTATTAAAATTAGCTTATTTCTTTAAAGAAAAGTCCTTTTTGCTTCTTGAGTTACGTATTGTTATATTTGGAATAAAATACGAAGGGAATGAACACTAGACATGCCTTTTACAGTGAAAAATGTTCTTCTTTTCATTGTGAAAGTCATATTGTATTTCTCTTTTATATGTTACTATTAGAGTTGGGTCAGATCCGAATATTGGAGAAAATTATGAATGAGGAAATATATAATAGAATAATAGAAAATACAAATAGTAACAAAATGTTAACATTCTTTCTTATAACCCATTAATTATAAAACTCATACATTCACTAAAGTGTTAAATTACTGGTCTGGGATTTGATTGTTAAGTTCATCCTATAATTATAATTGGTTCTGAACCACCATTAAGCACTATTAGAGCTATAAAACAAAAAAAAAACTTGGAAAATTTATTTGAAGGATATAAGTCTCAAATTCAAAATTTTCTCGAATCTCAAATAGCCTGAGAGATTTGAGGGTCTCATCCATAATTTCTATCCATTTTTTCCTGTTAACCTTAATTAATATGCTTATTAAAACTTCCAATAAATGTAATCGACATAAAAGAACATTTATGTTTTGTTTTTATTTAAAAGTGAATGTGTTGATACCACATATTATCTTTGTGAAAATAAAATACATCGAATAGGTGGCAAAATCGTCACACAAAAAAACTCGTCAGACCCATCCTTAATGAATTCCTAAATTATTTATGTCACAGTTTAGCTCATTCTCCTATTTATTGATAATTTTATGCCTCTAGTGTTAGCGCCATGACATAAACTTTCTATCTATTGGTGTGCTTTGTCATTAAAGATCACTCAAATGAAGATTAATTTTAAGAAATCAGGTGATAATGATCTGTTATAATTTGTATTTGCCGATTTTAAAATAATGTATCTATTTCGATGTTTAATTGATTTTTATTTTGTGTAATTAATACTAGGGATGGGGTTAATAACATGTGTAAATATTAAATATGCCTGTGCACTAATTATAAATATAGTGAGATACATAGGTAAATTATGTTTTAACAATTAAACATTGGAAATAGACACAGTAAAGATTAAATTTCTACTTAAAAAATCTATATAAAACAGATAGTGATGAATTTAATTTGTTACCCTCTAGAGTGAAGGCAGAGGGAAAGAGTAGCACAAAAATTACACATTGTCTAAATCCCATCCCTAAAAACAGAATGTAAAAGATATAATATAAGATAGAGGTGTTTATAGCGTGGCTAGAAAGCGTATGACTCAATCATCGCAGAGTGTTTTCAATTATTGGCAATGAAAAATCGAGACCAGTGTGTGGAGAAGAAATAAATGCAGGCTCGTCACAAAACTCTGACCTCTTGTGTTGTATAAATCATTAGTTGACTCAATTTTTGTGATACAAATATATATTTTATTGAACTGATTATTATTTTATTATCTTTATTTTATATTGTTACTTCCCCAATACCTGTGTTCAAAACAAGAAGTCTATTTATTTACCGAAATGTTTACCATGCTATATTTTATTTTTCCTATTACTGAATATACGCTCTGTAAAATATTGCTCTTATAAATTTTAAAACGAAATTTATTTAACTTTTTTAGTAAAGAAGATTCTCGGCATGAACCATAACACTGCTTTTGATTAGATAATGTGTGGGTTTTCGAAAACTTTATTTCTAGAGGTGTTTTAAGAATTGTTCAAATTGTACTAAATGGTTTCCAAAAACTCAAACTTTGAACTAGGGATGTGTGAGAGTTGAAAATTCAAGAAAAAAATAATCTTGATCTTGTCTCGAAAGTTAAAAAATTGAATCTCAACAATTCTGAGAAATTAAAAAAAAAATAATAATGGCCCTAAGAAATTAAAAACCCAAACTGGGAATTTATTATTTCCAAATGTTAATGAGTTAGATCTCAAGGGTCTGTATGAACTATATATAAGACACTCTAAAGCAAGCGCCAGCTCAAATGTCAAAAAGGAATTCTATAAACAGTATATTTACTTTAATAAACATATTTTTTTTTTTATATTCCCGTCTTGAGATCACCTCGAATTATAAAATTTGTTCTCGCACATCCCTACTTTGAATGCTTTAAAATGAAGATATCTCAAAAGGTTTTTTTATTTGATTTGGTAAATTTTTAGGATTTTATTTATAACAAAGTCACTCAATGTCTCCTTTTGTGTGATTAAAAAGGTATAACTGTTGATGTACAACTTTGGTAAATTTAGTTGAAAATATCTATATTTATATAGTCATAAACTTTTTCACAAGAAATTATCCATTTTAAAATTTTATATTTGTGATTTATGGCCATATTTATTAGAGAAACTCAACTAAAACTCACTGTTTTGTTCATATTTGGTTAAAACTTTACTCAAAGTGAAAATGCCTATTCACAATCCCCTAACTTTTATTATTTATACTATCTAGAATACTATTTCCTAGACATGTTAAACACCTTTTTATTGAGCCCAAGAAAGTCAAACTCTGAAGATGGAGTCCAGGATACTATGGGAATTTTTTGGTTTTTTGATGTGTTCTGTAGTATTTCACAATTTCTGAACTTGCGGGTTTTATTGTAACAATTATTCGTCTTCACAGCTTCAGATGCTCTTAACGTAGGAGTGTAAGAGATACGAGAAAAGGTTAGTGCTTTTGCAGTTTTTATAGTAAAACTTGTTTTGACCAAAATAAATAAAATATTGCTCTAGTAGAAACATAGGGTTTAATTTTATCCACATGATGATATTAAGTTGTCGAGGATCAGTCACGAGTATAGCGGCATTAGATGACAAATTTTTAAATGAAACAACAAAGTTGTTATTAAATTCCAGGACACCCTTGACAGATATTTAAGAACTGTTGATATCACCACGTGAAGAAAATTAAACTTTTATCTTTCTAATAGAGATTTTTTAATTTTTTTTATATATAAAACTGTAAAAAGCTTATATTTTTTCACGTCCCCTACACTTCTGCATTAATACACATTATATTGCATTATAGTTTATTATTGGTCTTAAACTTTCGAATGCTTTCCAAATCTACATTTGATTTTTCATGACAAACAATTATAATGTTTAGAAATAAATGTCATAAAGTGGTGTCTAGTTTCTAATATAGAATATTCCTCCTCCTATTAATAGAAGATATGTTTATTTAATCGGAGCTGATGTGGCATAAGCAGGCTCATTAGTATGTTGTTTACAAGTAAATATGTTCATTTTTGCAGCTAGTCTCTATTTTTCATTGGAAGCATCATCAACCACACTTTTCTTTACTCACACATTATTTAATAATTTCTTTATGAGTTTAGGAGGAAAAATAAAATCTGTGATTAAATATGTGAATACTTTTTTTTTAATCTCTAAATAATAACCAAAAGAGTACACCAGTGTAAAGATATGCAATGATGTAGACAAAGCCAGTGAAAGTGAATGAAGTATGTAAAAATTACTAATGACCAGTTCAACGAGGAGAGGACTCTCAGAGAATGTGGACATCGAGCCTCCTAAACATATTGGTAACATCGTCCTCATTTTTATCTTCTAGCACTTAATAAGGATGGACAACACAACCCAATTTAATATTACTGTCCTTTTTGGCCTCTATTAAACTAGAAGAAACAATACAAAACACAGATTGAGAAAATTTTAAAATTAGATATGTCATGATTCATATTCTTCTCAGTTCCAATTTTTGAATTTTAACCTCAATTTTTCGATTCGTGATTTTTATACTTCAACATTTACCATTTCAATTACCCCCTCTTTTTTCTCTCTTTCTACCTCATTATAAAAATATAGGTTTTAACAATTTTCTGACCAATTTTGGTGGCCACATGGTCTAAGGTGCTACTCTCTCAATAGACTAGATTGTACCTAAGACGGGGAGATCGGGGTTTGATCCCGGACAGGTGTACTGAAAGTGATTTATCTTAAATGGTTTTCCACTCTTGTACACTTCCTCAATCCAATTTTCCTAACCCCTAACACATAGTGTAATTAGGCCATAGATTCACAACCTGAACAGGTAGTAAGACACTGTGCTAAAAAAATACTAATTATGGTCATAATGAAAAATTTACCCGATTCTTAATACACTTAAAGTCCAATAATCCAGCATGGTCGAGACTTTGGCAATGCTGGATTATCAGACTATTCTGTATAAAGCAGTAAAAACTAGGAAAATATCTATGAAAGCAGTCAACTTTTGCCGACTATCGAAACTTTTAAAATCAGCAAGGTGAGACGGGAATTTAATATTTTTTTATTAATTTTTTTACATAAATATCAGAGGATCCAATATTAAATTGATGCTTAGTAGTGTTTCCATTTCATTCCTTTAGCTGTATTGACACTTTCTACTAGGTTTAGAAAAAACTTTAAAGAAATAAGGCACAATTACGAACAAGCTATTATATGATACAGAACAATGTACAAATTTTCAAATCTAAATAAAGACTGAGTGGCAGACGAACGGCATTGGTGCAAAGCCAAAGGAAAGTGGTGGGAGGGAGAGGGATACACATGTTAGACTTTTGAGCATGCCAAACCGTTGAGTGTCGAATTATCAGACTTTTACTATATTGCTGTTTCTTTTAAATGCCAGAATTCTCATTCAATGGGTATCAAGTTTGACATCTTTAGATAAAATGTTTGTGAGCGATGTTACCAACTCTGGTCAGTCTAATTCATATATATTGTTTATTGAGCTTTAGTGGCACTCCTGTATTTGGTTGTCCATTCTTGAGCTAATTCCGGGAATCAAGTATAAATACTACATTCGGGGAATGCTCCCAATATTGTGTGATCCACAGTGCTTTGACCTTACAACAAACTCTCTTAAAATGGTATCCGAACAACTGTTGCCATAACATCGACAATAGGAATCATGACAAACCTTGGACCAACCTTGCCACAACTAACAAAGACTTTGAATCTTGCTACACCATCAAAACCCTTAATACATTTCCATTCTTTAAATCAGACAAGGAGGGATTACCTGATACAAATTGCTACTAGATGCATAGCTGCCAATTCTTCAGAATGTTTCATAGTAATTATGAAAATATAAATTCATTTAAAATATCAAAATATCTTGGATCATGCTAAGATTTTTGTAAATGAACTAAATAACACTACTACCGGTTTTTTGTTGAAGGGGTAAAGAGGGAAAGTCCAATTTTAACTCAAATTTGAGTTAGTGCTTCTATTAGTCAGAAAATAATTAGACTCTTCTAATGCACTTAGGATTTTTCTTTTTCTTAGGTCCTATGTGTTTTGGGGTATAAAAAGTTGTCCTAGAAAATTTGTATGATGTGACTTCCCCCCCGCCCCCCACCCCCCCCTTAACTCTGTTCCCTTCAAATGAAAAAATGTTTACAAGTCAATTTTGTATGAAAGAAAAGCGTTGATATTGTAAATATGGTGACATATTTTTCTATCTTAATTAATAAAATTAAACAAATATAGGGCTTATTAAGTTTAATCTTATGGAATTATTATGGAATACAGTTGTAATGATTATTTTACCATGTGTTTTGAAAGTATTTAATAATGTTCTTCAAGTGTTGGTAGCTACGCAGATCTCACTAGACAAGACTGTAACAATGAACATGCTTACAACCTTCGAGAAATATGCTAAATCTATGTTAAAATTAATATTTTTTTTGTCCCCTTTATTTGGATTAAGACCAAAAAAATTGCTAAATATAGTGTGCCATCTTTTAAATTATATATTCAGTTTTAGAAGTTAGAATAATGTTAGGTAACCTTATTCCACAATAGTATCTTGTTACAATGTGCTAATTTTGTTTTGAACATAATTTTCACACTCTCCATGGTTTAAAATGTTATTTTAGATCTTTGGCCTCGTTATTTTACAATGCATGAGAGAGGATAGGATTACTTTATCCCTCTTGGTAATCTTTGTCCAGTTAAGAAAATATTATCCCGTGGAATTTTATCATTCAAGCTGAATAATTTATATTTGTGTTTGCCATAGTCCAAGTATTTGTATTGGATTGATAATATGTTGTTTATATTTGTCTTAGCCCTAAAATATTTTTTTAGTGAAGGAGTCGCTAATGAAGGCAAACACTTGACTGTATTATATACTTTTATTTAGATACATACTTTAAAGATGATATGTTCTATTTAAATTTATAGGGATACAAAGGTAAACGCCCATTTCTCTTCACATCTTTAAAAACATCCTGAAGCATCTAAAAACTTTGACATCTGTCTAATAGCCCAACAATATAAACCAAAAGAGTAACATCTTTATTTTTGCAGAATTTCATACTAATGATTTCATAATTTATAACATCTAATGGTAAAGTAACATTATGTGTAAAAAAATTCATCATTTCATTTGGTCATTCACAACAGTCATCTGTCATTCATTTTCTTTAACAAGTCTTAAAATATTTTTCTTCTTGTTTTTCCTTTATTTTAACTAAGTCAATTTTTTATTTTCATTTCAACACCTTTTACTTTATCTGGTTGCATTTATAATCTAAACAAGTTAAAGTTAAACCAAAATTATGTTGGTTCCATCTTTCCGGTTTCTTCGCATTTTTTTAAGTTTAACTTTGCATGTTGAAAAGTAATCATTGCAAACCCTTACAAATTTAATATAAGTAGGCTCTCACTACATAACTGAAAATCCTGGTGATAATCTATCAAAATATCATACGTGTAGTATTTGAAACAGTTCTATTTGTATTTTATTGTATAATGTTTGTACCATATCCGAGTTCTGAAGGTTGTATTTATTTTAAATTTGGTCACTTATTTATTTTGTATAAATTGATTATGAACAATCTTATTGATGCCATTAGACCAGGATTTTATTTAAAGGTTCAGAAATTCCCATTATGAGGAAAATGATATAGAAGTGTCCACACCAAGTTTTGTGATGACCTATCTGATTATTTTAAACATGTTTAATATAATATACTGTAAAATCACTCAATCACAATTATTCGAGAGGAGAAGAGTTTCTAAAATGTTTGGCTCTTTAACCCAATCATTATTTGCTTGACACTGTTTAATTAATTTATAATTTAAAAGAAGAATAAAATAAAAACAATCAAGCCAGGCATTCAGTTTAGTTCCCTTCAAATTTAGGCCTGCTGCTTTGAGTTTGAATGTCTAATTTTGTTTCACAAAATTTGCTAAGCTTTTAAGTGGTTATAAAAATTAACTACACTATTATATATAATAATCCTTTGTAAATTTGTACATTCAAAAAACAAATACAACATTCAAAAGTTCAACCCACATGTTTATTTGAGATATGCAACATTTAACTTTGTTATTGTGTTTGTGTGTGGGAATGGATTTATTGTCAAATCTATTGAAAAAAAAACACCTCTATATAGAATAAGATTTGAGCCAAACAAGATAAAAAAAAAAACACCCAAAACATAAATTAAAAGTGAGCTGCTTTAGAGGGATGTAAAAAAAAAGCTTTCTTTGTAAAATATTTGATTCAGGCCAACTCTTAACTTGGGAGCCATGATATATTTGTTGTAGACTAGTAAACTGGTTTAGGTTGGTGAAGTTGATCATTGCATTTCTTTCTTGTTTCAGTGAAATAATGAATTTTCCTCGATACATTTTTTAAACAATACTTTATTTATTACTTAATAAACATGTATAGTTATGACACTGCCTTTTTCATGGTTACTGACTCTTAAATGTGATGTATGTGTATTTTTTAAATAATTTGAGTGTGTTGCTTTTGTAACATAATATTATGTTAATAATCATATTAATAGTTAATTAAACTCTTATATTTTAAAAGCTTATTCAAGATTATAGTTTAGAATATTTTTATTATAATTGTATAAAACTATAATTACTAATTTTAAATATAATTTAGCTGCCTCTGTATAATTTGCTAACTTTATGATTTTGGTTTTCACGCTGTTTGAGTGTGAATCATCATTTATACTAACCTAAATAACTTCATTTTATGTGGGTTTTTAAACACTATTTTAATTCATTGTTTTGAGAAAAATATATATTGATTTTATCAAATTGTAATTTTAAAAAAATACTCTTTATAAGAGAATTTGACATTTTCTTTTAAAATGAGATCTTTTGTTCTAGACTTGTTGTAGACTAATTTGGTTTTATTTTATTTGAAGAGACCTAGAATTTAATTAAACTTTGTAACAGTGTGTTAAATTATTTATTTTCAGAATGGGGGTTTTCAATTATGCTGTGCAGGAAGCCCATTTTCACAGCCAAGAATTGTTTGAGTCAGAAGTTCATGATTTTGGATCATTTTCTTTTTCTTCTGAGTTTTTTTTTTTGGGGGGGGGGGGGGGCAGAGTGACCTCATAATATTATGACACATATAAAAACACACGACTTAAATGAAATACACTATATTCAAACTTTTACTGGGAACTAAATAGATAATGTTTTTAAATAAAAAGTAAAAGCCTCTCATAGATTAAATTAACATTTAATGTGTTTATTAATTATTTTGAAGAAAACACAAAAGTATGTGGTTCCATATTTTAAACTACAAATTTAAATTCAATCTTAATTGACACACAACAACTTGGATCAAATCAGATATTCATTTTTAACATTTTTAAAATGAATAACATATAGGTGTTCTTAATGCAGTGCTGTAAAAATGTATGGCTAACTGTACAGACCTAGCTAGTTGTATTTACTATACAAAATATACTTGTGTCAGTGTTTATAGACAACTCTAAATACAAAGTTAGTTATTTGTATTGGGACTTTGACAATAACAAGATTTTGTCCATAGCGAATGGGAGTTTATATATTTCTAAGGCTTATTTAATTTGTTTTGTTTCATTAAAAACCTTGAGGGGCTGCTGCACATCATAATGTGAATTGGTCACTGGTGTTAAATAATAAGTTAAAAATGGATACAACTTGCAATGTGATAAAATAAAAAATAAATTGGTGGCGGCAGTCATACAAAAAGAATGATAGTAACAAGGTGACAGGAAGCAATACTATTCGTTGACCCCCTTTTCAAAATAAAGTTATGGCAGTTTTAGCACTGCCACTAAAATAGGAAAGCTGTTGTGACAAATTAATTACCATACTTTTATATTTAGTTCTATATAGTTTTTGTTCTAATTATCTTATTCCGTCTTGAGATTGAATCAATTCAAAACCATATGTTTCGTTCCATTTTAATTTTGTTTGGCATTTTAAGAAGATATATATATGAATTTATAATTTTTAGTACCAGTACTGAAACTCATTATTTAAATAGGCACTATATATTAAAATAAATTATATATTTAGATAAAATATAATACTATCAGATATATCTGTTATAAATAAAATTGTTTGGAGTCATTTCTTATTGAAGATATACAAATTACAAGCCCAACATTTGTTTAAAAATAAATAATTTTGTGTAACTGTGGGATGTTCTTTGTGGTGACTTTAATAACACACAATATTTGTTTGATAAGGAAAATAACATTTACAATTATTTAAGAGTTTAAATTTTATTTCTTGTCATTAGTAAAGAAATTAATTGAAAAATATGCTTTACAATTTTCTAATTTATTTATTTATTTTGAAACATTTTGGTGGACAATACAAAATCTTTGATTACACTAATGATATGTTTGTTTTATTATAAATTATGTATTTGTTCTTAAATTGAAGTAGTTCACATTTTCCCTAATCGTGCTGAAGCTCTTCATAAAATAAAGTATGTTTATCATATGATGACTGCAGACAATAGGTTTGTTTTTATGGTTCATTGAATAATTTTACAAAAATAACTTCTATTGAAACTATGATAATTTGCTCCTTTTATAAATGTAGAATAATTAGATGTGTTTTTTATCTTTTAATAGAAGAACTTTTTTTTTATATAAAGTTATGCTTTAATAGATATTCCTTTTACCCAAGCACAAAGCTATAATGCATACTATTTCAATGAGTGATAAGATAACCTTGAAATTACTTTGAGGTGGAGGTTAGTTAAATGAATGTGCTGCTGTGGGATTCCATTGTTTTTAACAGAGTGATAGAGTTGATGTAAAACTAGTTTTGTTCTTATTCCCTTTTTTCTCCCGTACAAAGTATTTCTCTTTATATATGTTTGTATGTACTTCTTGGTGGTGTATCTGTAAAATCGACTTCTTCTGTCAATCTCTCGATTCATTAATGGCATAAAAACAAGATGGATTCTGCTCAAGTCGAGTAAAACTTGTCAAAACATATTTAATGAGTGCAACCTAATTTTGAAAATGTCCATAGTTTTTAAGTTTAGGCTATGACTATATGTTTTCAAAGTCACGACAAATAGTAGACTAACGATCTCAATTTCATCATATCAATCAAATACTTATAATTAAGTAAATAGCTGTCAAAAATGTAACTTTGTTTTACAACACTTTGTAGCAAAATTGTATTTACATTCCTGCCTTTTCCTAAATCAATAAAAACAACCTAAGGTAAGTATTTTTAATTTATGCTGTATATTATAAGAATACTTAATGTGTTTTCTCATTATTTTAGTGCTTTTTGAAGGAATTTTAAGGTAGTACATTAAAGTAGTAGCATTGCGAGTCGCATTGAAATTGCATCAATTTTCAGTTGGCCTGTTGATTAATTTTGTCCCAAATACCCCTTTATTTTTTAATTGTAAACATTTGGAGCAATAGTGTTCATAATTTTGCAATTTCACTATTTTTTATTATTTTTCAATAAAAATTATTGAATGAATTATAGATAATATTTTTGTAACCATTAAATTAAAATAAAATATTAAGGACACATTGTATTAAACATTTAAAATGCTGAAAATAAAATTCAGAATATTTTTTTAATGATCAAAACTTCTAAAATGGTTTATTTTATGTTGCACTGTGTTGTGCTTTTTTTTTATGTCAACTGTGGGACATTGTTTAATATGGGCAGAACATTTTAAATTTGTGTAGAATGGCCCAATTATTTTTATTTTTTTTATGTTTTGATTGTACATTAGATGTATTAATTTGTTAAAAAAAATTCATACCCGAAAATATTTCCAAAGTATAAGTATTTGTGTGAAATAATTATTTTGAGCTTATTCGTGTTATCAAGTTTTTCAATTGTACAAACGTTAAAGTTTGAAGTTATTTCAATCAATGTATATATATATGTATATATATATATATATGAGTTAATAAGACCATTTATTGTAATTTTAATTCTTTTTTGAAGTTTTATTATCAATAGTATGTACAATACTTTAAAGTTAACTCTATTTACTTAATTGTACATAAATACATAATATCAGTTATGAAATGCACCGTTTATCAAAGACAAAGAGAATAATTTTTATCGCTTTGACCGATTTTTACTTAGATCCTATATTTAGTTAATAATATGCATTGTGATATCTGATTGAATTAATGTCTCGGTTAAAACATGTTCATTTAAGTCAGATTATTACTTTATGGATATAAAAGCAATTGAACTTGTTATTGAGAAAATATGTATTTCGTACCAGATTCACGAATAAACTAAGCTGAAATTTCTTTATTAATTTGGTTTATACTTTTTGTGGGAGTGTACCAAACTTAATGTTTCTTGTGTGTGTGAAAATATTATTAATAATCCTAACCCTTTTTAATATGCTATTCAAAAAGAACTGCAAAGTATAATTTATTTGATAATTAATTTTAATTTGTTATGTAACATCTGTATTAAAGACCAAACCAGCCAAGTAGCCTTAACGATTCTTGTGACTGAAAGTAATATGCATGTGCGAGTATTCCATCCATTAACATCAAGGCTTACTACATGTAGGTCTCTATACGCCTTAAAAATAATTTGTTAATAAACACCTACAATGAATAATATATTATTAATTTTATCATTAAATCTCAAAAGTGTAAGACCTATTATTAGAAGCTATAAACTATGATGAAACATTTGTAATCACATTCTCCAAAAATGTAGTTTGTTTGAACATTTAAAATGTAAAATATAAATTGTTTCTGTTGACTGTTTTGTGCATATTTCACATACTCATAAAAAAGACAAAACTTTGGTTAGAGCAACTCTGTAAGTTACTTCCAAAACAAGGTTTTTGGGGCGTTAACTTATAAAGTTGTTATTCAATACCTCAAATGTAAAATATTTTCCTGTGTTTTTTTTTTATTTTGAGTAAAGACCTTTCTTTTTTAAGTTAATTTTGGTTTATAATTGATACATTTCTGTATATTTGAAAGTAATGGCAATTGAATGCATTTATGATTTGTCCTTGCTATATCAAAATCATTGTTTACTAAAAATAATTTAATGAGTGGGTTAATAATTGTAACTAAATGCCTCATTAAGGTAGATCATATCAGTAAAGTAGATTTTATAAGAAAATTAATTTAATTAACTCAATTATGAATTCATTTTTGCATTTTAACAAACTATTGAATATATAAGATACACATATATATTATATCGCCACACCCTCGTAATTAAAATACATACATCTTTGCTAAGCCGTGTGGGACAATTTACCTCAAATATAAAGCCACCAGTGTCCTAAAGTTGAAAATCAATTCTATTTTATGAGTTGTGATGCTCTTGCACTAAAATATTAATATAGTGGGACACTTTTCTTAAAATAGTTTGTTACTCAAGTGAAACTCTACTTACAACTTAAAATGTACTTATTTTGAGCTTTTTAGCTCTCTACGACAACGGTTTCACCATTATCATATGTCAGTGTAGTATTTTTCCTTTGAAATCGTTGTACATTTTAGGTGGAAAGAAATCAAGTCGAGATATATTTATTTTTTAAATAAGCTTTCCTCTTAATTTTTTTACTTAGTTTTTAAAATATCATTGCTATGTCTTTAATTCATAGTAGTCAAGTTGAAATATATATATTTTTAAATAATCTTTAGGGCACGGTCATACTTAAGAAATAGTCACTGCGACCAAGACATCAGAAGATCAAGCCATTTTATTTATATGAGACACACAAAGTCACTCATGTTTGCGACCCAGTTGCTGTCCCTAGGCTGTAGTCTCGTAATACGGCCATCCTCATATGTAACAAGGCATTGTGTGCTGGCTTCCTGGTCGCAAGTATGGCCACAGCCTTACTCTTGAAATCATTTTTTTTTACTCACATTTTTAAAAAATTATTTGCACTATAGCTTTAATTCTTAGTAGTCAATTTATTTGGGCTGACTTTTACCAGGCATTTTGTTTTTTTATCAATCTTATCAATGTCAACCATTAATGATGATGTTGAGTCAATATTGGTATGAATTTGAATTGACCTTAAATATATTTTGTATTTTGCAACACATTTTGATTGTGTGATTTGACTTATTTCTGTATAATGCAATTCTTCACTGGACACAAAATTGTGTATAAATGAAAACGGGCTTAAATGATCATTTATGTGCATTTATTGAACTCACAATTACTTTTAGAGAATCAAACTAGTTTGCTAATTCTCATATCTTGTTAACAACTTATATAAGTTCCATTTTCACTATACTATTAATTGAAGTAGAGATTTCAAATCCAATTTGTTTGACAACTTATAAAATACTCAGAAATAATTATTTTACACATTAGGATCTCATTTTGAAATTTGTATATTATGTCTACTGAAAGGAACAGGCTTACCCTGATTGGTGCTGCTACCTTTCAATGTATAATGAAGTGTACAAAAAATACAAATTTTGATAAGCCTTCTAGACACTTTTACTAGTGTGTCTATTAACAAATGTATGTGAAGGTATTTTTTTGACAAGTGTTTCTTATAATTACATTTTTTTCTTCACTGACTTAACAAGAGTCTTGATTATTATTTTTTGAGAACAGTTGAAGGGCTGGAGGATTTTTTTTTTCAACTATGTTTACATTTTTTTTATCACTGTTTGAAAGTTGTGTGTTTTTCCCACTTCCATTTTGATTACTGTTGATTTGGTCAATAAATAAGTTAGTCTATGTCATGTCATTGTATTTGAACTCTTCTTAAATGAAGCAAATAAAGATCCTTAAATTTTGATTAATGTAAATGCTGACAATTCTCTCATCAAATTGTTTCCTCTAACTCTGTTAGTACTTGAAATGTTGAATTAAATAATTTTGAAAGCCTGTAAAATTAAATTTAAATCATATTAAAATTATTTTGGAAATAAAATACTATTAACAAAAGATAAAATAATGCATTTAAAAAACTCATTAAATAATTTTTTGTTGCTAATATGTTATTTACTGAAAATTTACCTATCAAAACATTAGTCACAAACCAAAGTTATAAATTATTCTTACAAAAATGTTGCTACCAATTTTGAAGAGTTTGAATTTAATAAATATGCTAGTCACTATAGATATTTTTTTACACAGAGTGTTTTTGTGAGTCAAGGCTGGATTTATATGGAAAAAAAGTGCAATATTGTAAGAATGTGCTACTATTTGATTGTTGATTGAAAACATCTATTAACATCCAATACAAAATATTTTTATTTTCTATAGATCATCTTATTGACTGATAAAATGTTAAAACATTGAATTATTATCTATGATCTTTGGAAATATACAGAGAAACAAATGGGTTATTAAAATTAACAAATATATTATTTATGTACTTTTAAGCAAAATGGTCCAAAGCAAATATATTATGTATATGTGCATTTATGAGAATGTGTTCTGATTAGTGCGTGACTTGAAGCAGAATTAATCGACAGAAATGACTAAAATTAAAATGTTTTGAATATAACATTTCTAAGGTCTGTGAAGTAATGTTAATAAGGCATACAGAGTCGGCGGTACAATTTGACTTAGTTAGAAATAAATTAATTGAATCAAAAATGTTTTTTAGTTGTCTAAACATTAGTTAATTAAATTTCAACATTTACAATTTGGGGAAAATTTTAGAAATCTCCTGGTGAAATATAATATTGTAATTTTTATAAATAGACTGGTTGTGAACAATATTTTGATTTTTTTTAGTGTTGAGCTTTGTATAATTCACTTTGTCAATTTGTGATAGTACCACCGCGCCCTTTATTAATCTTTGAATTAAAATAAAGTACAAAAAACAACAATGTGGCTGCGTTGTCGAGAATGTTAAAGCTTGTATCTACTAATTAATGTTAATTGTATGTCATTGTGATCCATTGTAGTTTGGATTGTCAAATTTTGTACCATACACCACCAAAACACCTATCATAGGAAACTCTGTTCAAATATCACTTCACACTCATTGTACATCATTTCAATAAAAAAATGTGATAGAAAAATATTGCCTTGATAATTTATATTACCCTTTTTTTTAAAAAAAAAAGAAAAGGCAAGAGTCACAGCTTGGCTAAATTTTCAAAATAAGTTTTAAATAATTGTTGAAGCTCAACTAATTAAGAATATGTAGCTTAAGACAAATAGTTCCATTTATTTACCAACTCAAAATTTGTCAACTTATTGACTCGTGCTTTAACACTCTTAAAATTATAAAGATACTAAGGGCCAGTTTCATAGTCAGATTTAGTACGCCTCAAGTGCGGTGCTATACTAAATACAAGACGTCACCTACCTGAAATTGAATGGAATGGGCCAGTTTCATATGCGAAACTGGCCCATTCCATTTTGGTCTAGGTAGGTGTTGTCCTGTATTTAGTATCGACTCGCACTTTAGGCTACTAAATCTGACTATGAAACTGGCCCTAAGTATCACAAAACCTTAATGTACCATATTCCCATATTAACACCCCCTGTGCTTGGGATTTGAACACAAAACCCTATTACTCTTCAATCGATATCTAAGACATGGTTTACAAAAACATTTGAGATAATTCTCATGTCCATTTTTATTTTTTTACATTAGTTTTACTTCATGGCTAGGCCATCTCTACATTTACACTTTTGGATTAAGGATGAAGGTAGAAGAAGATTGGAAAACCATTTAATAAAACCCACACTCAATTGACCCGACTGGTATTTTAACCGTTATCTTGCAGTTACCAATAAACCAGGCTAGAAATGCTTGACATTTGGCCAATGTCCCTACTAATGCATTTTTGTGTTTTAATTTTGATAAAAGATACCTCCTGTTATTGCAAATAATAATTAGCCAGCACTCTCACCTAGACACATCCTATGGCAGGAGAGGTAGTGACAGAAAAAGTTACCACGTATCCATTCGCCAAACCAAATGATCTGCAAGACCAAATATTGAGTTTTTTTTACTTTTGGCAATCAAAACTTTCACAACAAACTTTTTTTTTTGTGTGTGGAAGCGGCATCTGTGGTTCCTCTAATGGGGCTGTCACTATTTTCTCAATATAAAATTATCTGTATTTTCAAGGCTTTCCAGAAGGAATTCCCATTTTTCAATCTCACTAATTACAAATTGCATTTAATTTACAAATGAAGAATACAATTTTTTTTTAAAGTACTATATTTACATAACTTAAATTTAGGCCTATTCTCAGTAGTAGTCTATAATTATCTTTTGTACCCTCCTTTCTGTCAAATAAATTCTTTATGTCATGCTATAGAGATGCTGCACTGTATTCAACACATCGGCAGACATCTCTTTGAAGTAGTAAAATCGTGAAAGAGTTTCAGCAGCTCTCAATGTCTACTGTAATGTCAAACAAACAATGTCAGCATCCTCCTCTTGTTCATTATCTTCTTTAGCACTAGCTTCTGCGGTTTTTTACTTCCGCGGTAATTTCTGAATCTCTCAACACTTTAAATATTTCTACATGGTAATCCACTGACACATAGGAATCAAGCTCATTTCCAAATTCCTTCATATTGAATTTTTAAATTCACTCCGAGAACGGCAAGTTGTCTTCCTCTTCTTCATCATCATCATCATCATCAGGTAAATTAGTGTGTGCGAGTTGTGCTTTACTAAAGTACTTTGCTATCATCTGCTGTGTTAAACTTTTCCAAGCGTTATCCATGAATTTTATCGCACACAAATTTTAACATGTTTTCCCACGTTCATACAAACTTTTTTTAGGTGCTTGTGGTAGTGACACTTAAGGCTTCTAATGACGCCGTGGTCCGTAATAACCTCTATGAAATTTATAAAGTTAGCTGCACACTATCAGTTGCTCAATTCCAATGTGAGAGGACATTTTCAAAGCTCAAGATCTTAAAGACAAGGCTAAGAAATTCACTGTTTGAGGAGAATTTGAATCATACTTGTTGCTGTCTATTGAAAAGGAATTGTTTGATGAATAGGATGCAGAAGCAATTATTGACAGATTCACCCAATCATCTTGTAAATTAAAACGATTGCTCTTAATTTAGTAGACTTCATGAAATATGCTTTCAAACTGTACCTCTTAATGTGTAAAATGTTCAGTACAAGCAAACTATTTAAAAATATTAATCATTTATTTAAAATAAAAAATTGAACTATAACAATCTGTCTTTACATTTAGTACCTTCTGTATAATGCAATTAATAAAAAAATATACATTTATTTCACAAACATTTTAATTGTACCTTTTTTCCATTTTTTTTTTTTTTAATTTATTTATTCTTGTAGAAAATTAAATGATAACCTTGCAGTTTGTGGGTGGGCTCCTTTTGTCTTCTGGCAACCAATATTTTTAGACCTAGTCCGCCATTGGTGAGAACTAAGTGAACTAGATATGCTAATGCCAACAATGAGAAACACCTTTAACCTTATCCTTTATTAGTACACGAGATGTGCAATTAATCACAAGTCTTGGTTTGATTATATTTTTATGAACATATTAAGCAGACTGTCTCTATAACATAATGGTTTGTAGATTTAGCCTAAGTAGCCCACATAAATCAAAAATAATATACAATAATGAATTCAACAAGTAATTTTCATAGCATTTATGAACGCTAATTCAGGATCATTTCCTCTAGTACTATATTCTCCTCATACCAACCAATTGATTAAGTAGTTGTATTAGATATAATTTTACTTTAAAAAAATGGCCATGTCTGGATAGTTTGTCCAAGGGTTCTTGGAAGCCAAGTTCACTTAAAACTAGCAACGTTGTTGACTTAAAGGGTTGAAGATTTTTTTGATAGTGTCTGAATTTTATTTCAAAGTGTTGAACAATGAACACAAAGTATTAATTTTATTTATCTTCTTCTTGAGTCAACAACCCGAAGGTTGGTTTGATGTGATTTATATCCATTCGGAACACCCAGCCCTTCAGATGATTAGTGCCGCCTGCACCATCTGGTAGAAATTCCATGTACTAAGGGAGTTCGGGAAGTATGGTGGTTCCTCGTTGACTTCCACACTGAATTTTTATGAGTGGGTACTTTTGCATAACACAATCGACATGGGACCAACGGCTTAATTTGCCCTCCAAAGGAAGTTGTGCTACAAATTTTTATCGCTCAAGAAACATCCATTGACCTCAGCTGGATGTGAATCCAAGAACAGCGGGTCCTGAGACAAGCGTTTTACACCAAGATTACTGAGATCAACTCTTTGTTCATATGGATATGATAATGGGTTAAATTTATTATTGTACCATAAAACATATAATATTTAAATATTACCACCATATAGTACACATATGGACCACCTTTATGGTCTAGTGGTCTGAGGTTCTGAATAAAGATTTAAAGGTTCCCGGTTCGATCCTCGGCGCATCCCAAATCTATCTGTGAAGCAGTGAGTGTGGAAAAGAGTTTTTTGTGGGGACAAATTATCGCTACTTGAATAAGTAGCAGCCCTAGTTCAGAAAAGTGAGGTTACGGTGGTGGCCGCTCTGTTGGGATAACTCGCTTGCAAGCTTACATAATAGAGTACACTTATGACAAAATAGACAAAACACTATCAAAATTATCTTCTCATTGCTATGGAAATGTTAGTTATAGAAGTAGCCAATTAGAAGATCTAAAGCAATATGTTGTATGTAAGGCAGTGCGCAGACTATTCAGACACATCCAATATAAACGAAAATGTTAAAACCAATAGACAATATTGACAATTTTCAATTTATAACAAATAAAAAAAAAAAGACAAGATAGGCAGGATCCAGTTTTAAAACATTACAGAACAAAAACATTGATATTTGGGTTACTTGCCTCTTTCAACAAGAGTGTTATAATCCAAGTAGGAGACAAATAACACACCAAAAACAAACAAAAGATACATTCAACCCCCTTTTTTTACAACCCCGCAGCAGTGATACTTGCAGTGTGAACTCGATGATTAAGAACCAGGGAGGGAGTTGAGCAGGTTCGGCATTTGCCTAACGAGCCATCTTGGTTGCACTCAGGATTTGTTTCTAGCTATTGATAAGGTGGTACAGCATACTCATATGTGTTCCAATCACAGTGCTCAGTCCTTAGGTTCCAATTTTATATTTAATGCCATTTAAAGCTTGCAGCTCAACACCTCATATTCACAAAAAATGTCCAGTAGTTTGATTTTTGGTGAAATTCTCAGTGATTTTCCAGACACACCAAATTTCTTGTTTTTTCCAAGTATTCCAGGTGCATGGTGGGCTAACCCTCCTTAAAAATTATTTTAAAATGCTTGCAATTTTTTCCTAAATTAAGATGGCCAAACAGCCAAAACAAGGGCAGTTGATGAAGTTTTACAAACAGTTTTTTGTTGTGTTCATGGACTCTTAATAAAATAAATGCATCTTATTTTGAAATTAAAATTTTGTATGGCTCTTTCTCTAAGTTATAAAAAATATTTATTTTGGTAACTATTTTTAACAAGATACAAGTGTGAATATAATACTTTTTAATTTGTTTCATGTATTATAATATTTCCTGTTGCCACACCCACAAATCATAATACTTTTATTAATATATTTTGTTCTTGCATTATTATTATATTGTTTTGTTATTTTGTTGCAATGTGTTAAGAAAACACTAATTATACAGTAATACTTAACAAAGTATTATCAGAATCGTTTGGTAACACTTTTATTGATAGTATCACGAAGCAAATATTGTATTGCACCAAAATATAGTGTGAGGTTTTCCTCTTAAAAATGTCCTTCTAAAAATTGTATTCATATTATTTGCGCAGTGTAACACATTTCACCGAGAAAAAAAAGTCAGATTCCTACCAAGGACTATTAAATGTAGCATACTATAACTGTACTGGCCGGTTGGCAGAATCAACGCGCACATGCATGTCTAGTAATAACCTCAAGGCCAAAAATGAATTGAGAAATCAGCTTGAGATATCCCGCTCACGCGCATTATAATAATAAATTCATGATCAAAATGGAGGGAGGATTTCCACCCTTAAGTGCAAGTGCGTGTGGTAATTCAGTAGGTCATTGTTAGCTGCTGGAAGAATCTGTGCTGCGTTTCCGATATTTAAAAAAATTTAGGACTTCCTGCGTATCAAGACAAACATCCAGATGGCCTAATAAAACTGTTAAATTTAAGTTTTTATCGTGGTATATTCGAGACCCTTTATTTTTCATGTAGAACACCTTCAAAATATTATGGTTCTATTATGTGCAAGATTGTACTATTTTCAGGGCAATACTGTAATAACTATTTCAGAATAGGTTGACACCCAATTCGGTGGCTGCAAGGTCTAATGTGCTACTCTCTCAGTAGACTAGACTGTCGATAATGGGGAGATCAAAGCCATAATCCAGGGTAGAGTCAAGGTCTTCACACAAATGGGTCCTTCTAATCCCTAAAATATTAGCGTAATTAGTATTTAAGTATAATACCAAACAAGTAGCAAGACAAGGGCTAAAAAAAAAAGTTGACATTGGTCACTTTCAGCCAATGTTTGCAATAAAGAAACTTCTGCTAGCTGTCCCCACCTCACTACTGCCTTCGACCCAAGATGCTCCCCGAATGAATTCTAGTATATTTCCTTCAACTCCCACTTTTTCATCCTATTGCTTTAGGTTATCTAGTGCCCCGCTTAAGATATAAACATGTGAACATTTTGTAGGTGGAAACAAAATAAATGATAAACTACACTTTTAAAACAAAGTTTATTCCATTACTTTGTACAAAAAAAAAATTGGTATATAGTTTTTAGGTACTCAATATAAAATGGGTTTGCTAAACATAAGGTAAGATCTATTAATGAGAGTGGATTCAAAATACCTCATTTCCAACTTGCTTTTTAATAAAAAGATCAAATTTGAATCTTTTAAAACATGATGGGCATAGGCCTAAGTGTTTAACCTTCCCACATTGCTTTGGTTGTTTCTTCAATACTAATTATGTTCAAATTGAGTGGGATATTAATAGTCTGTGTTCTGGTTTGTCCCATGGTTATGTTTAGATAACCTACTAATAAGCATCATAATCACCAAACAAATAATTAAAATTTGAAATTTGAAAAAATATATATGCACCTATTTTTAAAGCTGGAATCTGGAAATTTTGTGAATTCTTGATTATTCTTTAGGTTCAAAGGCCTACCCCTAATTTAAAGCTCTTCAGAATTAAAACACTTTTTACTCCCTGGGCTATGTCATGGCTCAAAAACCAAACTATTTAAAAATCACTTATGGTCAAGCTTTTGGGTGATTTGTAAACTTAGTTGTCAAGTGGGAGTTGATTTAAAGTGTGGTTCCAAACGCCAACATCCCCCCTTATGTTTAACAGCTGTAAAAACTATTTTAAAAACTTTACTAGACTGCCGACAAAAGAACCTACATATTTTAAATATACTTGAAGACTACATCTTTCTTGTCCGCCACCGTCTGAAGCTCCAACTTGACTGGGCATTGGAGCCAATAGCTGAGTAGTTCTTCACAGTAGCCAAGTAGGAAGTACATCTTCCTAGGGCTGATAGCCTGACGGATAATACCCGCTATTCGAATCATGTTGTGCTGCCGTTTGATAATAACCTCTGACACAAATAGGCTGTGCCACGTCCCGGTCATGAACTTACGAATGAAAATGTCTTCTATGGCCGTGTCTGCTGATCTTAATCCACCTTCAAGATTTGCTGGAAAACATAAAATACTTGTAGTTAATTTATTATTATTATTATTATTATTATTATTTTATTATTGTTGTTGTTACCATAAATGGGACTAGCCTGTTTTTTTACTAAATCCAAGTCCCAAAAAATATGATACAAGATTAACTTTCCAAATTGGTTAGTGATTCTTTAGTAGCCATAGAAAATATAAATTGTAACTAAATAATAACACTATGGATTAAATAGCAGAGCTATTGTATTTGTTAATTACAGTTAAAGCTGCCTCTAAATATCATATTCTTTAAATTGAAAAATGACACCTGGACATGGGAATTGAACCCGGGACCTTTGGCTTAGCTGAGCTATCCAGGGGTCATCCTGTGCTCAGGGTAATTCTTCACTAAAATTTTAAGGCAGAGTCTGTGATATATGTGCGTGAATAGTTAATTGATCAAACATTGGCCTATGTAGCTGACAATTTCCGTACGTCCATCACAGACTCTGCCTTAAAATATGAGTTAAGAATGACTCTGAGAACAGGATGCTCCTAGATAGCTAGTGGTTAGAGCATGGCATGATGAGCCAAAGGTCCAGGGGTTCGATTCCTGTGTCCAGGAGTAATTTTTCAATTTAAAGAATAATATATATATATGCGGCTATAGCCGTAATTAACAAATATAATAGCTTGGTTATTTAATCCAGCATGATATGTACATTTTTACTATTGGCAGCATAACGCCCTAACGAGCTGAAGATGGCTGCGTTATCTGATATCTCATGATCTTAAGTGATCAAGGCCAGTTCTCACGTGTCATTTTCAATTAATACAAAATGAATGTAAAAACACTCATTTCATTAAATTGACCAATCATTATTTAAAGCTTTCATTAAAAGTGAAAAGAAATTCTACTTTTCTTAATTTTTTATGATCATTATTTAAAAATGAAAATAAAATGAACGGTGGGAACATATTATACAAGAAATACTAAATTCAACGTTACACTGCAACCGACCACTTAACCTCATATTGGATTTAATCCTCAATAATTGTTTTCCAGTTTCAACTCATATTGACGTCTAGACACGTCAGACAGCCTTTAATGAAATGTGTTTGTCGATGTGCTTATCTACCCTTCTTTTTAGTATTCTTATTATATTTTCTAACTTGTGCGACAATTGCACACATATTTCAAAAAACCACAGCTCACATTTATTTTAAACGGCATCATTTCTATCTATGAAACGGTAGTTGATCAGTCTCATCATGATCCTTTTGATTAATGATACATGTGAACAAATTCCTTTCATTTTCATTTTCATGAAAAGTGAATCATTGGAAATGATTCAATGAAAATGACACATGAGAAATGGCCTTCACACATATGTAGTTGACTATTTCCACACATCCATCATAGACTCTTCCTTAAAATATGAGTGAAGAATTACCCTGACCACGGGACAACTTCTGGATAGCTCAGTAGTTAAAGAATTGGCATAATAAACAAAAGGTCCCGAGTTCGATTTCTGTGTTCAAGTGTCATTTTTCAATTTAAAGAATATAAATAATAACAGTTTTAATATATTGTAAATTTTAATTCAGTTCAGTGATAAATTAATGAACTGGCATCTGGTTGTTAGATATGTTATATTAGGCTATTATGTTGGGCTAAGCTCTATAGCTCTAATAGCTCTAAAAAAATTGATACCTAGAATCTTTTGGGAATCCTTATATCTGGAATATCCATTGAGATGTGAGGTTAAAAAGGTACCAGTAATAATTTAACAAATGTGTTTGAATACCAGCCAAAGTACTACAATGATGTTTAACATGAAAGTGTTCTTTCAGCCTTCCTCAATGTGAATGCCTCTATAAAGAAAGGCTGGAATATCTTGGAATGTGAAGCCACCATTGCTGATACTAAACTCTTATGATTATGAAAACATTTTGCTGAAAATATTTTGAAATCAGGTTTATTTTTATAATAAAAATTTAGTTTCTAGAACTCCCAGATTATTTCATGAATTTCCTTGAAATTTCTCAAATTATTATTTGAACTAACAAATTCCTTGACAGCCGGACACTGTAATATGTTCATACATGTATTCCACGAGTTCCAGGACTTTCTGTGCGCAATGAAGTGTGGAGGATTCGCCATCTCATAGGTGAGGGGTTTGTCTCCTTTAGGGGAGATTCTGTATCGCCCAGCCTGCACTTTATGGCAGCATGCCGTCACGTGGACTGGGCGGGTGTTGGAAGGACACAACAGACCGGGAGGATGCAGTAACACCTGTAAAAATAGGAAACAAGACTCCATCACTAGAGAATATTGCAGAGGATGTTTAGTTCACACACTTGTACCAGTGGTCTCATGGTCTAAAGCATCAGACGTGCAATAAACTGGATTGCCAGTGGCGGGGAGGTCAAGGTTTCAATCTCGGCCGGTGCACTGAAGGAAAGGTGGTGTCACATGATTTATTACTGTGGTTTTACCATTCCTTCTCTGTGCTAATGTAAGTGGCATTAACACTTCTTTGGTTTTACATGACAGCTAGTAGAAGCGAGCAGATGCTATCAGTAATACCAACATTGTCTGAAAGTAACTTTTGTCAACATATTTGAAAATAATTATTATTTGCTAAGTATTACTATTATTATCACTAAAAATATTATCAATCACTTTTAACAATGCTTCCCCAAGGATTACAGTACAATTTTATTTTCCATAATCAAATTTAAGAAAAAAAGTCTAGTGAATTCATTCTAGTTTTTCTTTTAACTCTTGTGGCAATTACAGGTTAAATATAGCGTGAAATTTTACATTTAATGGTATTATATTCAGTTATCAATATGTTTATAACTGGCCTCGCAGATCTTTAACATAAATAAATTGTTTGTGATAATAAAGAGGAAAAAAGATACAAAATGTTTGTGAAATAATATAAAGTTTAAATTTTGTAAACACGAGTATTAATACAATTCTCTGTCCAACCGGCAACAAGGCCCTCTTTTTTGAACTGTCATCAACTGGCAGCGTTGCTTCTATTCAGTGGCCATATTTCTTTTCAGCATATAAGGCCACTTTGAGCGTTCTCTTCCTTTTAATAATTAATTTGAATTAAACAGCAAAATAAAACTTAACTAAACAACCAACCAAATGGTTATTTTCATAACCAAAATCTAACAATTTTAAATAGACGTTATAACAGTTAATTATCATATAAAATACAGTTAATAAAACCATGTGCGTGAGTCAACAAGTTGAAACGAACAAAATATTTTATTTGTACAAAAAAAGTAGTTGTAGTTGAGTATTTAGGTGTGTCTATGTAGGTGTACAGCCTTCCTTAATACTACCAATGGGCCTAGATATGTAAAGTAAGTTTGGTTAAAGAATATTTAAACTCTACCCTGCAGCGTTATTAATTATATAAGACACACAAAAATAGTCAGCCATTAAAATATTTTAGTTAGGTAAAATATCACACGACAAACTTGCATAGAAATTCATGGTGGCTACAAAACATATTTTACAAAATTCCCTGACTTTTCCAGGTTTTCCAGGCAACATTTTTCAATTTTCCCTGACTACTTTTTTTTCCAGTTTTAATGGTGGATGATGACTTGTTTTATTTATTATTGATCACATATTAAAAAAGTTTGTATCTACTAAACATAAACAGTTTTATCAGTTATTTAAAAAATTAAAATGTTATTTTATTTAGGTATTATTAACTTTTGTTTTAGTGTTTAGTTGCGAAATTAATGGGATTTTTAGAAATATTTTTTAATTCCCTGACTTTTCCTTATTTTTAGTTAAATTCCCTGACATTTCCCTGTTTTCCCTGTCATTAAAAAATTCCCTGACTTTTCCAGGTTTTCCCTGTTTTCCCTGTCTGTAGCCACCATGAAATTGCTAGTAGTATCTAAATGTAAAAATCCATCCAAAATGTTATTGTGATTTAATTTTTATAGACGTGGAAGAATAAGTTAAGTGTGGATTTTTTTTATATACATTAAGTTTGCTACAGGAAAAAACAAGATCTTCAAGGCGTGAACAGCTTTTCATCATTATTAATTAAATCGTCTTAGAAATTATGGACAGCTGACTTTTTGTGTGGGAAATATTAATCATAGTCTTTAATAAAAAAAATTCATTTAAAAAAAGACAGCATAAACGTTCTTGACCCTAAATGTTTTCTAAATTATTAATCAAGTAGTCTTAGTACATGGACTATTTTTTTTTGTACAAGTAAACACAAAAAATGCATTATTTTTTCCTCTTTCTTTTTTTAAACTACAGCTTAAACGTTCTTCACCCGTAATTTATGACAAAAAAATGTAATAGGCTTAGGGAATGTATATTTTGTGTGCCAACAAAATTTAAATTGCTGGTGAACAAAGGCAGGGGCCTATACAAAGTTTGGTAAAAAATCTATCAAATGATCAAAAGATGTTAACTGAATTTTACATTCTACATTTTTAAATGTGATTCACCCTTATTTTAGCACCAATGTCTATTAAAATTTAATAGTCTGTTGTGAATATTATCAAAGTTAACTTTTTATTTAGGTCACATCAACTAAACATTATTTCAAATAAAATGCGTTTAACACACATAATAGATTTTCGAAAATTATCCAAAGCTTATTGTGTTCAATTTTATCATCTTGGATTTTAAAACAAAATAAATAACTTACACGAAACCAATTTCTGTTGTAAAACGACACCATGTTGTTTAATTTGATTTTTGACACATGTTTAGATTATTATTTTCTCTGGGCAGCGGACTGAACTTTTCCACAACCTCATAAACGTTTATTCTGGGGGAAAAGAGGATATGAGCAGGGTGACAACATAAGTAATAATAACCAGATATAACCATATTAATAATAAGTAGATAATTAATAAATGAGTTTAAAACACATGATTAGAACAAATTACCATTTAAATTAGAACATTATTTAAATATTCCAACCGAAAAAGAGGTTCCTAACTAAAACTTGAAGGAAGTAAAAATATATTCAAAACATAACCTCAAATTAAGATTTCACAAAAATCGTCGAGTTTAAGGTGCCACATTTTCTATATTTGAAATTGCGGCACGAGCACACTTGGTGGTATAGGTAGTACTAAGTACCTACAACAACCCTACATAGTCGTGGAACCTGGATCCTCTGGAAATTTTGAGATATTTGACTTTGAACTTACCTTAGACCTGCAAAAAGCCCTATAAGATCGCCAAGTTTAAGGTGTCACAGTTTCTACATTTGAAATTGCGGCACGAGCACACTTGGTGGTATAGGTAGTACTAAGTACCTACAACAACCCTACATAGTCGTGGAACCTGGATCCTCTGGAAATTTTGAGATATTTGACTTTGAACTTACCTTAGACCTGCAAAAAGCCCTATAAGATCGCCAAGTTTAAGGTGCCACAGTTTCTACATTTGAAATTGCGGCACGAGCACACTTGGTGGTATAGGTACTACTAGGTACCTACAACAACTCTACATAGTCGTGGAACCTGGATCCTCTGGAAATTTTGAGTTATTTGACTTTGAGCTTACCTCTGACTTGAAATAGCCCCTATAAAACCGCCATGTTTAAGGTGCCACAGTTTCTACATTTGAAATTGCGGCACGAGCACACTTGGTGGTATAGGTACTACTAGGTACCTACAACAACCCTACATAGTCGTGGAACCTGGATCCTCTGGAAATTTTGAGATATTTGACTTTGAACTTACCTTAGACCTGCAAAAAGCCCTATAAGATCGCCAAGTTTAAGGTGCCACAGTTTCTACATTTGAAATTGCGGCACGAGCACACTTGGTGGTATAGGTACTACTAGGTACCTACAACAACTCTACATAGTCGTGGAACCTGGATCCTCTGAAAATTTTGAGATATTTGACTTTGAACTTACCTTAGACCTGCAAAAAGCCCTATAAGAACGCCAAGTTTAAGGTGTCACAGTTTCTACATTTGAAATTGCGGCACGAGCACACTTGGTGGTATAGGTAGTACTAAGTACCTACAACAACCCTACATAGTCGTGGAACCTGGATCCTCTGGAAATTTTGAGATATTTGACTTTGAGCTTACCTCTGACTTGAAATAGCCCCTATAAAATCGCCATGTTTAAGGTGTCACAGTTTCTACATTTGAAATTGCGGCACGAGCACACTTGGTGGTATAGGTTGTACTAAATACCTACAACAACCCTACATAGTCGTGGAACCTGGATCCTCTGGAAATTTTGAGATATTTGACTTTGATCTTACCTCTGACTTGAAATAGCCCCCATAAAATCTCCAAGTTTAAGGTGCCACAGTTTCTATATTTGAAATTGCGGCACGAGCACACTTGGTGGTATAGGTAGTACTAGGTACCTACAACAACTCTACATAGTCGTGGAACCTGGATCCTCTGGAAATTTTGAGATATTTGACTTTGAACTTACCTTAGACCTGCAAAAAGCCCTATAAGATCGCCAAGTTTAAGGTGTCACAGTTTCTACATTTGAAATTGCGGCACGAGCACACTTGGTGGTATAGGTAGTACTAAGTACCTACAACAACCCTACATAGTCGTGGAACCTGGATCCTCTGGAAATTTTGAGATATTTGACTTTGAACTTACCTTAGACCTGCAAAAAGCCCTATAAGATCGCCAAGTTTAAGGTGCCACAGTTTCTACATTTGAAATTGCGGCACGAGCACACTTGGTGGTATAGGTAGTACTAGGTACCTACAACAGCCCTACATAGTCGTGGAACCTGGATCCTCTGGAAATTTTGAGTTATTTGACTTTGAGCTTACCTCTGACTTGAAATAGCCCCTATAAAACCGCCATGTTTAAGGTGCCACAGTTTCTACATTTGAAATTGCGGCACGAGCACACTTGGTGGTATAGGTACTACTAGGTACCTACAACAACCCTACATAGTCGTGGAACCTGGATCCTCTGGAAATTTTGAGATATTTGACTTTGAACTTACCTTAGACCTGCAAAAAGCCCTATAAGATCGCCAAGTTTAAGGTGCCACAGTTTCTACATTTGAAATTGCGGCACGAGCACACTTGGTGGTATAGGTAGTACTAAGTACCTACAACAACCCTACATAGTCGTGGAACCTGGATCCTCTGGAAATTTTGAGATATTTGACTTTGAACTTACCTTAGACCTGCAAAAAGCCCTATAAGATCGCCAAGTTTAAGGTGCCACAGTTTCTACATTTGAAATTGTGCGGCACGAGCACACTTGGTGGTATAGGTACTACTAGGTACCTACAACAACTCTACATAGTCGTGGAACCTGGATCCTCTGGAAATTTTGAGTTATTTGACTTTGAGCTTACCTCTGACTTGAAATAGCCCCCATAAAATCTCCAAGTTTAAGGTGCCACAGTTTCTATATTTGAAATTGCGGCACGAGCACACTTGGTGGTATAGGTAGTACTAGGTACCTACAACAACTCTACATAGTCGTGGAACCTGGATCCTCTGGAAATTTTGAGATATTTGACTTTGAACTTACCTTAGACCTGCAAAAAGCCCTATAAGATCGCCAAGTTTAAGGTGTCACAGTTTCTACATTTGAAATTGCGGCACGAGCACACTTGGTGGTATAGGTAGTACTAAGTACCTACAACAACCCTACATAGTCGTGGAACCTGGATCCTCTGGAAATTTTGAGATATTTGACTTTGAACTTACCTTAGACCTGCAAAAAGCCCTATAAGATCGCCAAGTTTAAGGTGCCACAGTTTCTACATTTGAAATTGCGGCACGAGCACACTTGGTGGTATAGGTAGTACTAGGTACCTACAACAGCCCTACATAGTCGTGGAACCTGGATCCTCTGGAAATTTTGAGTTATTTGACTTTGAGCTTACCTCTGACTTGAAATAGCCCCTATAAAACCGCCATGTTTAAGGTGCCACAGTTTCTACATTTGAAATTGCGGCACGAGCACACTTGGTGGTATAGGTAGTACTAAGTACCTACAACAACCCTACATAGTCGTGGAACCTGGATCCTCTGGAAATTTTGAGATATTTGACTTTGAACTTACCTCAGACCTGCAAAAAACCCTATAAGATCGCCAAATTTAAGGTGCCACAGTTTCTACATTTGAAATTGCGGCACGAGCACACTTGGTGGTATAGGTAGTACTAGGTACCTACAACAACCCTACATAGTCGTGGAACCTGGATCCTCTGGAAATTTTGAGATATTTGACTTTGATCTTACCTTAGACCTGCAAAAAGCCCTATAAGATCGCCAAGTTTAAGGTGCCACAGTTTCTACATTTGAAATTGCGGCACGAGCACACTTGGTGGTATAGGTACTACTAGGTACCTACAACAACTCTACATAGTCGTGGAACCTGGATCCTCTGGAAATTTTGAGTTATTTGACTTTGAGCTTACCTCTGACTTGAAATAGCCCCCATAAAATCTCCAAGTTTAAGGTGCCACAGTTTCTATATTTGAAATTGCGGCACGAGCACACTTGGTGGTATAGGTAGTACTAGGTACCTACAACAACTCTACATAGTCGTGGAACCTGGATCCTCTGGAAATTTTGAGATATTTGACTTTGAACTTACCTTAGACCTGCAAAAAGCCCTATAAGATCGCCAAGTTTAAGGTGTCACAGTTTCTACATTTGAAATTGCGGCACGAGCACACTTGGTGGTATAGGTAGTACTAAGTACCTACAACAACCCTACATAGTCGTGGAACCTGGATCCTCTGGAAATTTTGAGATATTTGACTTTGAACTTACCTTAGACCTGCAAAAAGCCCTATAAGATCGCCAAGTTTAAGGTGCCACAGTTTCTACATTTGAAATTGCGGCACGAGCACACTTGGTGGTATAGGTAGTACTAGGTACCTACAACAGCCCTACATAGTCGTGGAACCTGGATCCTCTGGAAATTTTGAGTTATTTGACTTTGAGCTTACCTCTGACTTGAAATAGCCCCTATAAAACCGCCATGTTTAAGGTGCCACAGTTTCTACATTTGAAATTGCGGCACGAGCACACTTGGTGGTATAGGTAGTACTAAGTACCTACAACAACCCTACATAGTCGTGGAACCTGGATCCTCTGGAAATTTTGAGATATTTGACTTTGAACTTACCTCAGACCTGCAAAAAACCCTATAAGATCGCCAAATTTAAGGTGCCACAGTTTCTACATTTGAAATTGCGGCACGAGCACACTTGGTGGTATAGGTAGTACTAGGTACCTACAACAACCCTACATAGTCGTGGAACCTGGATCCTCTGGAAATTTTGAGATATTTGACTTTGATCTTACCTCTGACTTGAAATAGCCCCATAAAATCTCCAAGTTTAAGGTGCCACAGTTTCTACATTTGAAATTGCGGCACGAGCACACTTGGTGGTATAGGTAGTACTAGGTACCTACAACAGCCCTACATAGTCGTGGAACCTGGATCCTCTGGAAATTTTGAGTTATTTGACTTTGAGCTTACCTCTGACTTGAAATAGCCCCTATAAAACCGCCATGTTTAAGGTGCCACAGTTTCTACATTTGAAATTGCGGCACGAGCACACTTGGTGGTATAGGTAGTACTAAGTACCTACAACAACCCTACATAGTCGTGGAACCTGGATCCTCTGGAAATTTTGAGATATTTGACTTTGAGCTTACCTCAGACCTGCAAAAAACCCTATAAGATCGCCAAGTTTAAGGTGTCATAGTTTCTACATTTGAAATTGCGGCACGAGCACACTTGGTGGTATAGGTAGTACTAAGTACCTACAACAACCCTACATAGTCGTGGAACCTGGATCCTCTGGAAATTCCTAAAACTAGCCCACATAAACACGCCAAGTTTTAGGTGCCGCAGTTTCTATATTTGAAATTGCGGCACGAGCACACTTGGTATTTTTATTTCAATATTTATTGATTTTAAATATATATAATCAAATATCTAATAGATGTATACATATTGGAAAAAGTGGATTAAACGTCATTCTTGTTTGTTTCATTCCTTTCTAAACACCTTGTTGTTTCAATGCAAGAGAGAAGGTGAAGTCTTAAACCTTGATCCTTTTAATTTTGGCTTTTTGGTGCAGGGGGGAAGAGAGGTATTCCAAGCGAAATATACGTTGGTGTAAATTTCTTTTTTTAAATCGTGTGTAGAGCCATCATTCTTACTCTTGCATGTGCACGTGGAGGGCATGTTTTAAGTATTGTTTGGCTTTTGTCTAATAATAAAATTCTATTTTCAGAATTAGGTGTGTGTGAAACTTTTCAATAAGGTATGTAGTATCTTATATTTTGTTGCAATTACTTTTCAATCTAGTTAAATGAAACATTTAGATTAGAATGATCTTTTTCGGTATGTCTCACCATTTGGGCTATACACATTAATAAGTCCTTTAGTGGGTTAGGGAGAGGAAATAATTTAGAGGTTGTGTACCCACACTTTCAAGGAAGGAGAGTGGGAGCCCATCTAGGGGGAAATACTCTCTATACATCCACACGGGAATCGACCCCCGATCTCCTTGTAATTGGCAATTAAATATATTTTGTTATGAATAAACCTATTCGACCACCGAAACGGGGGATTTAACTGTTAAATACGATATTAAAATATATTGAAGCTCTCTTGTATTGTTTCGAATGTATGTGTGTTTTATTTAAGATTTAGTGATGAATAGATATCAAAGCACTATAAGGTTAAGTATCAGGTATCGGATACTATGCCAGTGCACAACTTAATATTTTAAATACGAATATTTACAAACATTCCTTGCCAGACTGAAACGACTGTTTTCTATTGCGCTTGCTCGTTTTTGCTTATATCTCAATGTCTTTGTTTTCCAAATAATGTGTGTCAAAATTTCACTGTTTGAATAATATTCAGTTTTTTTAAACAAATTGCAAACACGTACAAAATTTTTAAAATGCCTTTAAAATTAAATAACAATTTGATCGTCTAAAGATGTTGGTACAAGACCAACATAGTTGGAAATTTGTCAACGAGATAACTCTATTTTATTTTAATTAACTATAGGTGTTATCCACGGGTTTTAAAACAGGTCTCTTGTACAAGATTTGGACACCTAATTAAATTAGTCCGAGACGTATAAACAGAACGTGTAGTAAGACGCTGTTCATAAAAATACTGTTTGACACGTAATATCACTTAGCAGCAGTCAAATAATAAAGTTTTCTCCAAGCATAACATAGGCTCAAACTCTGGTCTCTTCGACGCTAAGCGGTAAGCTTGACTCATTTAGAGAATCTAAAGTAGGCTTACCGATATTACAGTCATAACATATTATTTAAATATTTTATTCGCGAAGTATAAGAATTTTTGTTTCATGGTTAATAAAGCTACAACCTTCAATCGTAAAATGTTTGAGTATCTTAAAGAAATATATAAACATTACTTTTATTATGTTAATTTAAGCTTTATAAATTCCAAATTGAATTTATTAATCAGATACAGTTAAAATAGGCGGATACATTATAGAAAAAACTGAACAGCTAAATATGCTTTTATATACCGAGTTTAAAAAAAAATAGCAATACATAAATAATTATCATATACAAATTAAAAAATTGCACTCATAAATGAATTATTTTATGCATCGAACCTTGGACCTACTACTACCCTATGGAGTAGAGCTAATACAATACAATTGAGAGGAAATGTACCCACATAAAAATGATAAAAGTTCAAGTTAATTATTGGTATTTCATATTGTGCTTTTAATTTCCAGTGTTTAATCAGCTATTAAAATAAGTGCTTTGCAAACACCTTCAAGTCTATCCTGTAAAATCTTTACGAATCTACCCGGTTTTAAATTTGTTTTGCTACTCAGTAAATCCAGTTTGACTTGCCTAAACCAATTCTCCACGGGTGCATTACTAACCCTATCAATGGTGTCATATTTAGAGGAAATGTCCAGCATTATGCCTGTCCAAAAAGGTGCAAAAGGTACTAGTCTGGTTAGAAAATATTCGGCAAATTGAGAGCACATGTACTCATTTTTAATCGGAATATGACCTTCTATGGCAGTGGATAGTTGAGTGACTTCTTTATAGATGGATAAAAAATGTTTGTAAAATGGACTATCTTTTATATATGGTACCAGTCGCTAGGTTATCGAGATCGAGGTCTTTGACATTTATTGCGGCATTGTCGTCAATAATGGACGAGCTGTTAGCAAGAGAGTTTAAAGCATCTAGTACATCTTGAGTGACATACTCAGAAACTAGTACTATAAAAAAGTTCCTACATTGGTTTGTTAAATTCAGAAGGTTTCTACACAAAATAATAACACCAATTCCCTCAAGGATAAATTTTTTTGTCTTTTTCCCAGTGACACACAGCCTTTTAAATGACACCGAAACCATTTTCATGAAGTGGGCACAGCATGTATGGATTGTAATTAAGTCTTTAAAGGACATTTTATCAGAAAAAGTACCGGTAACCGCGTCGAAACATATATTTAGATAATTTAATAAACTTGTTTTATTCCAACTTTCTATGACAGCGATAATAAGAGCCCAGCTCCAGTCAACAACAACTAGATGGAACAATGGCCATCTTTTATTGTTATCTTTGACAAATTTATGAAACGAAAGAAGAAACATTGAAATGCTTTGCTTGTCGTGACAACTTAAAACGCATTCAAGAATAGGTAAGATGTAACCCTTAACACGTATAACACCGGCATAATATAAAATTCGTTTACATTTCTCGTCATTTGGTTTTTTAACGGTGGAGCCAGTAGCATCCAAGTGCAAAATGAAACGTTCATTCGGTACATGTTCACAGGCTACTTTTAACTGTGTTTTACTAAACATATAAAACCCAAAAGGGCTCTGAATATGTTGTATATATCTATCAGTGGGGTTTTGATTTAGATAGTGCATGCGCAAATCCGTAAAATCATTTTTATCTAAGTCGTTACGCGCCATTGCTTCCGAGCGAGCTTTTTGAAGAACGGGAAGCGTCTTAATGTCCTGGAGGTGACCCATTAAAATAACGGTTTCATCGGCTTCCTTAACCTTTTCTATGAAATAGGACTTGGGGGTTTGTACCATTAATTTATCTTTGGCAGCTTTACGCTTGTTTCCTCTCAATTGGGTAAATATACGGTCGTCTGGATCATGATTCTGAGAAATAGGTCCTTTGCTGTGGACATGCACCGTAGCCAAAGAAGCTGTAAAATAAATATTGAAACGGAATTTTTTACATTCTTTATTTAATCGAGAGTGCTTGCACCTCGCGTACGCAATACAACTTCCTTTTTCTTGTCTACGGATATGTTTAAATATCAAGACACAATAGTTACTTAAAGTGGCACGCATTTCTTTTTCAATTTGGTCTCGGATAGTGCAATTAGGCACCTCTCCAACATCCTGTAAGTGTAATGAAAACTTGCCTTCATAATTAGGATAATTTTTCTGGTATGGATCAGTTATTATTTTTTCGTTTAAATCGTTATTATCAATGTAACATATCTGTGTGGAGTGTATGTTCAATTGAACAATTTCTTCGCTCTTCTCTAGTATATCAATTCTGAAACGTTGTTTTAGACATTCAATATGGTTAGCACCACATCGCACATAGATAACGATTTTGGAATGTCTCTGCTTAAACTCTCCGAAAGATAATACACAATTTATAGAAATTAGGTCTTTAAGTTCTTGTTTGATGTACTGCCGTAACAAATGATATGAAAGTTTTCCGTCGCGAAAAACAAACAAAAAACCAACTGAGCAGGTTTTAATTTTAGTAAAATATGTTGCTGGTAGGTTTCTCGGGACGTCTCTATCTGAAGCTGCACTCTCACAATCTTTGTCATAGTTTAATTTTACAGGGAAATTAATGCATTCTTGTGAAGAAAATTGTTGTTCAACTGATGGGAAATCAATATTCTGTAGGCTCTGATCAACTTCAAAAGGAGTATATTGAATTATTTCCCGTGATGTTTCAACTGACGAGTCACCATTGGAATAATGATGAATTGATATTGAAGATTTATTTTGAGGACTACCATTGGAGACGACAAGGCCGTTTTGAGTGAGCATGGTGGAAGATAATTTGTCATTTAGATTTGCATCAGAACCTTTTCGGTTGTCTAAATTTGTGCAAATGGCGTGAGGATTATTAATTTTCTTTTCCTTGAGGTATCTAGTAATCAAACTTAAAAGCCATTTTTTTTTTTTCTAGTTTGCTTTAAGCCCAACTCTTCAAAAAAAGCACTGCTGCCCACCATATCTGTCACCCTTCTATCAGCACAAGACCCATAGCATCGCTGAAATGTTTGAATGACGAAATTTTTGTCAAAATTGTGTCGGTTTTTCCTGCCCCTAGGTAAACTTCTAGAAGAAAACTCTGACATGCTAATATTATTAGAGGTATGTGGGAGGTAAGCTGTATTTAAGAGCAAATCCTTACTTTGGCTTGGTGCATTAGCATCCTCGATGATCGAGGCTGTATCATCGTTGTTTTCATTGTGAGCTGGATTTTTTTTCTTAGCAAGTAACAAGGAGTCTAAGCCAATTGGTTTTAAAAAATCTGTACTATTTGTGTTGGGAGCTAAATTTTGCGTATTGGTTGCGGCTTGTTTGTGTTTGGGTTGTAAATGGGATTTTATTGCTTTGGTATACACTCTAATACCAGGTTTAATTTTTTCTGAACTACTAGTTGTTGTACTGTTCTCAAAGTGATTTATATTAAGTGATAAAGAGGTAGGTGTGATTGATTTGTGAGCACTTGTATTAATGTTGGTTCTATTAACATTTCTGTGTATGTTGCGTGATGTGTTTTTGCTGTGGTGTTTGATTGACGCCGGTGTTGTTTCTTTGGATGATTCTATGTTATTGCTTGTTTTGCATAGTCTTGGTTTTGATGCTACACTGGCATAGCTGTGCTGTCTCTTTTGTGTCATACTGATTTCCCCATGGTTCATGCTATTGTGATTTGCCCCTGGAAGAATTATACCACTCACTTGATTTTTGGAGGCTATTTTAGACAGTTTGTCTTCAAAATTGAAAGGTGGGGGAGCCGAAACATTTTTTGTTGGAAACCTCATAAGTTTACCAGACGTAATCATTTTACATAAATGCGGTCTCATTTGGCTATAAATGAATTCTTCGTTGTCGGGGCTACGGTTGAATGCGATCGAAGTTGCGAATGCGATCGCAAACACACCGCAATCTGGTCCACTCTGTTGTTGCACTTTGTGAAAAACAAGTTGAGTATAGTGCGGAAAAATGTTGGAAATAATTAACAGCGCTACCTTTGATAATGTTTTGTTGTTCAAGCTGTCAAAGATGTGAACAACACCATTGTCATAAAATGTGGTGAAAAAGTGTCCATCAGTGAAAGAGTTGACATCGTGAGTGGAATAAATTATTTGAAGAAACTTTGATAGTGCCGGAACCTTTTCGTTCATACCTACACAACATATATCTTGCATTGAATAAGGCGACTGTTCAGCTAAGATATCCCTAAATTTGTTAATATGATCCGAAAGTAACCAATCTCCTTCCATCAGAACTCTTTGCAACTCTCCTTCTGGCAAATAGTCAAAAGTACCTACAGTATTAACTCTCATGGTAAATTATTTAGAATGAAAGTGTTAAAAATATGAAATATAATAATTTATAAAAATAATTGGTTTTCTTACAAAAACTCTTTGAACAATTTAATACTTAACCTTGAATCCCACCTAGATACTACCTCAGTATTTCTTCGAGCAGAGCAACTCCAGCAACTCAGACCTGAACTGGGGGAAAAATTATTAATAGTAGAGTGTGCTCGAAAAACGCCAGTAAAACTGTTAGTAACTAATATAAATATTGATAGGGAGGAGGGGAAGAATAAATGCTTACCCAAAAACATTATTGTTCCTAATTTTGTTAAAAACTATGATGTTCAAGTTTCCATCCTCGCCACATAACTAAATACTAGAACAACGTTATGAAACATTATAAAAAGTAAACAACAATTGAGTGTAAAATGCCCCACCAACCAATTTAATTATTATTTAAGTAGCATTAGTAATTTTTATTTTGTTTATAGGTTTTTGGTCAAGCTTTTTCCCTGCATTTTCACAACAAAAAAAAAACTTATTTTAATAGCTGATTAAACACTGGAAATTAAAAGCACAATATGAAATACCAATAATTAACTTGAACTTTTATCATTTTTATGTGGGTACATTTCCTCTCAATTGTATTGTATTAGCTCTACTCCATAGGGGTAGTAGTAGGTCCAAGGTTCGATGCATAAAATAATTCATTTATGAGTGCAATTTTTTAATTTGTATATGATAATTATTTATGTATTGCTATTTTTTTTTAAACTCGGTATATAAAAGCATATTTAGCTGTTCAGTTTTTTCTATAATGTATCCGCCTATTTTAACTGTATCTGATTAATAAATTCAATTTGGAATTTATAAAGCTTAAATTAACATAATAAAAGTAATGTTTATATATTCTTTAAGATACTCAAACATTTTACGATTGAAGGTTGTAGCTTTATTAACCATGAAACAAAAATTCTTATACTTCGCGAATAAAATATTTAAATAATATGTTATGACTGTAATATCGGTAAGCCTACTTTAGATTCTCTAAATGAGTCAAGCTTACCGCTTAGCGTCGAAGAGACCAGAGTTTGAGCCTATGTTATGCTTGGAGAAAACTTTATTATTTGACTGCTGCTAAGTGATATTACGTGTCAAACAGTATTTTTATGAACAGCGTCTTACTACACGTTCTGTTTATACGTCTCGGACTAATTTAATTAGGTGTCCAAATCTTGTACAAGAGACCTGTTTTAAAACCCGTGGATAACACCTATAGTTAATTAAAATAAAATAGAGTTATCTCGTTGACAAATTTCCAACTATGTTGGTCTTGTACCAACATCTTTAGACGATCAAATTGTTATTTAATTTTAAAGGCATTTTAAAAATTTTGTACGTGTTTGCAATTTGTTTAAAAAAACTGAATATTATTCAAACAGTGAAATTTTGACACACATTATTTGGAAAACAAAGACATTGAGATATAAGCAAAAACGAGCAAGCGCAATAGAAAACAGTCGTTTCAGTCTGGCAAGGAATGTTTGTAAATATTCGTATTTAAAATATTAAGTTGTGCACTGGCATAGTATCCGATACCTGATACTTAACCTTATAGTGCTTTGATATCTATTCATCACTAAATCTTAAATAAAACACACATACATTCGAAACAATACAAGAGAGCTTCAATATATTTTAATATCGTATTTAACAGTTAAATCCCCCGTTTCGGTGGTCGAATAGGTTTATTCATAACAAAATATATTTAATTGCCAATTACAAGGAGATCGGGGGTCGATTCCCGTGTGGATGTATAGAGAGTATTTCCCCCTAGATGGGCTCCCACTCTCCTTCCTTGAAAGTGTGGGTACACAACCTCTAAATTATTTCCTCTCCCTAACCCACTAAAGGACTTATTAATGTGTATAGCCCAAATGGTGAGACATACCGAAAAAGATCATTCTAATCTAAATGTTTCATTTAACTAGATTGAAAAGTAATTGCAACAAAATATAAGATACTACATACCTTATTGAAAAGTTTCACACACACCTAATTCTGAAAATAGAATTTTATTATTAGACAAAAGCCAAACAATACTTAAAACATGCCCTCCACGTGCACATGCAAGAGTAAGAATGATGGCTCTACACACGATTTAAAAAAAGAAATTTACACCAACGTATATTTCGCTTGGAATACCTCTCTTCCCCCCTGCACCAAAAAGCCAAAATTAAAAGGATCAAGGTTTAAGACTTCACCTTCTCTCTTGCATTGAAACAACAAGGTGTTTAGAAAGGAATGAAACAAACAAGAATGACGTTTAATCCACTTTTTCCAATATGTATACATCTATTAGATATTTGATTATATATATTTAAAATCAATAAATATTGAAATAAAAATACCAAGTGTGCTCGTGCCGCAATTTCAAATATAGAAACTGCGGCACCTAAAACTTGGCGTGTTTATGTGGGCTAGTTTTAGGAATTTCCAGAGGATCCAGGTTCCACGACTATGTAGGGTTGTTGTAGGTACTTAGTACTACCTATACCACCAAGTGTGCTCGTGCCGCAATTTCAAATGTAGAAACTGTGGCACCTTAAACATGGCGGTTTTATAGGGGCTATTTCAAGTCAGAGGTAAGCTCAAAGTCAAATAACTCAAAATTTCCAGAGGATCCAGGTTCCACGACTATGTAGGGCTGTTGTAGGTACCTAGTACTACCTATACCACCAAGTGTGCTCGTGCCGCAATTTCAAATGTAGAAACTGTGGCACCTTAAACTTGGCGATCTTATAGGGTTTTTTGCAGGTCTGAGGTAAGTTCAAAGTCAAATATCTCAAAATTTCCAGAGGATCCAGGTTCCACGACTATGTAGGGTTGTTGTAGGTACCTAGTAGTACCTATACCACCAAGTGTGCTCGTGCCGCAATTTCAAATGTAGAAACTGTGGCACCTTAAACATGGCGGTTTTATAGGGGCTATTTCAAGTCAGAGGTAAGCTCAAAGTCAAATATCTCAAAATTTCCAGAGGATCCAGGTTCCACGACTATGTAGGGTTGTTGTAGGTACCTAGTAGTACCTATACCACCAAGTGTGCTCGTGCCGCAATTTCAAATGTAGAAACTGTGGCACCTTAAACATGGCGGTTTTATAGGGGCTATTTCAAGTCAGAGGTAAGCTCAAAGTCAAATATCTCAAAATTTCCAGAGGATCCAGGTTCCACGACTATGTAGGGTTGTTGTAGGTACCTAGTAGTACCTATACCACCAAGTGTGCTCGTGCCGCAATTTTAAATATAGAAACTGTGACACCTTAAACATGGCGGTTTTATAGGGGCTATTTCAAGTCAGAGGTAAGCTCAAAGTCAAATATCTCAAAATTTCCAGAGGATCCAGGTTCCACGACTATGTAGGGTTGTTGTAGGTACCTAGTAATACCTATACCACCAAGTGTGCTCGTGCCGCAATTTCAAATGTAGAAACTGTGACGCCTTAAACTTGGCGATTGTATGGGGGCTATTTCAAGTCAGAGGTAAGATCAAAGTCAAATATCTCAAAATTTCCAGAGGATCCAGGTTCCACGACTATGTAGGGTTGTTGTAGGTACCTAGTACTACCTATACCACCAAATGTGCTCGTGCCGCAATTTCAAATGTAGAAACTGTGGCACCTTAAACTTGGCGATCTTATAGGGTTTTTTGCAGGTCTGAGGTAAGTTCAAAGTCAAATATCTCAAAATTTCCAGAGGATCCAGGTTCCACGACTATGTAGGGTTGTTGTAGGTACCTAGTAGTACCTATACCACCAAGTGTGCTCGTGCCGCAATTTCAAATGTAGAAACTGTGGCACCTTAAACTTGGCGATCTTATAGGGTTTTTTGCAGGTCTGAGGTAAGTTCAAAGTCAAATATCTCAAAATTTCCAGAGGATCCAGGTTCCACGACTATGTAGGGTTGTTGTAGGTACCTAGTAGTACCTATACCACCAAGTGTGCTCGTGCCGCAATTTCAAATGTAGAAACTGTGGCACCTTAAACATGGCGGTTTTATAGGGGCTATTTCAAGTCAGAGGTAAGCTCAAAGTCAAATATCTCAAAATTTCCAGAGGATCCAGGTTCCACGACTATGTAGGGTTGTTGTAAGTACCTATAACTACCTATACCACCGCCGCAATTTCAAATATAGAAACTGTGACACCTTAAACTTGGCGGTTCTATTGAGGTTATGTAGTCTAAATATCGTATTTTCTTTAACTTTGCGCAAGAATCATATTTTTATACTTAAGATTTAAAAAAAGATCTTATTTCATATTTTTATACTTAAGATTTAAAAAAAGATCTTATTTGTATGATTATTTATATTAATAATGATTTGTAAAGGTATTGATCTATTAATTACTTATTTTATAATTTATTTTGCAATATTTTGAACCATATTCAATTGTTGGTTCTATTAATTTTTCTAATGTTGGTTAAAAACGGTTAGTTTATTGTGGATGTGGAGCTTTTCAGCCCGCTTCTCTGGGCTATTTATTTTTTACATACTAGTGGGCACAGATCATGTTAGCATGGTGTACACGCGTGTATTTTAGGTTGGCTACTCGGATTCGGCCAGGATTCGTTTGTAGGTGGCGTTTAGTTTCACTTACCAAGTAAGTCGGAATACATTGGTTTTTCCTGCGGGAAATTCGAAAATTTAAGTATTGCAAAATGCAAATGCATCAAAAGAAATACAATAATATCCTAAATAATTGAAAATTTATAAATATTGTTATAATTCTGTAATCATTATGGCTATTAAGTTTTTATGAATAAATGTGTGTCTATGCGTACTGCTAGAATATACAAACATGCAAGTTTCAATAAATCTTATTCTGGAAATTTGATTTATAAAATTATTTTATGAGCTAAAATCTGAAAATTCAAATAAGCAACTTTGACTAACTATTAACTCACAAAATAACATTTGAAAAAAATCACTTTAGTCTTATGTTAATTTTCCTTGGCTTCATGGAAAGTTCATTGTGAACTTCATCCTCCCCATGTGGAAAAATCATATCTTGCCAGAACTGGTCCATATCTGGGCCAGATATACCTAGATCTAGGCCAAATATACCCAGATCTGGGACAAAGCTGGCATTACCAAATCTGGCCAGTTCCAGTTCTGGGCCAGATATGGCATTTTTCCACATGGGCCCGTAACTGACACCTCTGGATGTATGTACATTAAACCCATTAAGTCTGTTTTCATTTGTAGAGTTCCTCATATAAGATTTTAACAGCCTTAGGGACGAGAAAAAGGTAGGTGGGTAGTGAGGTCTGAGGGGCGGGGTTTCAACCCTGAACCCACCTCCCCCACCCCTTGGCTGCGACAGTGATGCCACTTAAGATTACTGGCCTTGAACTGTGCCATTTTTATTTGACATAAGGCCCAAACTGTCTTACCATGTCTATCTTTCCACAAAAACTAATTCCCCCTCCCACTCTGTCTTAAAGCCTCTATTCTCGCCTTCATCTTTACGTTTTTAGACATCATTCAACTTGAAAAAACAAACATTTACAACAAAATGTCAATTGTACTCATGCGCAACAACAGGCTGACTGGCTGGAAGCGTGCTGGATCCTTAAAATAAGATGAGGAACAGCGAACAGCGTCTGCGTGTAGCTGTAATTGTTAGTGCGGCTATTCACAATCTTACCTCAACTATTGTCTCTCTCAAAGGCCGTGTAGTTGGCCACCCCTGCTATATTACAATATATTTAATGTTAGCTCTCAGCTTGTATATTGCTTTCAGAAGCCATATTATACCTAATGTTCAATGGCGATTGATAGCTATAATGAAATAAGGTCTCTAAAAACCTAATCACTTTTGTTCAAATGTGAAACTTTGTGTAGAAGTCTTACGATCATTTAGGTTATAAGCTTGTGGTAAGTATTACTATATTAGCCTACATCGACTTATTTCAAAAAACAAGTCAAGAGTGTTGAACTTAGTTACGCTCTTCAAACCTTTTATTAACACAATTAATTCGTTTAGCTAATCATACATTGATATATCTCATATATTCATACAAATTAGCAAACGATGCCGAAATGCCACATTGCCTTGTATGTGTGTAAGAGAGGAAGAGATACCGAAAGTTTTCTTCACTCCTACACAATGTTGTACAGACGACATCTCGAACATTTTAGCCACGGATGTTCAACCAATTATATTATAAAACTCAATGCTTGGAACAAACCGTGATTTAAACTAAAAAATATCCTGGCATATACTGAATTAAGCGTAATTTCCTCTAAAACATCATCGTATCACATTTATAACAACAAAAAGCAATTTCTTTAAACACTCTTAACCATTTAGAGTTGGATGGTAGGGTTCACAAATAAGGAAAATATTTTTACAAATTCTATAGAAAAAAAATCGTAAACATAAATCAAATATTTATTCAGTAGAAACACAGTCCTTTCCTCACATAAGTAATCCCAACAGTCCTTGAATCCTATTTGTTAAGGATTTCCTAGGATTTTATGAAAACTTTTTCTCTCAATTTATAAAATGTATCCTCAAATCCTAATATGCTCTTGATAGACTGTAGAAATTACTAAGTGTATAAAATTAAAATCTATTTTTCTACTTGAGCAGTATTTGATTTGTTTTGGTTAAAAAAAGTTTGATAGGAAAGCTACAAAAAAAAAACCTTTTCTCATAAAAAACATTTTTCCCCCACTTATAAAAAAAAGCAAAAATATTTTTCCCTTGACCATTTTGCATATCAGTCTGTCTGTATCTTTGCTACATGATAACTGTCAAATGGGGAACCAATTTTAACGAAATTTGACAAAGATATATTTTTCTAACCCCAGCAAAATGTTGTAAGTTTGGGGTTGGCAACATTTTATGGGCCACGATTGACTTATAAACGTATCATAAGTCCCGCAACCCATCGTTTCTTCATTTTTTCTTAAATTTTTTTACCGTACATCATATAGTATGATTCTTAAATTTTTAATTATTTCATCAAACTCGTGTGCCCCAAACCTTCTAGAAAAATAAATAAAATTTACATGTTTATGTTCAACTACTTGATTTTCTTATAGTATTAGTGATTATGGGTGATCAAGTTTATTTAGGGCACACTTAAATTTTATTTTAAAGTTCTTGATAAATTATTTTGAGTGTTTGTATGACTCAAAGATCGACTTGTAGTGACGTTAAAGTTTCCTTACGTGAATGACCGAAAATGTCCGTGAGATTGACCGGTTGATCGTGATCAACCAGTTGCCGACCCCTGATGTAAGTACATAGCTGGTTATTGGTTTCAATATGGCAGCCGCTCAAAGGCTCGTTTCAAGTATTTGGGGCGTACTTTTTTTAAAATTCTGACATATATTAAGATTAATGTGTTAAACCATGTGAACTACAGGTATTCTGCATGAATATAATATAATATTGAGTATAGTATTAATTTGTTTTCTGTCTAACATGATCACCAAGAGAAAATATCAACATTAAATCCAAGTATAAAACCCTGTCTATATATGGGCGTATGCCAGTCCCATGCCCGGATAAAAGGGGAGGGTTGTTGGAGGCTAACAACCCACACGTAAAAACAACAACGATTTGGAACATACAATGTTAAGACCACGTATCGACCATCAGTTACAGAGTCAGTAGTTATGGAAGTACAAAGGTACCAAATTGATGTAACATCTTTACAAGAAATCAGATGGCTTGAAGAGGGAACAGTGCGTGAAGATAGATCCGTAATATTCTACGGAGGATGCAACGCAAGGTACAATTTTGGAACAGGTTTTATTGTAAGTGATAGATTGATTCAATTGGTGTAAGAATTTAAGGCACAAGACAACAACAAAAACCCATCTAACTGTAGCATGTCTTCTATATAAAAGACTACAATCGTGTCAATGGAAGAATAAAGTAAAGGAATTAAAAGCAGAGAATTAAAACTAATATATTCCTGTATATTAAAGGAGATATCAACTCACATGGACTGGATATTAGCGGATACGAACACCACGCCGTGGCTGGCCTTTTCGGCAGCGCCGACATTGCTCAGTCTTCATCTTCCGACACTCGTGGTTGAAAAGGAAGACGTTCTTCCTCAACTCGTCAGTACTTCGAAAGAGCGCCACTGTCCATGCAAAATCTCCGTGAAACTATTCTACTCCCCCCTCCCCCTTGCCTTCCTTAGATCCTATCGTCTGGGTTCTTTTCATAGCTAGATCCAGGGTATATAACGAGTGCGATCGAGACCCATATTAAAGCATTTTATTGTAACTAATCGTCGAAGCTACGAGGCATTGAGAGAATGTTAGCTAAGCTCCGTTTCAGCTTAATAATAATTATTAAACATTACTTATTTTTTCAAAATTCTTTTTTGACATATTATTCAGTATTTTAAAAACACTGTTTGTTCAGATGCTTTGTTGTAAGAATTGATAGGATATTGTAATGATACTGATTTGGACCGCTCTCATATATTTAAAAAGTCATGGATGAAGGTATTTTTCTTCAATAAACTGTATGTAAATTATCCTTTTAAAACTTTATCCATGGAGAATCACGCGCTTTTATAGTAATAATGTAGAAGGATTGTACCATTAAAACTTATTTTTTATTTCAAAATTTAACTCCGTAGTATTTACCAAACAAGCAAGAAACGTTAGCTCCCTATACCCAATAGGAAGCTAGCCTTCAAGACATCTGTCGCAGGGACGCTTTCGATTTGTTGGCTTTGACACTGGTCACGAGAGGTCCAAGGGGAAAGGGGTATGTCATATATAAGCTTTTTTGCGTGTGAACACACAGAGTGCCAGCGACATAAACCTAGAGAACGTGTAATATCACGGCAGTACATAATCTGTAGCTCAAGTAAAATTTTATAATTTTACATAATATCTTTGTACCGAAGATAGAATCACTTCAATAAATCGTGTGCAACATTAACAGTTGTATTTATTCAAGTAAAATATCATAATAATTGGCGCTCGATCACGGGGCTATAATAACCAATTATTTCACAATCAATTCAAGAAAGTTGTAATTGGCTCCCAATCGCGGGACAATTATATCTCAATAACACCGTATCGTAATAATTGGCACTTGATCACGGGGCTATAAATACCAATTCTATCTCAAAAATAACGAAACGTTATAATATAATGATTTTTTTTTAAAGATTTAATATGGAAATAGACTCTTAAACTTTCATTTACCTGTTTGATTATATTTAATGAGAATATTCTTCCAAAGACTTTAATGTAGAAATATACTCTTAAACTTTCATTTACCTGTTTGATTATATTTAAAGAGAATATTTTTCCAAACACTTTAATAAGGAAATTGACTACTAAGCTTTCACTTTGTTCTTTGATTATATTTAAAGAGAATATTATTCCAAATATTCTATAGTTGAAATATACACGTAGAACTTTCGTGTTTATTGTTTGAAAATGGTTTTCCAAAAACTCTAATATGGAGATTTGCTTCAGTACGAACTTTACTACAAGACAAGATTTGTTTAGGTTCACAGGGATGGAACTTCTTATGGCATCTCATTGTATTAAGTTTTTTTATCCCTATAGACGAAATTAACGAACAACCTAGAGAGACGCTGTGGTTGTGATTAAAAAACTAACTAAACTTTTATTAGGTTTTTATACTAGTTTTAAATATTATGTTATGTCTAAATAAATGCATTAAATTACAAATTAAATATAAATATTTTAACATATTCAGTTAGGAACAATTTAAATTAATTCCGCTAATCATTAAACTAACCGCCATTTTTTATTTAAATCAAATCTGTTGTTTTGGTTGGTTTGATTATGATTATTTCCAAACTTATTTATTCAGTTTTTTCTTTTTAAAAAATACACTTTTTTTGTTGCAGTCAGTTTTATATATTATATTGTAATATAATTTATTTTGTAGTAATAAATCGGAAACTTTATTTGTGTACATTAGGTATACGATTCAAAATGTCAACACACTATTGCTGTATGAATGGCTGTTTTGTCTCATCGGAAAAATGTCACGATTTGGTGTTTTTTCGGCTGCCAGGAAGTAGAATTGATTCGTCGTGGTAAAGTACATATTATATTCAGCATCGGTGCTAGAACACGATCGCCCAATTTTAAGAAAAAATATGTTTAACAAAATAACACTAGCCTACTTAATTGCGTTATTAATTATATAAAACACATAAAAACTACCGGCGTTAAAATATTTTCATAACTTTTTAAATTAATTATTTTGTTGGACAAATTTGTTGCTTACTAAGTGGTTTTCACTACAACCCTTCACAATTTCCATCAGACTAAAGTACTTCCCAACTAAAAATTTTAATTTCGTTTGTTTGAAGGTTAGGTTATATTAGTTTTGATTATATTACTTCAGTTCAAGGCCGTAGTCAAGGGGGAGTTTTGGGGGTTCAAACCCCCCTGAAATCTTATAAACAAAATATATATAGCTTTATTTATGGTTCAAACAATATCAAAATTAAGGTAAAAGTACAAATTAGGGGGCTGTGTTACCCTAAAAAGCACTTAAGAGAGGTTTTAGAGGTGTTTAGTATTTATAATTTTTTCTAGCCTTCGGCAGTTAGTGGGTTATAAACGCCATAAAAAACACTTCAGATAGCTTCTAGAACTGTTTATCATTTAGAACTTTTTCAAGCCTCAGGCAATTGGGGGATGTGCCCACCAAACCCTCCCTGAAATTATTGGCTGGCTACGGCCTTGCTTCAGTTCTGTTTATTTATATCGTACAGATGGTATAATCATCTTAATAAACCGTGTGCAACATCAAAAGTCTTGTTTATTTAATATCGTTATTGATAATGTTCAATCACAGGGCATTGTCACGATTACAATCCGTACCGCTATAATCAGTGCTCGATCATGGGGCAAATATTAACTAATTAAACGGTAATCACTTTAATTGGCACTCGATCACGGGGCTATAAATACCAATATTAAACCGTATTTTAATTAGAGCTCGATCGCGGGACAAACAATCCGTATAGCAGGATAAATGACTCCCAATCACGCGGCAATAATATCTCAATAAATTCATATCGTTATAAATTGGCGCCCAGCCGTGACGCTTGAATATTCGAATCCCCGAGGCTAGAAAGGGTTTCCATTGACTGAGAGACACACGGCACACTAAACGGCACACAGACTAAGAACATCGTACCGGGGTGAAACAGGCAGACGTTTCACACACGGCACACCGACGAAGAACATAATTATTTAAATATGTAGCTATCATCAATGGTGTTTACAGTCTGCCAAGACTACACTTATATTTAAAGGTGGCTATTAGCTTGTTTATTGGTTTCATATACCACATTATATTGTAAGTTCGATAAATATAATGAATAAGGTATCTTAAAACTTGATTGCATTTGTTTGAATTACGAACTTTATGTAGGTGCCATACGTTCAAACTATCACTTAGATTATAGGCTTGTAAAAAGTATTATTATGCTACAATTTTTTTTAAAAGTTGGTTCATATCTTCTATATTTCTTTCAGAAACCATATTATGTTGAAATTTTGATAACTATAATGAACAAGTTAGCTAAAAACTTTATTCTATTTGTTTGAATGACATACTTTGTGTATAAGTCTTACGTTCAAATGATAATTTAGGTTATAGGCTTGTAGGAAGTACGGTATATACTAAACCCTGACTTTAGTAAGAGTCACAATCCGTAAGGATTTATTTCGTACAAGAATACTATCATATGTATAATATTTTGTTGGGATGGACAGCCATTTAGAACGGAAGTAGAGATTTCCTTCTGGAAGGTCTTTTAACCTACCTAAACACTACTTTAGGGTAGAATTCTGGTACGAGATAAATCCTTCCAAGCGAGCTTCCTTAAAAAAAATCATCTTATATGTATTAAGGCTACATTAACTTATTTAAAGAAAAAGCTCACCAGTTTAGAACGTCTTCAAAGCTTTTACTAACATATTTATTTCATTTAACTAATCACACATTGATGTATCTCATATATTCAATCAAATTAATGAACGATGTCAAAATGCCACGTTGCCTTCCTTGTATGGGTGCAGGAGAAAAAGAGATACCTGAAAGTTTTCTTCCCTCTTACACAATAGTATGCAGACGACAGCTCGAAAATTTCAGCCACATATTTCCATCCAGTTATATTATAAAGATCAATGGTCTCTATCGCTGATAGCGAATAGTGCACAAGAGTGTAAAATGCATAAAGTTGGTTTAACTTTAACTTTTTTGTTTTATGCGTTTACTTTAGCATATTATACAGCCCTTATATCAGATAATGAGAATGCGTGGAAAGGCTCTACCAATTAAACGCCAGTATACATAGCAGATAGACATTATCTTTGGTTCATGTTTAAATGACCTGTTGTTGTCATATTTGTTTGTTTTTTTAGCGAATTTTCTTTGTTTTAGCAGCAATGAATAAGATTGCATATAATTGAAAATAAATGGCAGATATTAAATATTTGATTTGGTTATTGGGAAGTATGTCTACCATAATATCCATGATAGTAATACAATCGGAACCAAATAAAAATTAAATTTGATTTAACACTGCAGTCACCTCTTAAATGAGATTAATTTCATGTTTCAATAGATGAGTCTAATTAACGTTATTTAACGAGTGAACCCTTAATTGAAGTATTTTTAAATACCTAATATAGTAGGGCCACCCCCACGAGCCATTTTTGCCACCCCACTTGTCTGCAACACTTTTATATCCAGCCTGAAGTAATCTATGTATGCAAAAATTAAGAGTTTAATTTTAGTGTGTACTTAATTTTAAATAGCAATTTAACACTTAGAACTATTTCAACTGTGTATTTTTTTATCACTTTAAATAGTACGTAATCTTGGAAATTTCTGTTTAAATAATTTAATAAATACTGCCTTAAGTATTTCGCTAACCCACATAAACATATGTTTAAGTATAAGTTTTTATATATTTTAAATATACATTAATGCTCTTGAATACATAGCATCAAATAGCTATATTCCAATTTTTATAGGAAGAACAGGGATATATATATATATATATTGCTGTCAACATTGATAACTTTTTTCAATATTATTGATATTATTTTAAAGGTATTGATCATATCTATCAAAATCAACATCTATATATTACATGACTTGACGTTTGAAAGTATTAAAATTGTTTTAAATATTATATTTTATAACTGTTAAATACTACTCTTCCTACAAAAATCCTACTCTAGTGTAGATACGTCAGTGGAAATCGAAATTAAACTTAATTTTCCTCTAGTATAGTTTGTCAGTGTCAGTGAGGTCAGGGTTCAAACACCAGCCGGATGAACAGAGGGTAGCTTTTCCTTAAAGATTACCCGTATAATATATGAGCCTTGTAAGTGCTAGTAGAGAGCATCGCTGTTAACATCTAATCACCAACTGATCATGCACACAGGTCAGGCAACTGCAGTGCAAGAAATATTCCTAAGTGCGTCACTTTTGTTTGGTGTACGGTCGGATGGAAAGAGGGAACTGGTGTGGATTTCGTACTGTAACAATGGTGGTTCGTTTGGTCGGGGTCGCGAACAGCTGATTGTTAGTTTATATTTTTGTGCGTGAATTCGTTTTCTAAATGTGTCCAAAATGCCCGTGCGAAAATATAGAAGGGACACAAGTGAAGTTAGTTGCTGTTTGAAATATGTCATTTTTGGATTTAACGTAATATTTTGGGTGAGTACAAGGATGCGACTGGCTTGACCTGTCAAACAACTTCTGACATTGATTTTGTAGCCTTTGTGAGGGTAAATTTTCAAGCGAATCACTTTTATTTCCTAGTAAGAATTAAAAAACGAATTTAATATCACACGGGGAAACTTATTTGTGAATAAATATGTTTTATATGGGTTTACAGGCTCACTGCTTATGCTAAATGTAGATAAAATTATTGTTCCTGATTAATTTGTTAAAAAACAATTTAAATGAATTTGTTTTCAAAATAAATGTTAAAAATGCTATATTACTCCTGAACAGTAGATGCCTGGTTTTAATTAAACTAAACAAGCAAATATATTATTATATACATTTTTTAAAATTACCTGAGGTGAGAGGTCCATCAGATTATTTATAAATAATAATAAGACACAGTCTTGAATTACTCTGAATAGGATTCTCGGAATGAGAAATATTTTAATGTCCCGGGCTGCTTACTATTATTATTTTGTTTGTCTTTCAAAATTGTAAGAACGTCCCACTTGAATATTTATTGTAAGATTGACCATACTTTCTATTTCACATTCCTTGTTCAAGGCTGGAAACAATCTTTAGAATAACCCCTTTATGTACTGTGGCGTACCCAGAAATTTTTTTTGCAGGTGAGTTGGCGTTAGAGGGTTTTACCTTTTTGGGGGTTATTTCTTTGTCAACTCTCTCAACATGAGATAGCCAGCAACTAATTTGACATAAAATATTAATTATTTAAGTGACATTGTTTAATCACTTGCTAAAATATGGCAAACAGGACCAAGAAATTGTACCCCTCAGGGGTGAGAGTGGACTTGAGCAATGAGACAATTCTGTTCAAGCCCTTAGGGAAAATTGTTTTAAACTCTGGTCATACTGTTAATATTCGCCATTCTTATTCTATTATCTTATTTTAGATCTGTTACGATAGCAGCAGAACATTGACACTTGTGTTTGTTAAAAAACATTATATAATTATATATCTTCTCAGCAACAAGAATTGTCAACAAGTAAGGGTTATGTAAGGATTTGGTTTTCAGTTGTGAGTGAAAGTGATTGTCTAGGGTTACCTTAATTATTACCCTGAGTACCTATCCTCCACTCATACCTGTAATACCAGCAACTATTACCCTGAGTACCTATCCTCCACTCTTACTTGTAATACCAGCAACTATTACCCTGAGTACGTATCCTCCATCCTACCTGTAATACCAGCAACTATTACCCTGAGTACCTATCCTCTATCCTACGTGTAATACCAGCAACTATTACCCTGAGTACCTATCCTCTATCCTACCTGTAATACCAGCAACTATTACCCTGAGTACCTATCCTCTATCCTACCTGTAATACCAGCAACTATTACCCTGAGTACCTATCCTCTATTCTACCTGTAATACCAGCAACTATTACCCTGAGTAATTAGCCTCCAATCATTTCTGTAAAGCAGCAACTATTACCCTGAGTACCTATCCTCCACTCTTACCTGTAATACCAGCAACTATTACCCTGAGTACCTATCCTCTATCCTTCCTGTAATACCAGCAACTATTACCCTGAGTACCTATCCTCGAACCTACCTGTAATACCAGCAACTATTATCCTGAGTACCTATCCTCTATCCTACCTGTAATACCAGCAACTATTACCCTGAGTAATTAGCCTCCAATCATTTCTGTAAAGCAGCAACTATTACCCTGAGTACCTATCCTCCACTCTTACCTGTAATACCAGCAACTATTACCCTGAGTACCTATCCTCCACTCTTACCTGTAATACCAGCAACTATTACCCTGAGTACCTATCCTCCACTCTTACCTGTAATACCAGCAACTATTACCCTGAGTACCTATCCTCCACTCTTACCTGTAATACCAGCAACTATTACCCTGAGTACCTATCCTCCACTCTTACCTGTAATACCAGCAACTATTACCCTGAGTACCTATCCTCCACTCATACCTGTAATACCAGCAACTATTACCCTGAGCAGGGGCGCACACACAAGGGGGGTTCAGCGGGTCCGGACCCTCCCCTGGCGAGCATGAAGTAGCCTATAAATAAAATATTAAATAAAAATCAATGATTTATCAATGTTAAATCACCTTAAAGCAGTGGTTGAAAGAAAACCCAATGTCTCAATACAGTCTGTGTATATATAGCCTCATAAAGTAATTTGTTCAAAGTATGAGTCTTGTACGAGTAATGGATTGGATTGACTATTGACCTGTAAATTCTTTACTTTGGACCCTCCCCACCAAGAAGAAGTTCTGTGTGTGCCCTTGACCCTGAGTACCTATCCTCCAATCTTAGGGGGCGTTCAATGATTATGTAAGCACATTTTTAGCCATTTTAACTCCTCCCCCCTTGTAAGCAAAAATAAGCAAATGCCTGACCCCCTCCCCTTCTTGCTTACATAAGATTTGTAAACTTTTTTCATTTCTTTACAGGAATAACCTTTTTTTTTTCATGCAATTTTGCCTGTAGCCTGAACAGGTAGTAGGACGCGATGATAAAAAAAATTATTAAAAATTCATGCAATTTACAAATTGCTGGTAATTATTAACATAGAGGTGTGAAATTAATATTGCGAAATAATTGTCAATTAACACTCATATACAATGAATTTAAATTTTTTGAACAGGTATAATTAAAACAAGTTAGAACATTATAAAGGTTTAAAATTGAATTTTTACTTTTAATTGAAGCTAAAATGTTATTAGTGAATACATGAATATTATGTATATAAAAAACCCACCTAAACTCCATTTAATCTGATGACCAATGTCCTTGAATCCACCTCTCAACACTTTCAATTATTATGTTTCTGTTTGGGGGGTGGGCTAGGTCACTCAAGATTTGGCTTACTTCTATAGGCTTCTTTACTTCTTCCTCGTTTAGCCACTCAGCATCTTCATAGCTGTCGAAAGTTGCCTGAAGTCCAAGCGGGTTGCATTGCGCCCTCCCAAATGCTGCCTGTCTTTCTCTGTCTTAGATAAGCATTTTTATTACCCCGTCCCCTCTTTGTCAGCAAAAATAAGCAAAGCTCGAACTCCCTCTCCCCCTTAAGGTGCTTACATAATACTTGAACGCCCCCTTACCTGTAATACCAGCAACTATTACCCGCGGTACTTGTCAATAGTGCGCCCAGAAATTTTTATTTAGGCAGGGTATACATAATCGAGTGTGAGTCCAAAATAAAATATCAAGGGAAAAGGGGGTCTAGGGGTCTTAGCCCCCTAATTGCAGGAGTCCAAGAAAATGTAAAAATATATAATGCCTCTAGTAGCAATGGTTAGTTCTTTTCATAGCAACTTAGGGAAAACTATAAAAGTTCAGGGAGATCGGGGTTAGAATCTCAGTTGAGTACTGAGGGAGGTTTTTCCTAAATGGTTTTCCACTCAGATACGGGTAGATTAGGCTCCCTCTGAAATGCTTCCTCATCTCTACCCCATTATAGTGATAATCATATACCTTAACATGTAAGACGTGGTAATAAAAATAAAATAATTTCTCTTTACTTTCTCATTTAGAGTGAATATTTTCTATCTTGAGAGTTTGACGAATCTGGCTGTTTTATGTGCTCCCGAACCTAAAAAAAATGAGTCCTACAATTCTGTCTGTCCCCATGCTTGTATGTCTTTGGGTCTACATCCAAAATGGTTTGTTAGATTTAATTATATCTTGATATTTAGTTGATATATGGTTATAAATCAGCGCATTTTATTGATTTTGATACTGACTCTAAAAGTTAAGAGATGGGGGGGCTTACCTACCTAGTTTACTGATGACTTATTTTTGAAGTTAGAAATATTCCTAGAATAGCTTTAACAATTTTGTTAAAAATTTAGATCTGAGGAGTTTTTAACATAAAAATTGACACTGTATCCTTGTTTTAGTGGGGGGAAATTTGTTAAAAGCTTATGTCTAAATTTTGATTTTTTTTAATGGCTCTTATAATTTGGTCCAAAATGGGTATCTGGGAAATTTTTTACATGATAAATAAGAATGTGTGTTTCTTTTTCTATAAAAATTAATCATTATAATATAGTTTCATGATGATTGACTTTTGAAAATCTGTAATTTAAAAAAATGGCTTTAGTGATTTGGCTCAAAATTTATAACTGTAGACGGTTTTATCTAAATATCACAATAATATTTGTTTTACTTAAAAGACAAATTATAAAGAGTATAGTTTACTGAAAGTTTATTTTGGAAAATTTAGCCACAATCTATCATCTAGACCAGGGCTATTCAATTAGTTATCCAAGCGGGCCAATCCAAAAAATCATAATATTTGGTGGACCGGACATTTAATTCAATCTGTCAGTAATTTGTAACTTTATTAGATTATACTTTTGAAGTTTAAAAAGGGGGGGGGGGGGAAGAGGAGTGAAACGTTATTTAATATTATACATAATATTGATATATTTCAGTGAATTTTTTTTTTTAAAGTTAGACGATTTTCATCATCAAGCGTTCTTTTCTTACTACTCAAAGTAGAAAGTGCCATTCTAGAAAACTTACAATAAGACTAATTACAATCAAAACATTTCGCTATTACTATAAATAACGCACGAACAATAAGCCAGGCAAATATCAACTGGTGAGACATCGGCTGCTGTAGGGTGGAGGGGAGAAGAGGTGTGAGTCACTCTATCACGCCTGCATTGCTCAAGGTCAAAAGCAATAATATGTTATATATTTCAGCCGTTGTGTGGTGTCGCTTAGAGGAAGATATACCCGGTTGGGGGGGGGGGCGCACGTCGCTAGAGGGTAAGCTCGCACTCCCGTATAAAACACGATGTTGGTGGCGCCAAGGACCGAGTAACACTGGGCTTTCAACTTTACCCACCACTCATAAGAGACTGAAGATCTCTCTGGTCATTCAAGGTCAGGCGTCTCTACATACCTTCTAAACTTTATGACGCATCTCCAGTGATACAGTAGTTCGACTTTCAATCTGCGTGGCTTGGCGGGCCGGATGCGACCCGCGGCCCGCCACTTGAATAGCTCTGATATAGACTATGAAAAAGTATGTACTACTGGGTCCTACCGTTTATTTTAGTTAGCTGTGATAAGAATCACTAAATGCAGCCTATCCCCGATACAATACTCTTTGATTCGTGACTATAATCTATAGACAATTTTAACAGGTTTAAAAATCAGTTTTATTTAGAACTCTAGTATTATTGAAATAACATTTGCTCTTTATAAATTATGTAGGCCTACCGGTAGTCCGGTAGTTACATTTTTTAAATGCTTATAGGATTTTCTAAATTTCACAGTTAATCTCAAGATTGTAGTTTTTTTAAAACCATTTAATCGTTATTTATTATTATTGTTTGAGAAACATATTAACTCGTCAGCATCTCCATGCTGTTGTTGAGACCCTTAAGGCATTATGCGTCGAGGGATTCAGAAGTTAATAACACCCAGCATGTGTTGGGATCTGAAAAAAATAATGATGGTACTTTGAGCACCAGAATTATGGCTTTTAGTTAAATATATAATTTTATACATTAAAAAAAATTCTGTTCAAAGGGTAAATAAGACAGTACATTAAAAAAAGTTTCAAGGTGATGAAAAGTTTACTCTCCGAACCTCCACCGTGGATAGGGATTTGGCATATACCATTGAAAGTGGGTGAGATTAATACATAATATTATTATCTGTGGGAAAAAAGTTGCTTCGCTTTATTTTACAAAAACATTTGTTTTAAGTTAAGCTGACATTGTGAATGGATTAATTCTTTATAGTTAGAATCGTGTAGCTACGAGAGCAGCCATTACTCAATACAAATGACCTAATCTTGAAACGAAAGAAACATAAATTCACTTAATAAACAATCAATTTCCATGCATATTTGCTTAACTTTTAGTAAAATACACCCTCCTACCTTCTTGAGGATCTGCAAACTAATATATTTTTGTTCGTGACGGTACATTATACGCGTGCGCTAGTTCCCATTCCCACTGCCCCCTTCCTGCTTTAGATGTTAGTTGAAATAAAAAGAGGCGAGAGTTTTAAATTGAGGGGAGGAGAAAGGATCACATTGGCCGACCAGATTTCCTAGTCGACTCCTCGCTAACTGGCTAAAGACTGCACGTCCAGTGTGATTTCCATGCTGAGATACTGACATTTACCACAAGCTAGTAAACATCAACAAGTAAGGCCTGGCTCACACCACTGGCTCTCATAAGTTGGTAACATTAAGTGAGACCTGGCTCACACCACTGGCTCTCATAAGTTGGTAACATCAAGTGAGACCTGGCTCACACCACTGGCTCTCATAAGTTGGTAACATCAACAAGTGAGGTCTGGATCACATCACTGGCTCTCATAAGTTGGTAACATCAACAAGTGAGGCCTGGCTCACACCACTGGCTCTCATAAGTTGGTAACATCAACAAGTGAGGCCTGGCTCACACCACTGGCTCTCATAAGTTGGTAACATCAACAAGTGAGGTCTGGATCACATCACTGGCTCTCATAAGTTGGTAACATCAACAAGTGAGGCCTGGCTCACACCACTGGCTCTCATAAGGTGGTAACATCAACAAGTGAGGCCTGGCTCACACCACTGGCTCTCATAAGTTGGTAACATCAACAAGTGAGGTCTGGATCACATCACTGGCTCTCATAAGTTGGTAACATCAACAAGTGAGGCCTGGCTCACACCACTGGCTCTCATAAGTTGGTAACATCAACAAGTGAGGCCTGGCTCACACCGTTAGCTCTCACAAGTTGGTTTCAACAAGTGTAAAACTCTTACAAGCTTGTATCATCCACATTGTATTTTTTACTTTCTCCTATAGATAAAGTAGGTATTGTAATAGTAGTAAATATATTTTCCCTCGAAATTATGACACCCCTTGGTGTTTTAGGTGTTCTCGAACAAAACAGCATGTCTTACAATACATAATTCCATCCATCCCTCTGTCAGTATGTATATACAAGTATTTTACATGATAATTGATACTGTACCTTTGTTTTTCAGAGAAACAATTCCCTCTAGTGTAGTTTACTGATAAGTGATAACTGATTGGTTCACGCTGATAATCTGTATTCCTACAAATGTGCTGTTCTTTGTGAGGTGAAAATCTTATTACTCTTATTTTGGTTAGGAGTAAGAACACTAATTAATAGGTTCTCTTCAACAATGGACGTGATCGGCTCTTTATTCCGCAGCCGTAAACGAGAAAGTTTTGCGCTCTGTCGAGAATGTAATCACCCTCTTCAACAATGACTGTTGGCTTATTCTCTCACTTCTCTCTCAAGTCTCAACAACATTGAATGGAGCTTATTATGTAACTTGTTACCTTGCGGTAGCGTCTGCACGCGTGGGATGTTCCTGCGCATGCGCGAGAGTTTCACAAACACAAACCTGGTGTGCGGCAACCTTTCAATGAATATATATAAAGTCGCGTTCCCATGAGGCGTGAAACCCCGCGCTTTCATACAACCTTACCCGTGTGAACGAAGAGTCGTAGACATTGCTTGTGATGTCATCGGTTCCACGACCATATCGTGTCGGTATCAAACTTATTTGATTCTCAGTCGTGGTGTAGTGTAATTAGATAGGGTGGAGCGGCACGGCGCCGACTTCTGCAAGTCCCAGACTTTTTCTGGAGCGGCTCTGACCCGCTCCACCCTACCGACCCATTGGACGAGAGAGCGGATCGGAATTAATCGGGTTCAGGAATCTTCCATTGTCCTCGGAAGGACTCGTAGACAACCACGTGATACGTTATCAACAAATCATCAATCAAGTCAACAGGTGTTCATCAGTTTTGAATTTATAAAACAACAGTCTAGTAAACAAGTGTACATTTGGGAAAAAGGTGATGGTGTTCTGCAAAGTCTTTTCGTGTTAATTTCGTGAACCCACACCTTCCATTTTCATACTTTCTCTACCTCCTCTGTCTCCACTAATGCACGAAAAAAAACCACTTCCTTGTCACTACTTATCACCGTTTCCACGAATACAGAATGGAGAGGACAAAACTTACTCGCGCCGCGTTACAGTGGACGAACCACTTCTCGCAAATTACGCGCCGCTCCGCCCCACCGACCTAGTGGACGCTCAGCTTTACCAAACATGGCCCTTTCTTGTGTCCTCTCTACAGAGTTTGAAGCACCTACGTGAACACTTTATCGGGGCAAGAAGCACACCATAAACTGAACTTACAATCGGCCACTCTCTCTTTCATGACCACGTCTCACTTGACCCCTTCCGCCTGTGTGAACAGTGAGCGACGAGCAATAGGTGTTGACAGGTCTCTTACAAGGGAGGATAACTGTTGACAGGTCTCTTACAAGGGAGGATAACTGTTGACAGGTCTCTCACAAGGTAGGATAAGTGTTGACGGGTCTCTCACAAGGGAGGATAGGTTTTGACAGGTCTCTCACAAGGTAGGATAACTGTTGACAGGTCTCTTACAAAGGAGGATAAGTGTTGACAGGTCTCTCACAAGGGAGGATAGGTTTTGACAGGTCTCTCACAAGGTAGGATAACTGTTGACAGGTCTCTTACAAAGGAGGATAAGTGTTGACGGGTCTCTCACAAGGGAGGATAGGTTTTGACAGGTCTCTCACAAGGTAGGATAACTGTTGACAGGTCTCTTACAAAGGAGGATAAGTGTTGACAGGTCTCTTACAAGGTAGGATAAGTGTTGACAGGTCTCTTACAAGGGATGATAACTGTTGACAGGTCTCTTACAAGGGATGATAACTGTTGACAGGTCTCTTACAAGGGAGGATAGGTGTTGAGAGGTCTTTTACAAGGGATGATAACTGTTGACAGGTCTCTTACAAAGGAGGATAGGTGTTGACAGGTCTCTTACAAGGTAGGATAAGTGTTGACAGGTCTCTTACAAGGGATGATAACTGTTGACAGGTCTCTTACAAAGGAGGATAAGTGTTGACAGGTCTCTTACAAGGTAGGATAAGTGTTGACAGGTCTCTTACAAGGGATGATAACTGTTGACAGGTCTCTTACAAGGGATGATAACTGTTGACAGGTCTCTTACAAGGGAGGATAGGTGTTGAGAGGTCTCTTACAAGGGATGATAACTGTTGACAGGTCTCTTACAAAGGAGGATAGGTGTTGACAGGTCTCTTACAAGGGATGATAACTGTTGACAGGTCTCTTATAAGGGAGGACAAGTGTTGAGAGGTCTCTTACAAGGGATGATAACTGTTGACAGGTCTCTTACAAGGGATGATAACTGTTGACAGGTCTCTTACAAAGGAGGATAGGTGTTGACAGGTCTCTTACAAGGGAGGATAAGTGTTGACATGTCTCTTACAAGGGAGGACAAGTGTTGACAGGTCTCTTACAAGGGAGGGCAAGTGTTGACAGGTCTCTTACAAGGGAGGGCAAGTGTTGACAGGTCTCTTACAAGGGAGGACAAGTGTTGACAGGTCTCTCACAAGGGAGGATAACTGTTGACAGGTCTCCTACAAGGGAGGATAACTGTTGACAGGTCTCTCACAAGGGAGGACAAGTGTTGACAGGTCTCTCACAAGGGAAGACAAGTGTTGACAGGTCTTTTACAAGGGAGGATAACTGTTGACATGTCTCTTTCAAGGGAGGATAACTGTTGACATGTCTCTTTCAAGGGAGGATAACTGTTGACAGGTCTCTTACAAGGGAGGATAACTGTTGACAGGTCTCTTACAAGGGAGGATAACTGTTGACAGGTCTCTTACAAGGGAGGATAACTGTTGACAGGTCTCTCACAAGGGAGGACAAGTGTTGACAGGTCTCTTACAAGGGAGGATAACTGTTAACAGGTCTCTTACAAGGGAGGATAACTGTTGACAGGTCTCTTACAAGGGAGGATGTGTTGATAGGTCTCTTACAAGGGAGGACAAGTGTTGACAAGTATATCACAAGGGAGGATAAGTGTTGACAGGTCTCTTACAAGGAAGGATAACTGTTGACAGGTCTCTTACAAGGGAGGATAATTGTTGACAGGTCTCTTACAAGGGAGGATGTGTTGATAGGTCTCTTACAAGGGAGGACAAGTGTTGACAAGTATATCACAAGGGAGGATAAGTGTTGACAGGGATCTATTTCTCACGAGGCAGGACAAGCGTTGACCGACTAGTACTCTTACAAGGGAGTACATTATTAACTAGCATCTATAGCTATCTTAAGATGAGCGTCCAATAAGTTGGTGGCGCGTTGGGGTACCCGTCATTTGGCCTAAAGGCATTTGGCCTAAAGTGTAGGCTAAATGCCTTTAGGCCAAATGCCTTTAGGCCAAATGCCTTTTAGGCCAAATGCCTTTAGGCCAAATGACTTTAGGCCAAATGCCTTTAGGCCAAACGCCTTTAGGCCAAACGACTTTAGGCCAAATTACTTTTTGTAAAGTTAATTTTTAGACCATTTATTAAAATGTGTTTTGCTGTCTCCGGAAACATTCGTTATGATTTGTAGTGATGCTAATAGATGGCGAGGTGTGTAGTGTTTAGTTAAATAGTATATACTACCGTTTCAAAATACGTAAGTCTTTTCTCAATTTACTACTTCCCAAGGTATAGCAGCACGTCCATTAACCTGTAGTACCACTTTTGTATATGTTGAACTTTTTACATTGCCAAGGTTTTATACTAGTTTTTGTACCGTTTTGTACCAGAAATAAAAAGTTTTGTACACGTACCGTTTTCTATTAATTAGCACATAAATGTGGTCACACCATTTTAATAATTTTGTTTTATTTTGAATTTTGAATTTTTTTAAGTGCCAAAGTATATTTTATTAGTCTTTCTAAGTAGTCTATATTTGTTTATTTATTTTGCTAAGTGAATTAATCAATCATTCTTTTTTATAATCATATTAACTTACTCGAGTTTGCCCACGGCTTCGCTCACATTTAAGTTGGGTAAATTATCTTATTTCTAGCAAATCATCTAAACCAGGTTTTCTCAAACTCTATGCTCTGGAGCCTTACATGAACATTAAAAGTAATTGTTAAGACTCTCTTTCTTAGAATAAAATAACTTTTTTATGTTAAAATACAAAAATGAGACATTTATTATTTAATTTATTTCTTTATTTTCTGATAAGAGCTTTGTAGAAGTTTATTAAGAATAGTAAAGATTTGTAAGATATTAATTAATTTTATTGCTTCATAAGCCAAACAGAATATTAATTTTTTAGTCAATCATAATTTAGCAAGTCGAAGGAAGTGAAAAATTAGTTCACACCTCATTTGAAATCCCCTCACGCCTCGCAGTTTGAGAAACCCTGATCTAAACTACCAAAAATACAATTTTAGACACTTGTGAGGCGAGAATTTTGTATGTTGATGAAGCCACAAATTAACTACTACCTATAAGAAGTAAAATCAATTATATATATATGCAGTCTTTGCATAAATATTTGCTCGCTTACGCGGAGACATTGTTGAAATGAACACCAAAAGAAATAGTTTAAATTTACTAATTAAACTTGAATTAATTTGAAAGAATCACTCTAGTAAGCACCTCAGCTTATCAAATAAATTGTTCTGTTAGTAATTGTTTCTATTGGTTTTTGAAAATTTTCCCTTCTCCTCCCCAATCATAATTTCTCTATTCTCTAATATTCACACATAGGCCCTCTATGTGTATCATACTGGCCTGTAAAAATCATTGATCTCTATGATATAACTGGATGGACATACACATGCACATTCCAAGCACAAAAGCGTGACGCTCAAGTGTATCGTCTGCTACACAGAGGGGGGGGGGGGGGCAGATTTAACGGTTTCTTTAAATGTTCTTATGGGAAAACATGTCTCTGATGAATAAAAGTGTTATTGTTTGAAAATAGTGAAGTATTATACCACACTTTCCTGAAGAAACATTTACATTAAAGAATATACAATCCAGTTTTACATGTAATACTGTACATATATGAATAAAACCTTAAATATTCCAATTTCTATGTATTTATCATCAATGTTGTTTACAGTCTGGCACGACTACACTTATATTTAAAGTTGATTATTAGCTTGTATATTGGTTTCAGAAACCATATTATATTGAAAGTTCTATAAATATAATGAACAAGGTATCTTAAAACTTGATTACATTTGTTTGAATGACAAAATTTGAATAGTTGCCATGAATTCAAACTATCACTTAGGTTATAGGCTTGTGGAAAGTATTATTATAATAATACCTGTTTTTTTTAAGTTGGCTCATATCTTTCAGAAACAATATTATGTTGAAATTTCGATAACTATAATGAAACAAGTCAGCTAAAAACTGTATTCCATTTGTTTGAATGACACACTTTGTGTAGAAGTCTTACGTTCAAATGATAATTTAGGTTATAGGTTTGTAAGAAGTACATTATCTACTGAACCCTGATTTTAGTAATAATCCCAATCTGTAAGGCTTTATTTCGTACCAAAATAATATCATATATATAATATTTTGGTAGGATGAACGGCAATTTAGAACAGAAGTAGAAATTTCCTTCTATAAGGTCTTTTATCCTAACTAAACACAACTATAGGGTAGGATTCTGGTACGAGATAAAGCCTTACAAGTAAGCTTCCTTCAAAAATCATCTTACATATTATGCTACATCAACTTATTTAAAGAAAAAAACTAACAAGTTTTGAACTTTTATATGCTCTTAAAAGCTTTAACCAACATATTTATTTAATTTAACCACTCACACATTGATGTTTCTCATATATTCAATCAGATTAATGAACTTGTCAAAATGACACATTGCCTTGTATGGGTAAAAGAAAGAAAGAGATACCCGAAATTTTCTTTCTCTCCTACACAATGGTATGTAGACGACAACTCGAAAATTTCAGCCATAGATGTCCATCCAGTTATACTATAGAGATCAATGGTAAAAATATAATTTACTAACTTGTCCTGCTTATACACGGACCAAAATCTTTTATGAAAGTTTATCTTTATTGCTTCATAGGATGTATAGTCAGCCTCGTGACTATTCATCCACACTTCAGCTTCACTTACTAACTTTGAATTAAAAAATGCTATTTTTTGTGCTTCGGTGAGTTTACTATTTTCAAAAAGTCTATACATCTTTTTCAAAAATTGTACAGCATGCACCCTATCATTATTTCCACTGAAGGTGGGTACATAGTCCATTAATTGATTCTGGATGCTTGTACTAGGTAATACCAAGGCACCAGCAGTAATTATCGTCCCTTTTTCCACTACTTCGTCATATTTTGACTTCCTGTTCTAGTTGTTGTCGCATTTGTTTGACTGTTTGTGACGTCTTGTCCACAATTTCAGTCAAGTTGTCCTTAAATTTGTCCAATTGATGGTCAACTATTTCCTGTAAGTAAACATCTTGTACTGTGTGTCCATCAAAGAAATCATTTTGGAATTTAAGGTTATCACTACATTTTTGTTGTTCTTTTTCAACAGTCGCAAATCGTTCTGTTAAATGGTGTACCTGTTCTAGAATTTCATTTTTATTTTTATCGCAACTTTCCTGAGTAGTTTTTACTTTGGAATTTAAAGCGTCCTGTCTAAGCTTAAAGTTTTCCTTTGCATTTTTAATTTTTTTTTATCTGCTCATTCGTCTGTTTTTCTGACTTACTACAGTCTTCCCTAAGCGTCTGTAGTTCGTCCCTTACCTGCATTTGGTCACTTTCAGTCAGTTGTATTTTCTGTAATTTTTTGTCAAAGTCGTTTTGTACTTCTTTAAATTTACCCTGCAATTCTTGTTCTAACCTGTTGAATTGTTCATTTACACCCTTAAATTTTTCATAAAACTTTGTATTTAATTTCTGATTATTTTCTTTGATATTTTTTAACTCCTGGCTATTTTTTTTGTAGCTCCTGTCTAGTTTTTTGTAGCTCCTGGCTAGTTTTATCGAACCTTTCATTTATTTTCTGATTTAACTTTTCACTCTTTTCACTACTCTCTTTAATTTGCTGACTTAACTTTTCACTCTTTTCACTACCCTCTTTCATTTGATGCACTAACTGCATTAATATTGCATTTAGGTCATTTGCTGATGTTTGTAGAGCAACACCTCCTACCTTTGAAACATTTTCCACCCCCCTTAAGTCTTCTTCTTTATGAACTATTGGTTCAACTGATTTCTCATGTTGTTCACTTTGTTCCTGATCAGATAGTTCTAAACAAGAATGTTCTTCTACCATTGGTTGGGAATATTGCGTTAGGGGAGGATTATCCTCACTGCTACTACTGTCTGTCTCTTCCATATTTAATGAAGTTTTGCTGTTGATGACTTACGTGAGATTTTCCTTGCGTACCTCGCCTGAAGTCTAGAAGCTTTGGACCTTATTCTGAATCTACCTGGTTTCGAACTCTTCCCTCTGAAGTCACCTGGTTTGGAGCTTCTTCTTCCAAAATCACCTGGTTTGGAGCTTCTTCTTCTTCTTCTTCTTCTTCTTAAGTCACTTTTATTTTGTGTTTTTTTTTTTTGCGTAATAAAGCACTTAAGTTGTTTGCGGCACTTTCACTGTTCTTTGAGCACTCACTTTCTCGGGTTGTGAACTGGATTTAATTTTATTATTTCAGTTTATCAGGCCCTCCACGTTGGGAAGCCATTATTGTAACGTATAAAAGTTAGCCTAATATATTAATGTTCGTTCGCCACCATTAGGGTGATATTTGATATAATGATTGAATTGGGTCCAAGTTTGCTATCCTGTATTATGGTAATCAAAAGGGGATAATGTCTTATTTTATAAATTAAAAGTTCTGGTCTTTTATAATTGTTTTTATTTTAAGTAGATAAACAGTTTTTGCTAGATATTTCACACGTTGTAAATATTAATTTAAAAACCCGACTATTGTATTATGTGTATGTTAATTCCCGGCACGTGAAATTTATCATAGACCCAACCCACACGGCTCCTCGTCAGGATTGCAAGTGAAGAGATGCGTACTTTGAAGTAGGTATATCTAGTCACATCTCCTTCTCGAAACTTCCCAAAAGAAAGAAAGGTGTGGTCATCCAGGTGCGTCTCTGTCTACAAAACTGAGTTCGCCTTTCAAACAGAGGCGTAGAAAGATGTCGCCATACCTTGCAACTTAACACAAATAAATCTTACTACCCGCTCGTATTTATAATATCGTAATTTTGAATATAGATGTGAATAATAAATTATTTAGATGTATAATTCCATATCATTACAACATATATATACAAACACGTATATATACGGGCGCATTACAATTGGGCCACGTAAACAAGTTATTATCTCCGTTTGACGTCTACATATTTACTGGCAAAATTTATTTAATGCGTCACTATTATATATATTAATTATTAATATTGGCTTCCACTTTCATTTTGCCTTTCGAAATAAGTTGTCAAAAGTCCCCGAGAATATTGTTTTCTTATTGTTTTTCGTTAACTTTATGACCGTGAGATATATTAACAAGGAAATAATATCGGAAATCTATATATAAAAATGGTGATATAGTGTTTTGGGAACTGATCTAGTTGTATGTAGGATAGTGTCAATGTTTTTAGAAATATTGTAACTACCTTGCATCAGTTGTGCTATCTATATTCAGATGAAACAACTAACAGTACTCTTTACTTTCCGAAGATAGCCGAAGGTTTTAAATTTACATTTTAGGCCAAATGCCTTTAGGCTAAATGCCTTTTAGGCCAAATGCCTTTAGGCCAAACGCCTTTAGGCCAAACGCCTTTAGGCTAAATGCCTTTAGGCCAAATGCCTTTAGGCCAAACGCCTTTAGGCCAAATGCCTTTTAGGCCAAATGACTTTAGGCCAAATGACTTTTGGTTTCATTTTTAGGCCAAATGCCTTTAGGCCAAATGATTTTAGGCCAACTGCCGCGTCCCCGCGCGTTGAGGCACGGCACGAAGTTTGCAAGAAGAGGTCCGTCCTGTATAACGTGGCGTGTAGGATTTTAGCACAATTTGGGGAGACAGTGATGAGTACTGACGCCGAAGTGTTTTTTGAGCTGCAGTGGTGGAACCAGAGGAGGAAGAGAGAGTACGAAAATGAAATATATGGGTTCATAAAATCAACAGAAAAATACACTTTTGGAGAACATAATCACTTTTTCCCAGATGTACACCTGTTTACTGGGCTGTTATTCGAAAAATTCAAAACTGATGGACACCTGTTCCGCACCGCGCCGCTCCGCCCCACCGACCTAGTGGATGCTCAGCTCTAGGGTTCTTTTATGCACGCGGTTGCGGTCGCGGTTGTTGGGCCGCCACGTTGTCTTAACTACATTGAGTTAAATGAGTCAGTTTATACACGCGATAGCGGTAAACCTTCCGCCGCGTTTTGTAATTCCAGCCGCTGGTAGTTATAGTCCGCAGCGTTCGAGCGGTTTCTAAATACATTAAGTGTAATGCGACCTTTTATACAAGCGATAGCGGTCTGCCGTTGTGGCAGGAAATCTTTAGTCTAGGAAATCTTTAGTCTAGGAAATTTTTAGGTAGTGGCTCTTTGTTAATGCCGCCCTTAGGATGTGTGTGTGTGTGTGTGTGTGTGGGTGTGTGTGTTTGTGTGTGTTTGTGTGTGTTTGTGTGTGTTTGTGTGTGTTTGTGTGTGTTTGTGTGTGTGTGTGTGTGTGTGTGTCAGAACAAATCAAAACTCATTTGTTAGTGTATCTTTTCGGACGTCTATTATTATTATTTAGCACCTTGTCTTACTACCCGTTCGGGTTATACGGTTAAGTACTAATTACGCTAATGAATTAGGAATTGGGAAGGTTGAATTTAGAGGAAACGAACCCGCATTTGCGTGGAGGGAGAGTGGAAAACCATTTAGGAACCCCCCGTCCCCCAGTTCACCCGACCGAGATTCGAACCTCGATCTCCCCGTCCTCGGCGGTCGAGCTCAACACGACTAGCGTGTTAGCCAACTATGCCACTGAGGCAGGTTGGACGTTTATTAATTTGATTGCATGTAGTATTTAGTTTATTATTAGTATGGATAAATACTGCCTATTCAGGCCTTGGGAAGAGCTGCCAACATCAAAAAGTCAAGATTCTCTTTTACCCGAAGATAGCAGCAGGGATGAAGGTACAAATTCTTCAAACTATGCCAATATTTACTGTTAGTTTGTATTAAAATAAGACAAGACTGTCGATAATGGGTAGATTGAGTTTCCAAAGTGCTTTTAAGGGCATCAATTTTTTTTTTAAAGTTAAAGACTACTTTAAATAAATTCTTAAGCCTTACGGCATTAGATTTTAAAAATATTTAAAAGGAAGGCCTTTCTAAATAACTTATAGGGGCGTGTGACTCTACTCTATAATTATTATAATATAATTTAGAATGTTATATATTTGTATGTGTGTTTAAATTTAAATCATATTTATGGAGGGTGCCAGAGTAAGAAGCCTCCCTGGGTGTCAAATATTCAAAGGCTTTTAACATAATATGCTAATTAATTGTCTTTCTTTTTTTTTTTCCTTTTTAAGATAGGATTAAAAACATTAGTGTTGAAGCGGCGAAGGCGTTGGCAACTAACTTAGGTGTGAGTGAGAGGTTTAATAAAGTAGCATTAATATCGACACGAATTTCCTAGTCAACATTGATATTATTATCGGTGTCAAAGAGATGCCGTTCTTTTGAGTGCGTGCCGATGCTGTACTAGAGTCCTTCTTGCATTCAGACTAATAATATCCTGGACTAATGTTTTCCGCTTACACCGTCAGCGCGCATAGTTGCCAACTGAACTGCACCAACTTCAATGGTGCCCTCCCGTCAGTTTACTGGTTATTATTTACGTGTTGTGTTTGAATATGGAAGAATTCAACACTGAACGTTTCATCGATGAGGTTAGAGAAAGACCAAGTATATGGAACTAGGAAATGAGGATTTTTGTTAGGCTTGGTATCACTGCCCAACCAATTATTTCGCCTACAGTGGTAGCGTTTGAAAAACGCATGTTATAATTGGTATTAGCGGATCCGCCGCGGCTGCTACCGCCGCCGCGTGCTTAATAGAGGCCTTAGGCCGATTATACACTAGCGGTTAAAACGCGGTAGTTTTGCCGCTATCTTACGCCCCCAAAATCTTGAATCTGCACGTCAAAACGCGACTGTTAAACAGCTATCAAAACGCTACTGATTCTACGCTGGCGGTTTAAATGCCGCGGCTGTTGCTTCCACTTGTGCAGAATGGTTTAAAAATGGACATTGTACTGTATTGCGGGACTTATTTTGTTGGAGGAAACTCACAACAACAACAAAAAAACTCGTCAAAAGAGATATTGATGGACTCACCCCACATTATCGAACCGGCTCTCAACAGGACAGTTTCATATTATGTTTATGAATCACAGAATGTATCCAGATAAGTTATTTTTTGTACAATAGAATGTATGTGGTTTAATTTGATGAACTACTTGGTTTAGTGAATGAAAATATTGCAAAACGTGATACCATCTTGAGGAAAAGTATTTATTATTCCTGCTAAAAGACTTGCCACTGGCAGTTTTAACGCCACAAGAGGTAGCGGTCAAAACGCTGGTCTAGACGAATACTTATTTTCTAACTTGATAACAAGGGTTTCATTCAAAGGCGCGGTTTCAAGCGTTTTAACCGCTAGTGTAGAATGGGCCTTACAAGGCAGGGCAATCGTTAGCTGACTTCCAAAGTTTTCTTACAAGCTATTACAATCATTCACTGACATTTTTGCTCACCCATAAGGTAGGACAAGCATTGACTGGCTTATTTATCTCTATTTTAAGTTGGGACAAGCATTGACTGGCTTATTTATCTCTATTTTAAGTTGGGACAAGCATTGACTGGCTTATTTATCTCTCTTTTAAGTGAGGACAAGCATTGACTGGTATATTTATTTATCTTACAAGGGAGAACGAGCGTTGGCTAGTGTCTTTATTTATCTTACAAGGGAGAACGAGCGTTGGCTAGTGTCTTTATTTATCTTACAAGGGAGAACGAGCGTTGGCTAGTGTCTTTATTATTTTCTCTGAACAAGCGTTGATTGGTCGAGTACATTCAACACCCGAGTTTACTTGGATGACAGCTCATAAATTTACTAGAAATAGACCCTAATGTATCCCTATGCCAACTGCTGACATCTGTCACTTTGGATGGCTTTAATTAAAACACATGATTAAGGCCGTACTCGGGGGGGGGGGGGGGGGGGAGGGTGTTCATAGGGGTTCAACCCCCCCTTTGGAATAAAAAAGAACTTGATAAATTTAAACAGTACATACATGAAGTCATTGCTTGCAAGTGAGTTTGTTGTTAGCCTTTGCTTCTTGGCAAAGGTATTTTCCTCTATGTTGACATTATGTAAAGTCCTCCAAGCTCTTCTTTGTTATTTGAAGTCAGCAGTTGATCATTTCGAGAATGTTATTTGAACCAACATTGAAGACCAGTTTTCAAATACTTTCAAAATAGCCAAATCATTACTGGCTGATGTTCATGAAGAGATTCGTATACCACGAATGGCATCTCTCCAGAGATATCGCACTAACATCGAAACTGATGATCCTGAGTAATATTTTCGTGTTACTGTAGCTATTCCGCTGTTGGACGATTTTATAGGTAAACTGAAGAGTAGGTTTACAGGCCATACAACCAGCGCATACAACTTGATACATCCGTTTGCTCTGAAAAGACATTGAATCTAAAAAATTGAGAGAAATACAAAACCAAAGTTGACTTAGATCTATTACAAACTGAGTATGAGACGTGGAAAATTTATTGGGGGAGAAAAGATGAATCAGTTCTACCGGCATGTGCCATTGAAGCTCTTAGTGAGTGCAATAGTGAATTTTACATGAACATTTATGTGCTGCTGACCATATTTCCAACCTTGCCAGTAACAACATGCACTGCTGAGAGAACATTCTCAACTTTGAGAAGATTCAAAACATACCTTAGGAACTCCTGTGGCCAGGAATGTCTAACTGGATTAGCTCTAATGTCTGTGCATAGACAGTTTAACATTTCAACTGAACAAGTCATTAACTAGTTTGCTATGAAAAAAGACAGAAGATTGGATTTTGTTTTATAAAGTATGTAAAGTGTGAAAACCTTTTTATCGATAAAATCTATTTGATTACTAAAAATATAGGTTTTTATTGCTCCTATAATTTTTGTTTTTGGAAGCCCAACCGCCCACCACCCACACCCGAAAAAAAAAATCCTGGGCACGCCCCTGCATATGATAATTATGAATGTGATAGTTAACCACAGTAATTTAGGCCATTATTATTTATATTTATTTGAGGTCGGGCACAAAGCATATTTATCGTTTTATATCACTTAAAAATATTATTCACAGCACTTTCACAAAAGGTCATAACAAATATAGCTCTTCAAAATGGCTACCAACGAATTTAAACCATGTGATTGATCATGACGCAAACAAGTTCTTTACATCGGTGAACCCACGCAGTATAAAAACAAAATTTTATTCAGTTAAATATTTTGAAATATGATAAAATAATCATAAACTAATTTATAATATATTAAAAAAGATAATTATTCTCTTATCCAAATAAACGCGACGCCTGTATTAAAAAGTATTAATGTTTGTATTATATTAAACATCGTTAACATCCCAAAACAAAGAATAAGTAATTTTAATTATCTTTAAAAATTGTTTCGGATTGGATAAAAAGAAATTATTAAAAGTAATGTAAAAATAATCTGAGAAAACTTAAGTTTATGTTATTTTAATGTAAATATAACATGTATTTTAAAAACTTATAATTTATAACAAAACAGTGATCTCTTACAAGTGTTGGCAACCGAAAACCTAAAAATATGATTTTTCAACTGTCATTCATGTAAAAAGCCATGCTGGACAGACTCTATATAGCCTCTTACAAGGGAGGACAGTGAGTGATGGTTGCAATAGTCCGCAGGGTAGCCAACACTACCTGAACAACGGTATCAACGGCCCACTCCTACCTTGAACACGTCCTGGATACAAGGCTTGGTAGAACATGAGCTCACTGCAGTATTATGATACTCTCGGTGCTGGCCTCACAAGTTTTGTACTATAGTTATATTGTACTGGTCTTACACGTCATGTGCTGTACTAGTACTGGTCTTACACGTCATGTGCTGTACTAGTACTGGTATTACACGTAATGTGCTGCATTGGTACTGGTCTTAAAGTCATGTGCTGTATTGGTACTGGTATTACACGTCATGTGCTATATTAGTACTGGTCTTACACGTCATGTGCTGATACTAGTACTGGTCTTACAGCGTCATGTGCTGTACTAGTACTGGTCTTACACGTCATGTGCTGTACTAGTACTGGTCTTACCGTCATGTGCTGTACTAATACTGGTCTTACACGTCATGTGCTGTACTAGTACTGGTATTACACGTCATGTGCTGTACTAGTACTGGTATTACACGTCATGTGCTGTACTATTACTGGTATTACACGTCATGTGCAGTACTAGTACTGGTTTACACGTCATGTGCTGTACTAGTACTGGTCTTACCGTCATGTGCTGTACTAGTACTGGTCTTACCGTCATGTGCTGTACTATACTGGTCTTACCGTCATGTGCTGTACTAATACTGGTTTACACGTCATGTGCTGTACTAATACGGTTTACCGTCATGTGCTGTACTAATACTGGTATTACACGTCATGTGCTGTACTAATACTGGTATTAACGTCATGTGCTGTACTAATACTGGTATTACACGTCATGTGCTGTACTAATACTGGTCATTACCGTCATGTGCTGTACTAATACGGTTTACACGTCATGTGCTGTACTAATACCGGTCTTACCGTCATGTGCTGTACTAATACTGGTATTACACGTCATGTGCTGTACTAGTACTGGTATTACACGTCATGTGCTGTACTAGTACTGGTATTACACGTCATGTGCTGTACTAGTACTGGTCTTACACGTCATGTGCAGTACTAGTATCGGTATTACACGCCATGTGCTGTACTAATACCGGTATTACACGTCATGTGCTGTATTGGTACTGGTATTAAACGTCATGTGCTGTACTAGTACTGGTCTTACACGTCATGTGCTATACTAGTACTGGTCTTACACGTCATGTGCCGTACTAGTACTGGTCCTACACGTCATGTGCTACATCAACTAAATATACAATATCTTAAAGTTTACTCAATATCTTATATTTTAGTGAAATTATAACTATAATAACTACCAGTTCCTTTGTCCAACCGAAAGAAATCCCTAAACCCAGGAGACTTAGGAAGATGAAATTTTGCAGGCAAGTAGTCCTAAACCCAAAAGGGTCCAGGAATACATGGTTACCAAAAATGTATATGCGCCCCCCCCCCCCCGCCCTCGCTCCCAAACTGGGCGGGTTTTCAAATAAACCAAATTCGAACAAATCTCGAAGCTCAGAAGACCTAAGAAGCTAAATTGCATAGACAGATAGTCCTAAATCCAAAAGGTGCAGGGATATTTGGTGATGGAAAATTATCAAGTGGCCCCGCAAAATGAGGGGGGGGGGGGGGGGGGTTCCAGAAAAAACAATCCAAATACTGAAAGCTTACATTTTTCAGGCAGGTAGCCCTTAGCCCAAAAGGATGCAAACCTACTTGGTGACAAAACATTTATATTGGGGCCTCAAAAATAAGGAAAATTCTCGAAGCCCAAAAGACCAAGGAAGCTGAAAATTTTCAGGCTGCTAGTCCCTTACCAAAAAGGGTGCAGGAATACTTGGTGACTAAATATTCACATTGGGGCCCTCAAACTGGTGTGATATCCAAAAAACCAAAGTAAATCTCAAGGCCCAGAAGACCTAGGAAGCTCAGATATAGTTTCCAGAGAGATAATTTAAAATTTTCCATAGGAGATGGTGAGGAACAGGGGCATTTATTAAAAAAAACACGAAAAAGTAGACACAAGAAATGTTGTTTATAGTGGAATCTTCAAATGACTAACAGTTTCACACTTTCATTGGCGTAAATATTTGATCTTCTATAGTCTTTAATTGAAATGTGCCGTCCGGATTTTGAGGCTCACTAAAATTGATTCCCATTCGCAATCATTGTCTGACAAATGCCAATAAAAACATTTCACGACCAGAAATGAAACCGTTGAGTTTTAAACGGGTATTATTCTAAAAGTTATATAATTAAAACTTTACCAACTACCTTTTTAGGTAGAATTAAACCGCATAAAAAAGAAAGAAAGATACTGTTGATACACCTTAAGGCCTAGTCCTTCAAAAATAAATATTTTTAATGTGATTACCTTCTAGCTATATTTATTTTAGTTAATTTTCTAATAAAAAATACAAGTGAAACAACCTGATTCTTGTACCAATCCACTCACATCCGCCACCCCGCCTCCCCCCCCCCCCCTATTTTTTTATGGGACTGCGGCTCTATATAACTAAGATTTTAATGTGAATCTAAGGTCAGAAAACTTTACCACCACTCGTCTGTATCTTTATTTCCTATACACTTCTTTTCACTAGTATTATTTTGGATAAAACTGTAAGAATGGAGAATTTAAATTATCTCAGTGTGTTGTGACCTCTCTAGCAGCAGGTCAGGGGGTCTTCTAGTGAGAGAGAAAGAGATGTTGGCTCTTCTACTCCCTACCCCTCACCACTAACCCTCAGTCAGCTTAATTAGCGCTATTGATTTGGTGTTTTCACGCAAGTTGCCCCTCTTCAGGTGTCAAGGGAAGGAGGCTTTTATGTTGGTGAGCCCACGATTAGCATCTCACATTTATTTCTCTAGAGAAAACACAACGACCAGACATACCACTGGTAATTTATCATTTTGTAAATGAAAATGGACCTTATCTCCAAAAACTTCTCGCCCAACCGGGAATTGAATCTTGAACTCTCGGATCAGAAGTCTTAGATGTGATACTGACAGAGCCAAATTGTTCTACTTTCATAATCCGCGTTTGTGTTTTATGTTTACATTTTACTCCCCCCACCCTTCTGGTTATTTTATTGAAACCTGTTCCCCAAGCTCGTCGATTTAAGTCTTATGTATGAGTCGACCGTTGATTGTTTATACGTGTGCACTGTCGCGTTGATTTCAAAATAAATACGCTTAGTTGTGATGTGACGTCACTTCCCTCCCCCTCGTTGCGATTGGTCACGCCAAGCACTACACCTCCCCTATCCCGCCCCGTCCCCCCCATCCCCCAATATTATGCGTACGTAATTTATGGACAACACCATATTCGCACTAATAGGGTAGGGACGAATCCGACACCTTAGCTAAGTCGGTAGCGTGTCTGTCTACTGAGCTAAGAGTTCCGGGTTCGATTCTCGGCATGGCCGAAAAAAATTATATAATTGATGAAATATGGGTTTACCCTTTCACGTTGATAAATTAACGGCCGGGGATTGGATGTTGAGCCTGTCCTAGTATTAAGTTAATTTATAAGGCATGTGAAGCTACGACTGGCCTAGCAAGGCAGTAGCGGGAAATATATGGCTTGAATAAAAATACTGACCCGGACCCATAGTTTGGAAACTGTAATTGATAGTTGGCTAACGCGCTAGTCGTGTTGAGCTCGACCGCCGAGGACGGGGAGATCGAGGTTTGAATCTCGGTCGGGTGAACTGGAGGGGGGGGTTTCCTAAATGGTTTTCCACTCTCCCTCCACGCAAATGCGGGTTCACTTCTTCTAAATTCAACCCTCCCAATTCCTAATCCATTAGCGTAATTAGTACTTAAGTGTATAACCCGAATGGGTAGTAAGACGTGGTGCTAAATATTTATTTATTTTTGTAATTGATGTAAATAAAAAAGGGTAGGGATGAGTATGGTACTCTAGGAGAAAGGATGCCAGCATATGCGTGAAAGTTATAGGAGAAAACCACGACCACAATGCACTATTGATAATATTGTGTTATCCTGATTGTTACGTCTGTAGCAATGTAAGTGCCTGCCTGCATAGGGAACCTTGAGTATTACTGGACGAGTAGGTCAGCGGGCCAAGGCAGAAGCGGGGGAGGGGGACCTCGAAACTCTCGGTCCGGGCACTTCTTTCCGGCCCCAGTCTGTGGTCGAGAGCATCGTGGCTCTAACCCCAGCCATCTCTTGAGGGGGGTCGGGTTTGATTCCCGTGCGGGTCCTCATGTGAACTTCTCGTGGAGAGAATGTAAGCGGTGATCGCTTTAATATTGTGTGACCTTTTTCGGATCAAGGAAAATATGTTATATTAACTATGACAAATACTCTTTGGATCTAGAGAAATATTTATCAAATTTGACAAAAACTTTTTGGATCCAAAGAAGTAGGGTATATATATCGCCTCTTTGTAACTAGATAAACAATTATGATAAACCATTACAATCACATTAAAGCGTACAAACTAATAAAATTAAAATAAAATACAGTGCCCAGTGGCGTAGCTATAGTTTGTGCCGTCCGGGGCGGTCCCCGAGTTTGCCGCCCTTCTCAATACGACGTATAGAGAAAATAAATGGTACGGCACACCGCACAGACGTTCTCTCTCTTTCTATAAACTCGTAAGATTTCTGAACGGAATAATGTACATTGTATCATCACCACTCCACATAAGAACACGCATAAAATAATATACAATGATATATAATCAATGAGAAAAGAGGCGCATCTTTGTCCACCTAAGAGCATTTCAAACAGTTTAATGTCTTCCACAAGGGTCAACACTTCGTATTAAAATTTCGATTTCTGGTTAAAATTTTAACATTTTATAAGGTGTTGCAGATCTTCAAGTCATCGCATTGATATTTAATTATTCATTTATACATTTTGACCAATAAAAAATGTAAATATTGACTATTGAGTCTAAAATGGAGATAGATCATTGCTATGCAAACATTTCTCCTAAGAGATTTAAGGAAAAATAACATACTTTTTTTAGATACTTATATTTAATTACTCTATGGCATTGGATAATTATTGCGTTAAGACTTAAGTAGTATATGTTTTCAACTAAAGCTCACAAAATTGTATTAATATATTTGCAAATATCTCAGAAACTGTTGCTTTTATAAAAATATATGTCAAATAAAAGTTTTTATTTCTAATAGTCCTACAATTTTGCAATGATAAGTTGTTTAGTTTCTCAAATAGTTGTGGAGATACGGAAATTAACGCTTCTGTAAAATACCCTAAAAATCATTTTCATAGGAAAATGAAAATAGCCAGTTTATTTATAATCTTAATCAACGCCTAGATACGAATTTTAATCAAAATCGTTTGAGCAGATTTTGAGAAAACAAAATTTTTCTCTTTTCACCCTTAAGTAAACTACCCTTAATTTTAAGTTTTTATAGACACACAGACAGACGGCATTGCAAAGACCATTTTTTAGGGTTGTGGGGGTCATGAGACGTCGACATCCATCAACATTTCAGGTTAGTTTTTTTTTACGGTCGCAATACTTAAGCTTTAATGTCCAAAAAGTTAAAAATATATATCTAATTGCGTATAGATTGAAAATTATTGATTTTATAAAAATATGTTTCGGGTAAAATATTTGTATTATAAATATATATACATATTTGTAATGCTAAGTAATTTCATATCTCAAATAGTTTCGGAGCTATTATAAAAAATGTTAATTTACGCATCAGACCGGAGCCCTTAAAGCCATTTTGCCGAAATATTGAGGGTAGCCATTTTGTTTGGAATATTTATTAATGTTTATAAATGAAATTTAATCAAAATCGTTAGAGCCGATTTTGAGAAAATCGGCTTTTTCTCTTTTTTCCCTTCAGTAAACTACCCTTAATTTTAGGGGTAGATATCCAATTCCAAAAACCCCTCGGGGCAACCCTATGAAAACCCTAGATATCAAGTTTCAGTTCAATCGGTAAAATAGTTTAGGCTCTAGTTGGAGGTACAGACAGACAGACAGACAGATAGACGGACAGACGGAAATTCAAAAACCACTTTTTCGGATTCAGGAAGTCATGAAACGTCAAAATTCATCAAAATCTCGAGTTCGATTTTTTTGACGATCACCATACTTTCTCTACCTGTAAGATAGAAATTAAAAAGAAAGACATCTTGTTTATTTCTGAAGTGAACAATCTAATTACAACATTCTACAATGTTATTTTTCTTGCTTTTCTGTTAGAAAAAATGTCGATGATATTATTGAAGTCTATTTAGTCTGTTAGTTACTGTTCAATAGAAAGTATGGCAAGATTTCTTAACCGTAAGGTACTCGTTGTATATCTTAAGTAATTCCTGATAAATTTTAATTTAGAAAAACTCCTTTCACAGGCAGCAACATTAACATTAATTGCTAAGAGAGTTCGTAGAAATATTACAATATTTGGAATTGAGTTCCTAAGACTGTATTTTTAAAAATAAACTTCAAAAGTTCAAGGTTATCTTCCTTCCACGTCTCTGTTTCATCTTGCGTAGCAGCAGCAGCAACAACAATAAAACTCTAAAGGTCTTTTTCTCTCAACGAGGAACCCTTCCTTTATAAATGTCATTTTACCGATAGTTATTATTTAGTTACCCGCCTCGGTGTCGTAGTTGGCTAACGCGCCAGTTGTGTTGAGCCAGACCACCGAGGACGGGGAAATCGAAGTTCGAATCTCTGTCGGGTGGTTTTTCCTAAATGGTTTTCCACTTCCCTCCACGCAAATGCGGGTTCACTTCCTCTAAAATTCAACCTTCTCAATTCCTAATCCATTAGTATAATTAGTATTAAGCGTATAACCCGAACGGGTAGTAAGACGCGGTGCTAAATAATTAAATTAAAATTATTATTTAGTTGACACTCGTATGAAATCAAAGATTCGATGGAGTGAGAAAGACATATTTCTCAGCAAGAAGATGAAGTTGTTGAAATCTGAGAGTAATTCCTTGGATCACTCTGTCCAACGAAGAAAACATTTCTCTCCTCAACTCAGTTCTCTATGCCAGTTCAGCATCTCGTGATTCCTCACCAGCCACAAGTTTTTTCTTTATTTCTACATCGACTTTGACGCTCCATGATTATCTCAAGATCATCATAAATTTATTTGACATAGGCTATTGAATTGATAACTTGTTCGTCCCTATTTTCAGTTAAAATTCCTTTCAAAGCCTCGAGTTTTATATCACATTATTGTAAGTTCAATTCTTTTGTTTGGAGGTAGGTCTATATGTTGTTAATTCCTAGGACAGATTCCCACAGGCCAAGAAAGCACAGAAAGGTAAACGATTGTTACGCACCAAGCAGCACGCCAGCATCTGAGCTGATAATTTCTTTAGCACAAGCTAAATGTTCTAAAGCACTTCGATTTTCGAATATATATATATATAGATATATATATATATATACACACACACACACACACACAATATTAACAGCTTCACCCCTTGCACTCCACCGAGTTTCTACTACGCGCATGACACTTTGACTAGTGACTGTAATCAAAATATCCAAGCTATGGGTCATGGAAGAAAATACGTGAACAAACTCTCCACACTTCAGAAAAAAACCGTAACAGAAACTGCATGAATATCCTCCAAATTCAGCGTGCTATCTTTACTTGTGACAAATTCTCTTTTTCTATTAAGTTCCTTGATACATCTCTGAACGCCAGTATGTTGACCAACCATCAAATCAGCATTACCCTATGCTTGTCCTTTACAATTTTGAATAACAATTCCGTCGTTTTTTTTTAAAAAAAAATTTGCCTTTTGTTTCAATGAAACCAACAAATTATTCCACTATCCTTCACCTTATTTCCATCGATTATAACGTAGCGCAAAACTCTTCTCGTTTGATCCTTATGAGAAATATCAGGTGTGCTGTCGGATATCTTAAAAAAGTACTTGGCTTATTTTACTAGCTCGATAACTTTGATTCTTACTTTTTCTCCCAAAATTTATATAAACGCGTTCTGAATAGTAGCTGACATATAGGATTTGGCAAACTTTTCCCCCAGTTTGATTTTTAGAACATGTTCACATAGCACTGGATTGTATTTCACCAACAAATGAACTATTCTAAAAATATCTCAACTATTTTCCAACCCGCCTCGGTGGCGTAGTTGGCTAACGCGCCAGTCGTGTTGAACCAGACCTTCGAGGACGGGGAGATCGAGGTTCGAATCTCGGTCGGGTGAACTGGGGGTGGTTTTTCCTAAATAGTTTTCCACTCTCCCTCCACGCAAATGTGGTTTCACTTCCTATAAATTCAACCTTCCCAATTCCTAATCCATTAGCGTAATTAGTACTTAAGCGTATAACCCGAACGGGTAGTAAGACGCGGTGCTAAAAAAACAACTATTTTCCGTTGATTCAAAATCAGCATCAGTCTCATAATAAATTCCTTCTCGATGATCCCGTAAGGCTAAGTTCTGTTTAGCTAAGAATTTAATCATATCCAACAATCTTGAAAGTATTTCCCTCCACTTCTTCACTTCGTTTTTAACCTCTTTTTGTTCCTTTTTATCAATTGTTGCTTCATGTCGGATTATAATTTCAAACTCCTTCCATTGTGAAAGCCCGAACATGGTCTACGCTGGATTCAGGCTTGAATATTTTAGAATTAAGTTTCCGCCACATGTTATATATGTATATTATATATGTTATATATACATATTTAAGAAATCCAAGTTGAGTTTTATTGTTCTATTCATAAGAATTTGAATTATAGGGAAATGTGTTTTGTTTATGTATTTACATTTTATTTCTTTAGTAGTAAATAATAAAATTTCGTCTGAAGCCTTGTAGGTTACTACCCCGGTAGAATAAAAACTTTTCGTTGCATTAGACCAAAGGTGCCGCCCCCTGAAAAGTGCCGCCCGGGGTGGACCGCCCCCCCTTAGCTACACTACTGACAATGCCTAATAAAACTTAGCGAGGGTAGTCCAAAAGAAGCTCTACTATGGATCCCGGTGGTCCAGCTTTGTCTCCCTACTTTGATTGAGCGGCGCAGGTTAATCATCTGCTAATAAGGTGTTAAATTAGTAATCAAGGGAAGTAAGTAAACAGCACGCAGGGTAATCTGATTAGTCCCTGGTGGCATGATTGGGACTATTTGACCGTGAATCCGTGTTCGTGTCAATCCAGGGGTAGTATACTCGCTGTAGTAGCCAAATGGATACCACTTCATAATAACAGTGTACCTTGACTTAAATTTACATATTCATACATTTCCGCCCCCCTCCCCATCTTCCTGGATCAGTGAGCATGGCCCTAGCGACTGAGCCAAGGCTTAGGCCACCAAGGATAAAACTCACCAAAAGTTAAAAGAGCTCCTCTGAATAATAATAATAAAAAAACTCAGGAGCTGCTCGGCGTAGCCACTGTCTCGTCCCCAGCGCGTAATGAAGCCATTCATTCCGGTTAGTTCCCGTGTAGCTCGCTAGGGCCACCTCCACCTCATTTGCATGAGAATTCTTCCTCGGGCGGACGCCGAAGTACCTTTCTAAAGCCCCACTTATCTCGAATAACACTTTTTGTCTTCTTCCTGCGTTTTAATTCTCTTCTGAGGGGACGGGGGAGTGAATGACCTCGTAGGTCGAGGCTTCGACATTTTATGAACAGTATATAGTATTATATATATATTAAAAAAAATAAAACATACACCGTGGATTATAATAATATATTTACATGATTTACCACTTTATCTCTACGTACATTCGGGCACATTTCTTCTAAATTATACTTTACTAATCCTTATCACATTAGCGTAATTTAATAAGATGCGGGGACATTATTTTAGTTTATTCTTATGTGAGGTAATTTATTTAATATGCACTTTCTGAACCGACTGATTATATCAGCACACGAATTATAAACTAACTTAAATCTAGAACAGACGCTACAACCAACCCCGGAGGTTAATTAATTTCTGTGAAAGAGAAAATCCACATTTTACCACTGATACATTTTTCAGCCATGCCAGGAATTAAACCCGGGATCCTTAGTTAAGTATAAAGACACGCTATCGACTTGAGCTAAGGTGTCGGACTCACTGCTCGTTTGGGTTGTACATACACACACACATTATATATTAGATAGGCTATACATTTTTTATACTAATGTGGTATGAATGAGGAATGTAGAATTTAGATAAAATGTGCCCGCGTTTACATAGAGAGAAAGTGGTAAAGCATTTAGGATAAAACACCCTTATGTAGGCCCTACACCTTCCCGGAATTAGAATCCTGACTTCCCCGTCACCAGCAAACGAGCCTGACCGCGTGCCCACCAGTGCGGGCATACAAACATTAGGCCTATACTACACATTGTACTTACGTGCGTCAGTTTTTAAAATCAGTTTCAAATGAATTGTTAATCAAATTAAAGGTTGAAACGGCCCGTGCTTGGGCTGGACCTACCCGACCACCCCACGGCTCTGCGGCCGGGAGCGAGAGCTAACTTTGCTATTTCTCCACATCGTGTCTTACTACCCTTGCGGACTATCCTTATTTTAAGGTGGGGATGAAGGAAAAGCAAGAAAGTGCAAGCGTTTTTACAATTTTTATCGCAAAACTTTTTTTTGGCCAACATAAATAAGATATTGTTTTAGTAGAAACATAGAGTTTAATTTTCTCCACATGATGATATTAACAGTTGTTGTTGAAAATCTGTCCTGAGCATAGTGGTATTGGATGACAATCTTTTTAAATGAATAGAAATAGGACATCCTTGACTGATATTCAAGAACTGTTGATATAATCGTGTGTAGAAAATTAAACTCTGTATAGAAGCAATATTTGATTTATTCAAACAAAAAAAAAAGTTTTTATATATAAAAACTGCAAGAACACTGGACTTTTCTCGCGCTCTTTACACCCCCACCTTAACTAAACAAAAGGGTGGGAGAGTGATAAATAACCCTCACTACACCCAGCCGGGATTCCAACCCCAAACTTCCTGTCACCGGCGAACCAAACTAGACAATCTTGGTGTCTCAGTCCACCGATGTGAAAAAGAGCTACTTTCATACCATATTTCTAGACACTATTATCTAGGTCGACTTGGAGGACACACTATTATAGCGAGTGAGCTGTCAGTAGGTTATTTAATGAGGTCCTTGCAGAGGGATTGGAGGATATATAATTAATTTTCCCTCTCGCTTTCCGCGTCTTAACCGAGACGCTAATTATTAAGAGCTCCTGCTGTCCGTATCTTCTCATTAACCGCCTGACATAGAACACTGTTGTATGGAGTAACGCCCACAGGGAAATGGTATTTTGACAGGGGGCTGGATGTAGGACGATCTTGTAGACCCGGAAAATGTAAGAAAAATATTGACATACTGATCAAAATCTAATGTAAAAGTTAAACTTGTGTTGGAGTATGGGAGAGGGGTTTGGGGGAAGCGGGGCAGGTGTTTTTATATTGGGATTTTCGTAAATGTAGACATAAGCTTAAAAATTATAAGGAAATATCATAATAAACAAAAACTATGTGGTTACTTAGATGGCTGTTATAAATGTGAGCACATTTTAAACCGAATAAAAAAATTAATTAGCCTAGACTTTTCATTTAATTTCAGATTTCAAATAATTTTTAAAGATGAAGCCACTTGAAAGTGACATGTCTAGCTGGTAATGTGTTTTTTCTTTATTATTTTTTATAAAGCTATACCTCAAGGCACTTATGTGATTTTGACCCTATCCCTTGAATTAAGTTAAGGGTAGTTTACTGATGAGAGATTTTTTGAATTACAAATTTTTCGTAGCTTGCTCTAATAATAGTAGTTAGTACCCGCCTCTGTGGCGTAGTTGGCTAACGCGCTAGTCGTGTTGAGCCCGACTGCCGAGGACGGGGAGATCGAGGTTCGAATCTCGGTCGGGTGAACTGGGGGTGGTTTTTCCTAAATGGTTTTCCACTCTCCCTCCACGCAAATGCGGGTTCACTTCCTCTATTCAACCTTCCCAATTCCTAATCCATTAGCGTAATTAGTACTTAAGCGTATAACCCGAACGGGTAGTAAGACGCGGTGCTAAAAAAAAAAAAAAAAAAATAGTAGTTAGTAGTAACTGATGACCGTTTGGAAGAAATTTTAAAGTGAAAAAACTCCAAAGATTTGGTTGAAAATTGGTATTAGCAGACTATTTTACATGATAAGTAATAATTTAATTTAATGGTCGTTTACTTATGACAAAAATTTAGAAAATTTAAACATTTTCGGATATGAACTTGATTTAGTTCAAAATGAATATGTAGGAATTATTTTATGATAAATAATATTATTTTATTTTTACAAATATAAATAATTTTAGATAAAATTAATTTACAAATGATTGTTTTTTTAAATTAGATTTTTTTAAATACAGTAGTTTAAACAATTTTGTTTTACATTTATATATATATTTATTATATATATGTAAATATATATGATTAACGATATTATGGGTTTGTTTTTCTGAGGAAATCTTACTGTTTATTGAAAACCTATTTTGAAAATTTTGTTCACAACCCTGGGAGAAAGTGTGTACAATTGTGTCACACCACTTTTTTGTTCATACCGATATAGTTTATTTATTAATTACTAGCAAATGATAATTATTGCAAATATTGATTGACATATATGTATCGTAAATGTCTTATATAAACTTTACAGAGTGGGGAGAGGGTTCAATAAGCGTAGAATGGTCCAGTTACCTGCCGATCCTTGTAATCTTGCTTGTTACCTACATAATATTCCATATTGACACTAATGGTAGTTCCTGCTGTGGTCCAGTTACCTGCCGATCCTTGTAATCTTGCTTGTTACCTACATAATATTCCATATTGACACTAATGGTAGGTCCTGCTGTGGTCCAGTTACCTGTCGTTCCTTGTAATCTTGCTGGTTACCTTCATAATATTCCATATTGACACTAATGGTAGGTCCTGCTGTGGTCCAGTTACCTGCCGATCCTTGCACTTCTGTAGCGTAACCTTGTCCGGTGTTCTGTCTCGTTACGCACCACAACCCGTTAGCACCGCAAGGTTACGTGGATTATTGTCTGGATGGTGAATTTACCTGGAAAGAGCTCCCTGTATCCTCAACGATAGACGTGCACTTTCTAAACACGTTTGTATCCGCACATGACTTACAAACTCACCTATTTTAGAACGTCACTCTTAACTCTACACAGCCAATTCCATGTAGCTCCGGGATACTTACTGATTAGATCACTGTGTGTAGTTTGTAATTATCTTGGTCAGCATTCCAGAAATCGTCTCAGGGTTCCTCAGACTTTCAGGCTTCTTCGCTCACTTCTAATCCACAAGGGTGGTTAGTATCCCGGAAAACAGTTATTCTGTGTGTGCATCCGTCTTACTACTAGTCTGAGCTATCCGCATGTACAGACGAGCTGGTACTAAAACGGAATATTTTATAAGAAATGTATCCACATTAGCGTGAAGTGATAATGATAAACCATTTAAACTTATTTCAATGTTGACTCCAGAAATGTTAGTATATATATTTTTTTAAGTTTCTTCGTACAAGAATACTACTAGCTAGATCTACATGTGATATTTACTCATCTGTGAAGAAGTCCTAAAGGTGAAAGGGGGCTCCCTGCCGACTCAGTCATCATAAAAATATTTTATACAGATTTTTTGATTATATATAAACAGTGGTTCACCCTGTTGGAAATATCCGACCGGCCGTGTCGGTGAAGGAGGGGTAAATACACCCCACGAGGAAACCAGGTTAGATCGATCACAAGAAATGGACTGTGAAATGGAGTTCTTAACATCGCGGCGTGTAAAAGTGGAATAAGCGACACTTACTGAGTGGTGTTGTCTGTATCTTTTGAGGGGTACTTTGCCCGCAAGCGGCTCTGGTAACCTGGATCGTGTGTGTGACATGTTCGCTGAAAATAGGGTGCATCATTTGATGGAGTAAAGCAGCAATGTTTCTTGACCCAAGGTGCTTTGCTACACAGATTTCAAACACTTGATTAACATTGTCCCCCAACGATTCTTACTACCCGTCCGGACTATCTCCATTTAATTATATGACCGTAAAAATCAGGGAATGCCATATGATAAGGAATAGTCAGAGAGAAGTCAGAAGAAAAAAAAACTCCGGATATTTTTTGCAGTAATTTTTGAAATACGAAGCGGAAATTAAAAACACAATTCAAACTTAGTGGTTTTATATCCGATTCATACAATTTTCTGAAGAGCATTGACATTATCTGTGTTATTATTATTATTATTATTATTATTTTCGCAAGTAGCCCGAATATATATATTAAATTCTTGACACACACACACACACATATATATATATATATAAATATATATGTGTGTGTGTATTTGTGTCAAGAATTTAATAGTAAAAAGTGAAACTAGCAACACAGAAAGGGTGACCTGGTGGTCTAGGGGTAAGGTGTCAGACTTCTGTGCTGATGTCCGGGGTTCAATCCTCGGTCCTGGCACAGATTTATCTGATTACCAAACCCTTCCTTCACCTCTGTCAAGATGCGTATTAATAACAACTTGTGAATGTGAGGAATGCCAGGCCTCCACCGTGGTTCGGATTCCACGTTAAACTGTAGGTCCTCCATTTCATCTCACAATCACCCTACCATTGCACATTAGCGTAAGTGCGTATAACCCGGACGGGTAGTAAGACGCGATGCTAATAATAATAATAATAATAATAATAATAATAATAATAATAATAATAATAACACAGAAAGTTCATATTTAATGGTTTGGAAAACATGTATAAGTCAGGGAATTTTAAAACTTTTAAAGTGTGTACCAACCCGTATTAGTGATTACGCTAATGGGGCAGGGATGAGGAAAAGTGGGAAATAATTTAAGAAAAATCACCCTCATTACACCCAACCGGGGTAATTAACCCCCTCACTGGCGTACCAGACCTAAATATACCGACCTTTAGTCCTCGTGACCACTGATGCTGGCGATGTGTGTTTAACTTAATTTAAAATTAAACACAATGCCTTGTTCCCACACCTTCAATTCACCAACCAACTTCCCCCATGGTCATTATTTTCCTCCGTGTCAGGAATCGAATCTGTGACCCTTGGTTCACTAGACAAGTGCACTATCGACAGAGTTAATAGTCGTACAGCCCTGGTATATTCCTGCTTTTAGGGCTTGGTGTCAGGAGGCGATGCTGTTCAAGGTAAAGTTGCTTTGTAAGTCGTTTAGACCCAGTATCAATATCTCACGAGATAGCGCATGGTCCACTTTTGCACCAACCAGTCCATTTGACAACAGTTCAGAGCCGCTCTCGGTCGCGTTTGAAGAGCTTTCCTCGGAGCGACGAAGCGGGAACTATTATTTATGCATTAAAAGTCTCAACTCTTTTTTTTATCTCCAGACACTTTAAAAATACTTTTTTATTAGAAACTTACAAAGGTGTTGTTGATAAAGAGCGATGTAATAGGCGTGTAGATTGACTCCTCCGCCCCCATGTGGCTAGACATCTAGTTCAGAGCTTGGTCTTGGCAGTGGGCAGGATGGTTGCTAAGTTGCCCTTAACACGATGAGAATCAAACCTTAAAAAATGATCTCCTTTATTTTACTATCAGTGCATGTGTTCTGGGTCTTGATGAAAATGTATCTGATATGACATATGATGAATAACCGGATGAGGAGACCCGTACCGGTGGGCACGCGGGCTGAACGTCAGCATCATCTAGTCTGGTTTGCCCGTGGTGGGGATGTTGAGTCTCGATTCCCGGACGGTGTAATAGTTTTTTCTCCTCTAAATGGTTTCTTACCTTACGCGAATTTGGTTGATTTAACTCTAAAGTTTAAATTATACCTTCCTCTTGCTACTCCATTGTGAAACAAGGCTAAATACAGATGTCCCGGCCGGGCGGTGAGTCGTGGAAAAAAATATGAGAGGAATTTTGCTGGTACAGGCTATTAACATCTTGAACTATAGTTGCGTTATGATCGGCAGTGTTTCTCAATCTTTCCCCAACGACAGAACACTTGATAAGCGTACGATGAATATGCGGACCACCCGCTTCTCTGGTCGCATGGTCTAAGGAGTCACCCTCGCACTAAACTGGCCTGCCGACCACGGGGGTATCGGGGCTCGAATCCCGGGAGGGTGTACTAAGGTTTTTTCCATAAATGGTTTTCCAACCTCCCTCCACGCAAATGCGGGTACACTTCTTCTAAAGTCAACCTTCCTCATCCCTAATACACTACTGTTGTTAGTACATATGCGTATACACCAAATGGGTAGTAAGACGCGGTGATAACAACTATATATGTGTACCACTCGCCTTAATATATTTCCTAACTGTTCCCTTTCCAAAACAACTATATATGTGTACCACTCACCTTAATATACTTCCTAACTGTTCCCTTTCCAAAACAAACTATATATGTGTAAGTTACCCACTCATCCTTAATATACTTCCTAACTGTTCCCTTTCCAAAACAACTATATATGTGTAAGTTACTACTTACCTTAATATACTTTCCTAACTGTTCCCTTTCCAAAACAACTATATATGTGTACTACTTACCTTAATATACTTCCTAACTGTTCCCTTTCCAAAACAACTATATATGTGTACTACTTACCTTAATATACTTCCTAACTGTTCCCTTTCCAAAACAACTATATATGTGTACTACTTACCTTAATATACTTCCTAACTGTTCCCTTTCCAAAACAACTATATATGTGACTACTTACCTTAATATACTTCCTAACTGTTTCCTTTCCAAAACAACTATATATGTGTACTACTTACCTTAATATACTTCCTAACTGTTCCCTTTCCAAAACAACTATATATGTGTACTACTTACCTTAATATACTTCCTAACTGTTCCCTTTCCAAAACAACTATATATGTGTACACTTTCCTTAATATACTTCCTAACTGTTCCCTTTCCAAAACAACTATATATGTGTACTACTTACCTTAATATACTTCCTAACTGTTCCCTTTCCAAAACAACTATATATGTGTACTACTTACCTTAATATACTTCCTAACTGTTCCCTTTCCAAAACAACTATATATGTGTACTACTTACCTTAATATACTTCCTAACTGTTCCCTTTCCAAAACAACTATATATGTGTACTACTTACCTTAATATACTTCCTAACTGTTCCCTTTCCAAAGCTGGAAGTTCTATTTATGAACGTGTTTATCAAGCAGTAAGGACATCATTTGCATCTGACTTTGTTTTTTCATGGAAACATCTCGAGTACACCTGGAGCACAGTATAAGGCCTAGTTTTTTTTTACAGCGGTGATTGATTTTCTGTCTCCCTCTTCCACCGGAACGGTTGTGATTTGTCGATCTTTCAAGTCAGTTTATTGTCATTTGCGACAGACATTGATGGATTTTTTTATTTAGCACCGCGTCTTACTACCCGTTCGGGTTATACGCTTATGTACAGGGCCGGCTTGCTATATGAGTAGGCCCGGGTGCAGTTATTGATTTTGGGGCCCATGAAAGACACCTAAAAACTACAAAATTAAATGTACATATTAATTGTAAATAAAATTTGATAACCAATATAACATACCTTTTTTTTAAATTGAGGTCGCCTTGCGTTCTGTGAAGCCCATTTCTCAATCACATCTACGAGCTTCTTCATATTCAATTATTGACATCACTGCTTGTGAATTTAGTCTTCTTGCGATATTTTTGAATGAAGGTAATTTTTTATAAGTTTCAACTTACTAAAAGATCTTTCCGCTGATGCCAGCGTTACTGGTATTGTTAGGAAAAAACTAAGGACTAAATTTGTATCGGGTAAAATATCACTATATCCCTTTTTTATGAGAAAGTTTAATAACTGCAATGAATGTTATTCTCAACATTACATGCCTTTAGAATCTTTTTAAGTAGAAGTACTTCACTTTCTAGTTATGAGGAAATGTCTACCTAAAATACAGGAGAAAAAGAATAAAAATATTTTTTCTTTATATTATTTAGCTTGATTAAATCGTAAACCTTTCGCAGGCTAAAACTGGGCCCGCCTTCAAGGGGCCCAGTGCACCGCACTCGCTGCACCCCCCATGAAGCCGGCTCTGCCTATGTACTAATTACACTAATTATTTAGGGATTAGGAAGGTTTAATTAAGAGGAATTGAACCCGCATTTGCGTGGAAGGAAAGTGAAAATCATTTCGGATAAACCACCCTCATTGCATCCGACCGGACTCGAACCCCGATCTCCCGTCTTCGGCAGTCTAGTCCACACAGGAGTAGAGAGTTAAACCACGCGGCCACCGAAGCGAGTATGGATTTAATTAAATTTGGAAAATATCTTAAAGGTAACATTTTAAAAACTACATCTGAACTGACCAAGGTGTAAAAATGTGTGCTCCGCTTTTAAAAAGAGAGATGGAAACTCTCAACAGTTCTCTGGTCGTCTGTAGTGTTTAGAGATAGCCTGATGATGGCAGGGCAGCACCAGCGGGGTGTTTTGGAAAGCCAACCAACCCTCTCATCCCAGATTATTATTAGCACCGCGGCTTACTATTCTTTTGGGTTATGCTTATATTTAATCACTACGCTAATGTGTCAGGGATGAGGAATGAGGAATTTAGAGGGAGATTGGCGTGGAGGGAGAGTTTAAAACCATTTAGAGAAAATCACTTTCAATACACACGACTGGAATTCTAACCCCGTTGCGGTACACTTCTTATAAGATTCAACCTCCCTCATCCCTAACACACTAGCTTAATACATAAACGTACAGACCGAACGGGTAGTAAGACGCGGGTCTAAAACGTATACATAAATGGTACGGTGCATCTAACAAACTTTCTCGCTCCTTTGCCTAGAAATGAGGATATTGACTCAAAACTCGTAAAATATACTAAACGAAATAATAGACATGGTTGCAAAAACATTCCACCAAAGAGCATAAATGAAGTAATAATATACATTGTCACAAAAACAATTGAGGAAAATGTAACATCTCTGTTCGCCAAAGAGCAGAACAATTAGTTACCCAGACCTCAATTAAAAATATATGTTTGGTAATAGCTCGGAAACTATTAGTTTTTATAAAAAATATTTTTCAAATAAAGGTGTTTAATTTTTTATAGCATTACAACTTTGAAATAATCTATTTCGTATCTCAAAGAGTTGCGGCGATATTATCAAAATTGAAAATGTCATCTTATGTACCCTCAAAATAATTTTCATGGGAAAATGAGGGTTGTCATTTTGTTTGTAATATTAAACAATGCCTGGATACGAAATTTAATCAAACTTCTATAGCAGATTTTGAGAAAATAGAGTTTTGGTCTTTTCATCCTTAAGTAAACTTCCCTTAATTTTAAGGTTGGATATATAATTTTTTTTAATCTTTGCGTAACTTTATGAAGGCTCTAGGTACCAAGTCTTCTTAACCCGATCGGTAAAATGGTTTCTGCTCTAGTACCAGTAACAGACAAACGGCATTGCACAAAATACTTTTTTCGGGTTTAGGGTGTCATTAATTAAACACCGACATCCATTAAAATATTGAGTTCGATTTTTTTTTACTATCACAATGCAAGAAAGTAAAAATACGTTTATGAAATGGCGACAACTTCCATTGATGCTTTCATTTTATTAGCATATTGATGTTAATATATTTGTCTACCTATAATTGGTTTTCCGTATCCGTCCATAAGAAGTACTTAGAAAGATAAAGTTGATCCAATTTCTGCGGAATCTTACGGGCTACGGACCTTACGAATCAGGACTCTGGACGGATCAATATTTTACTGTGGAGTTAATCTCTTCCCATGTACTACATACCTTAAGAATACCAGGTACATAAATGGGGTCTTATTGTTTTATGTCTAGTTTGTAAGTTGTGTGCTGATATATGTGTGTTTATAAAGTTCAAGTTGAATACCACATTAAAACACCGTTGAATAAAGTTAAATGGAAAAAGTACAATAGTTAACAATCCGTATCTCCTTCAAAGCTACACGTATTACCTAAGCTATAAAAGCTCCCTTTAGGCCTACTGCCTTTTATTGTTGAGTAATTCTTAGTAATGGCGTCATTCCTGTAAGAAACCTGGTCCATTTCTCTCAAACACAGCGGAAACTGTTGTTCTCTCTCTCTCTCTATTTTTTTAAAAAAAACCTTACTCTGACAGTTTGATGGAGAAGTACTTTTCATTCGTTCCCCCGCAAGGTCTTTGCGATAAAAGTGCAAGTCGCAGCGGCCATTTTTGTTTTGTTTTGTTTTTTCAAGTTTTTCTGTAACATTTGATTGAACGCATTGTTGGACGAACTGTTGTTTATGTGAGTATCAAATATGTTTATACAACAATATAATTCAACAAAGGAAAGTAAGGACTGTTGGCACGGCACAATCAAATAAAAATGGTTGTTCTCCCATGACCTTTAAATAAATGGATCGTGGTTTCATGTTTTACTGAACAACCTTTCTACTGTCGTAAAAAAGTTAACAATTTCTACCTTTGGCAATAAAAAAATACACGACATTTTAGCACACAGTATAGTGTTGTATTTTCTTTGTTGTAATGGATGATAAAAATAGTAATATCGGCCTTATTTTACACTCAATGAATTTACCTATTTACCCGCTCCGGTGGTAGCATTGTCTAAGGCAGGGATCGGCAACTGGTCGATCTCTTAAGAAAACTACATTGTCGTGAAAAGTCTATATTTGAGTCTTCTAAGCTCTCAAATATAGACTATTAAATACTTTCAAATAATATTTGAGTGTGACCAAAATTACCTTGATCGGTATCGGTTTGTAAGTGAAAGGTTAGCCGACCCCTGGTCTAAGGCGTCAGCGACACTCACAATAGACTAGCCTGCTAATGGCGGGGAGATCGAGATTCTAATCCCAGTTGGGTGTACTGTGGTTTCTTTCCCTGAATGGTTTACCCGTCTCCCTCAACGCAAATTTGGGTACATTTCCATTAAAAGGCTATTTACCTTATCCCTATCCCAATAGAATGATTAATGTATGCTTGCTTTTAAGTAATTCAAACTGTTTTTAAGACGCGACGAAAAAAAAACACGCATAATGTTGTTTGTAAATTATAATATGTCCAATAGACTAACTTTCTATTACTTTATTAAAATGTTTTCCAGGAATGAGAAAAATATCAATCGGGCATAGATAAAAACAAAAATGTGAATAAAATATTTGTAACGTGGCCCAATTTGAAGAAATTGCGGTCTAAAGTTACGAGTTTTTTAAAATGTTCATTAAAATATTAACATTTTTCAATTTTATAGATGGAAAACTACTTTGTACAGCTAAATAAATAATAGGTTTAAAATATTATAATAATTAGCCTAGTTTTTTGTTTGTTATTATTTTTGTATGGACATAAATGTTTTCCAAAATTTAATTGAAAGTCGCTCATTTCTGAATAACATAGACGTGAGGAACGAAAGGTTTGATGAAAACCCATCGTTCATGTTTCTTTAGTATCGTAATATTGCGCGAACGTGTTTTCCTTATAAACAATGTTATAATTTGCGAGTGAAATGATTATGGTCGGAAAATCTGGACAATTTATCAAACTGAAAATATTGTATGCATCATCAACATGACTTCATCTTTAATTATTGTCGCTGAGTCATTCTAGTTTAACATTCGTGAATCGTGATAGAAGAACACATTCACGGAGATAAATTCACCTCACAGTTCAGTGTGCAGCTCGGTAATAGCAAGCTTCTATTTTAATTTTGTATTTGAATAAAGATCAACTTTAACTCCCCCCCCCTGGGAATTTTAATAATCATCTTAGGCGTGAAGTTAAGTTAGTTTTAGCAAGCGATTGTTGTGTACACTCAACGGTTTGCGCATTTATTTAGTTTTTTGTTTAGTTTGTGCACCTTGTCTTACTAACCATAGGGGGTATCCATATACCTGTATTAAAAAGGGTAGGGTCTAGAAAGGTACAACTTTAGAGTGGATGTACCTGCACTTGTGTGGGGTAATCCCTGCTGGTATTCGAACCCGGACCTCCCCGTCACCGGGAAACTCGACTAAACTACACTGACGCCTTTATCCGTGTTCCTCCTGTTAGTTTTTTTTTAAATTATACTGCTGGCTAAACCGCCAAATTTATATATGTTAATATAATTATATACATTTAACGCTAAACTAAAGTGACCTGGCAGTCTAGGGGTAAGGTGTTAGACTTCTGTGCTGGGGGTCCGGGGTTCAATCCTCGGTCCCGGTACAGATTTATCTGATTGCCAAACCCTTCCTTCACCTCTGACAATACGTTTATTAATCACAACTTGTGAATGTGTGGAATGCCAGGTCTCCACCGTGGTTCGGATTCCACGTTAAACTGTAGGTCCTCCATTTCATCTCCCGAACGGGTAGTAAGGCGCGGTGATGATGATGATAATAATATAATAATAATAATAATAATAATAATAATAGCTAAACTAACTCTTAAGTTAAAATTACTATCTGCTGGATTACTTAAGCCGATAAAAAAACAAAATGCTTTCAGACGTATGATTATTTTTAACAGACCACATCAGTAACACGCGCGTTAGTGTTTTTTCCCCCACTTTTGGTTGGCAACACTGCCCTAGTTTTGGGAGGTTGACGGCCTTGTTATTGCACGGTATGCAACCTAAGGCTGGTAGCGCAGTTGTCACTGTCACTCACTCTTTGTCATACCCCCCACCCCCTTCTTTTCCCCACTAACGGATCAATACCTCCATGGAGGAACCGAAAACTGGATGAATCGACTCTCGTCATTGCTCGAGAAATCTAGTCGACAAAAGAGATTAAAATCTGCCGGTTAAAAATATCAGATCATCGAATCCCAGGGGAAAGGGATGTATTAGTAAAGGCTTTGGTTAAAACATTGCACTAGGAACATTACTGTCTCACAGTATCAGTGACACGTTCGACCACCAAACGCTCTAGTCCAGTGCTCTTCAACCTGGGGTTCGCGTACCCTCGGGGAATGTGAATATATCTTAGGGGTAGGTAATATTAAAAAAAGGCTGACTACTATTGCCTCATCGATACGTGAGTGAGAGAAGAGAACTGGAATCGTTGTTATTGGAACTCAAGACTGTATCAGAACAGCCTCAAGGATTCTTGCACTATAAACTTGATGAATTCACACTCACCACGCACGCACCTCGGATCTAAGACTGCACTGGACTATTCTAACGGCAACGAGCCTTTCTACATTCTTGGGACTGCAATTATTTTGAAAACTTGGACTCTTCGAAATAATAATCTTCTAAATATTATAAAACGTGTCTGCTTTAGAAACCCGTATAATCTAAAATGGTGGATAGCGCAAAGTTCTAAGCTCTAGCAGAAAAAGAGAAAATAATAAAACATTTTCCAGTCAAAACACGGCACCAAGGGTGTGTGAGGGTTACATCGGCAGAGACGACTGAATTGTATCCACTTTGAATGGTCCCCATTACGACCAAACCTAATGCAACTCTGCATTGTATCCACCGGAATGGTCACCATTCAAACATTTACAAAATAAACAACCCTGATGAAACAGCTACCACCATCGGCATCCATGGTGACAGTTCGAATAGTTTTAAACTTCTCCAAGTCGTTGCTATTGCAGCTGGAAAGGGTATAAGTCAAGGCGAGGACGCATAGAGAATTCGAATACACCTTCACTTGATATTATCTCTAGTATTACCGTCCCTAGGATAAATTAAACTGAAGTGTAGCCTAAACATAAAAATAGGAACTCTCTTTATTGCACTCTTTCCATTTAAATGTTGTTAACATGTTCATGGAAATAATTACAGGAACGTTTTCCATCTGCATCTCTTAGACTCCCGGCCCGACATAGTACAACCGGTCTGCTCCAATGAAGATGCCTCCTCTTTGTTGGTCCGCGCCGGCCCAACATGCAGTATTTATCGTCGGGGTAGGACCGGGCTATATTTAGATTCCCGACACTGTCCCACATGTATGAGCCAACGTGGACAGCCGGCTTAGATTATACCCGCAATTGATGGCAGCATTTCAGCCAGCTCAGGCCTGACAAATAACCTAAAACTTGTTTTTTTTTTCAAAACAAATGTGGCTGTTATTTCTGTTTGTATGTGTGTGTAACCCTATCTAGGGTATGGCTAGCTTACCATTTATTGACAACATCCAAGTGTAATATAATACGTCCACCATTTATTGACTCTAATCGTTACTTGTTTACCGATATGTTCTTTCTGTTGTTGCAGGTAAGTTGAGCACACAGTATTTGGCAGTACTTCTCTGTACCGGGGGTACCGTTACTAACAGTAAGTACTCATTGGTTTATTGGTCAGGCAGCGGTCCCAAGTTCCATTCCAGAGGAGGGTAATAAGATTCACGCTACACTTTTCAGCAGGGCTGCACAACTCGGTAATAAACAAGGGCCAATAAAGTGTAGGCCTATTTTAATTTAAACTTTTCAAAGTAGTTTTGACAAAGAACACCATCAAAGAACTAATAAAACATATTACACATGTTGTCAGCTGAAGTATTTTATATCTTGAAATTATGTTTATTGTGGATGTCTTCAAAAGTTATTCTAAGAGGCTATTAGATTAGTGATTGTATTCTATGTTTACCTCAAAGGTGTTCGAGGAATGCCACCGTACTGTTGTTTTAGTTGGGGCGAATCACCACTATTTTTAAATTGTTCTAGCTAAATTATACAATAACTATTTCTTCGCATGATGGACCTCAACCTATGGAGATAAGGCACCCACATAATGGACCTCAGGATGTCCCTAAGTGGACCGTAGTACTTATGTTGCTATGGTCTGCGCGACAATAAAGTGCCCATCATTCCAACCGTTTTGAGGGGTTGTTTCAAAATAATGTATAATCAATGCAAGATAAACAATATTTGTACTTTTTGCTTGTTGCAATACATCTATTTTGAAAACAGGTGGCCTCGCACAGTAGTCGCCAGTAAGTTATATTCTTTCGCGTCATTTTTTGAAGATGTAAAGATGTAGAGTAACCGTCATTGACAAAAATACTACTTTACCCAACTTTTTTTAGCACCGCATCTTAGTACCTGTTCAGGTTATTGAATAGGTATGTACTAATTAGGTACTGAGTTAGGAATGAATAAGGTAGAATTTAGAGGAAGTGTACTTTCATTTACGTGGAGGAAGAGTGTAAAAGCACCCTCGGTACACCCGATTGGGATTCTAACCCCGATCTCCCTGTCATCGGTAGTCTAGCTCAACACAAAACTGGTGCGTTAGACCATTTGACCACGAAGCAGGTTCTACTAAACTTAAAGCCACTATCAAGAGTGACGTATAGACGTTTGAACGTGGATCTGATAACTTTTAGAAACCTGCATCATATTAGTACGAGGATAAAGGCGTCAGGGTTGTATTATTTGATTTGACGATGGCTAACTATACCGGGGTTCGTATCCCGGTCGGCTGTACTGAGATGAGAGTGTCCTAACGTTTTTCAACTCTCGCACCGCGACACATGCCTATTACTGTAAATATCTGGATAGCACGAATAATAGCAGGATACATACATATTTACACTAATGGGAAGGAATGAAGAAGCTTGAAGTTAGAGGAAGTGTACCATCATTTGCGTGAAGAGGCAGAGGAAAATCCATTTAGGAAAAACACATCCTTAGTACACCTGGCTGGTAATCGAAGCCTGACCTCCCTGTGACTGGCAAACCTGATCAGCCAAGATTTACTCCGATATGGACACAACATTTTTAGAAGAGTTGGCTGTCAACAGGCGCTGTGGGGATTTGAGCCCTAGGCCCTAGCGAAGATTCGAGGCCGACGTGCGTTACCGTCTTCCTGCCTGCCTCATCTGTGGATGTGAGCGCGTGCTTGCTCAAGGGAGATTCTTCATGACGACAGGCACACATGAGCTGTGGAGCTAATGTGACGTCTTTACTCGAACAAGAAGTGAATACTCTCCATCAACAACTTACTGCCCGTCTGTCTATATCTCGTACACTGTGTGTGTTACCTGAAGCAGGGGGTCTAGTGGGATATGAGACTCACATTACCGTTGTTAGGGGTACAATGGTGGCTGTTTTCATCTCCACACTTATGTGGGTGAACTTATTTACTTACTAACCCACCCCTATGATAAGTTGTTGAGAATCTGGCTGTTAAACGTACGATTAGAAACAACTTGTTGTTAGGGAACATTATTATGTGTAAACATGTCCTATCCTAGACTGTCGTCTTCTCAGTCTCCTGGTCACAGGGTACAGGCTCTCAGCCTCAATATAGTACTAAATTGATGGTGTGGGGAGAGTGTCGGGGTTTGAATCCTGGTAAGAATGAGATGCTCCTCATCTTGCACCACGCAAATTCTGGTTCAGTTCCTTTAAATTATACTTGTTCATCTATTTCTCATTAGATTAATAAAAATGCATATAGCCCGGATGGGTAGTAAGACGCGGTGAAAAACATAAATACTTATAAACTAATTTTTAAAAAAAACCTCAAGCTCCTACTTTCAAGCTGGACAGAGACCACTGCGCATGAGCGGCCGAGATCCCAGATTGTGTGGACTTGCAATACCGTACGTTATTCTGAAACAACCTGCATGACGTGTGCAATCTCTTGAGATTAAGGTCACAGCCTACTTCAAGCCTTGTCTCTCGCCACGTCATTAAAGGAAAGTCACATCACTAACAAACCTTGAGAGCTGCATATCCTGAAAGACGCAGGCGTAAATACTTCCCGCGCTATCCAAATATTGAATCTAATAGGGCCGGAGACTAGGAAGGTGGAATTCAATGAAAATGTAGGGCTTAACGGTATTGCCTAGGTGGAGGGGGAAACTAGTTAGGAAAAAATATCTCAGAACACCCGCTTGGGATTCTATTGCTGTCCTCCCCATACAAACCATACAAAAGAGGACATCTTTTTCACGCGCCCACCGGTATGGATGGTATATTAGTTCATACAGAAGCAGATAAATATGCCGAGCTCCGAGGTTTGTTGTTAGTATTTTGGTGGAAATACAAACCTTTTACGGTCAAATTGACAGCTATAGATCACATTACTTAACGTATGAAATATGAAAGTAGATCTAGTAACTTTACTAGCTGTCGGATAAGGTTCTCCTATGAAAATTGGAATGTAGTTTCGTCCAGGAAGTAACGACACCAACATTAGACTAAAATCATTCCACGGGAGCTAACCAACAATGACGTTTATGGTCATTATATCTATCTTACAGCTGTTGAAGTCGGACACCATCTGACTACACTAACTACCAAAGAACACACGGCTTGACGTCTGAATTCATGAAAGTAGTGTTTAGTGACTGCTTTCGGGTAATTATTCTTACGCCAAGAATTACTAGGCCTAATATATATATTTTTTGTTTGTGAGAATATATCTGCGTTCACTAAACACGCTGGTTATATCAGTAAATGACTTACAAACTAACTTAACCTAGAACGGTACATCTACGTCATAGCACGAAAATATTTAGTAATTTGATATTAGGACAACCTTCTATACACACGGTAAATATCTTCCCCAGTCTCGCTTGGAATCGAACTAATAGTCTTACTTTGTGGCACTCCGCCAATTGATACACTTCCAACGCCTGCGCATGCGCGACCTCGGAAACTTGACCAAAGTGTGCTCTCAATCCGAGAACAAGATACTTTGATTCTAGAAACAAGTTATTTTATTTCAGATAGCTATAGTTCTGTTTCGTAACACGTTTCTAGAAACAAGCTTGTTCATCCATTTCATTCGTCGAATGGTCAAGGGCAGGAATGGCGAAACCTTTCCTGTCAGTTTGTCACTTAAGGACTTGCCTACCTGTGACGTCACGGCCGGTCAACATAGGATTTCTCATGTTCATAAATTTACGTTTTACTCAGCGAGCTTTAAAGATATAACGCTGAAACAAAAACCATAAATTCTTAAATAATTCTAAATATAATCCTACATTGTCACAAAATTATTTTTATCTTTAAATAGTTTTTTGTATGCGTACTTTTTTAAAAATATAAATCCTCTACAACTTAGACTATTTGGCTTCGTCAGGAAAATAGCCTCAGGAGTCTTCCTGCCAGGATGTAGATTAAAAAAAGTCCGTGGTAGCATATATCTATCTAGAATAGGAAACAAAAAAAGGTAAAATTAAAAAGCTGGTAAATTTTTTCAGCCGCATATATTAAAGTGATTGTGTAAACTCGTCAGAGGAAGAGAGAAAGGATTATCAGCACATAAACAAGACTCCTCTCAGGGTGAACTTCTGATTTTCTTTCATTTCTTTCGATTTAATACATTGGCGTCTAAGTTTCATAGGGATTAGAATGCTTAGGTGCGTCCAGTAAAGATGCAACCCGCTTCGTAAAATATCTTCGAAATCTCCAAGTGGGCCACGTCGTTAACAACTGCTAAATGGTGAACTACTCTAGTGTGAAACCTAATAGTTACGTTTTTAGTGACTATTCAAAAATCTAAACTTGTTGGATATTATGAAATGTAATGAATAATTCAAATAAAAATGATAAATATTTTAATAATGACTAAAAAAGGAAAAAATTATTAGATTGTCAAAATGTTTGTCTTAAACGATATTAATTTCAATACTTAAGTAAAAATATTGAAAGTAAAATTGTAAAAAGAATAAATTATATAGGGACTAATGTTCAAATCAAAAACAAGTCAACCCGCATTTGCGGAGAGAGAGAAAGAGAGAAGAAAACCATTTTGTAAAAACCATCAACACACCCGACCGAGATTCGAACCTCGATTCCCCGTCCTTGGTTGTCTAGCCCAACAGGGGAGTTTTGCCTTAGACCATGTGGCCACCAAAGCAGGTTTCCCAAATTGGTGCAATTTTGACATCACATACTGTGTGAACATTTTATTTTATTTTTGTTTTAGTAAGCATTTTTAAATTTATTTTTTTATGTTATAATTTTTTGTTGTTGTGGACTGCTACGTATTTTCACTTCCATCCCTTTGACCAAACTAGTTTGACAGGCCTGGTCTAGTCACGCAAACCCTAGCCTAGCTTGCTGATGATGGGGAGATCGGGGTTAGAATCCCTCTCGCGTGTACTGAAAGTCCCCCCCCCCCAAAAAAAATGGTTTCCCACTCTTTCTCTACACAAATGTGAATACTCTTCCTCTAAAATCTACCTTCAAACCATTAGTGTAAATATGAGGAAATTACAAACGAGTAATAAAACGTGGTGTATAAAAATAACCATTAGTCTAAAAAAACTCCAATTAATTTAAATTATCATTCTCTCCTCCCGCCAATGCTCGTGCACTTCCTTGAGTATATCCCGTGTGTTGAACGTACTAACATAGCATGGAGCTGGCTACGTGGTCCCACACTCAGATGATTCCGTGTGTTGAACGTACTAACATAGCATGGGGTTGGCTACGTGGTCCCACTCTCAGATGATTCCGTGTGTTGAACGTACTAATATAGCATGGGGTTGGCTACGTGGTCCCACACTCAGATGGTTCCGTGTGTTGAACGTACTAACCTAACATGGGGTTGGCTACGTGGTCCCACACTCAGATGATTCCGTGTGTTGAACGTACTAACATAGCATGGGGTTGGCTACGTGGTCCCACACTCATAATATTCCGTGTGTTGAACGTACTAATATAGCATGGGGTTGGCTACGTGGTCCCACACTCATAATATTCCGTGTGTTGAACGTACTAATATAGCATGGGGTTGGCTACGTGGTCCCACACTCATATATTCCGTGTGTTGAACGTACTAATATAGCATGGGGTTGGCTACGTGGTCCCACACTCATAATATTCCGTGTGTTGAACGTACTAATATAGCATGGGGTTGGCTACGTGGTCCCACACTCATAATATTCCGTGTGTTGAACGTACTAACATAGCATGGGGTTGGCTACGTGGTCCCACACTCATAATATTCCGTGTGTTGAACGTACTAATATAGCATGGGGTTGGCTACGTGGCACCGAGCATGCAATGATGAGGTCCGCGACCAGGAAGAGGAGCGAGACCACTGACCTCGTGGGAGGAAGTTACCACATCACTGCTCTTCCAATCTCCTCATGAGCTGCGCAACTCTCACCCGGTACGCTACAGGCTGGTTCGAATCTCGCCCAAAGTTGCTTTCCCTCACTAGAAAGTCCAGTTAAATACCAGACGTCTTTTTGTTCGACACAATGGTTAGTGACTTCTTAATACAATGATTAGTGAAGAGCAAGGTTGTTAACTTTGTTGATGTAAATAGAGACTGAAGAAACCACTTCACTGTGCATCTGTGCGATATTCGAACCTCTGACCTCTTTGTCACTAGTGTATTGAAAAAGACCGCGTGACCACTTGTGTGGGTAGTACTTTTTTTTAAAGGTAAAAATGTATACTGGAACAAATTTTCACATTAGGTCCAGGCCGTTCGCAGATTCACACTCATGAGGTAGTGTGAAAGGAGAGTGGGAAACCATTTATGGAATGCCACCCTCAATACACTAGGCTGGGATTCGAACCCTCACCTCCTCGTCATGGGTAAACATTACAAGAAGACCCTGACACATTTGTCCGCGTGCCTAGTGGTGAGGCTGTGACATTCAAAACGTTTGTATAGCAATATATTATATTAGAATACAATAGATTCTATAACAAGAAAGTAAGATTCTCGCACTATCTTCTGCCCCGTTTTTTTATTTTGTGCTCTCAGGAAAGATTCACGCATGCGCCGATCACTATTTTTGTAGTTTTATCTTGACTGGGTATTTAATTCCATTTAATTGTTCAGCCCACTCGCTCCTAGGTAGTGAGGAATGCAATTAAAATGTTAAAGCTCCGTCTGTGCTAATGTATTCTTTTGTTATTAAAAGTGCTCCATTAATGAAGCCCCACTTTTTTCACCCTCCCTTTAGGACATATCTGATTTGTTTTTTAGTCCTCCGAAGACTTGATTTTTTCCCCCCCCCATTACTGGTTATCATTGTTTCATTTCATAGAGCCGTAGTTTCGTTGTTTGAAAACACGGATCCTGTATCTACATTTTAGATAGTCATAAATATTATCATTTTAAGTTAATCCAACCGGACTGGCACTTCTTGACAGGCGTCACTCTTGTCTTGTCAGGTTTGCTGGTGAAGAGGTCGTGGTTCGTATTTCAACTAAAAGTGATAATGCCTATATTTATCCTCTTTACTGCACAATGGCTGTAAAATGATACAGGGAATTATAACATTAGTTGTTAATCTACTAGCATATCATTAGTGCACGCGAGTTAGATAGTATTATTTAGCACCGCGTCTTACTACCCGTTCGGGTTATACGCTTAAGTACTAATTACGCTAATGGATTAGGAATTGGGAAGGTTGAATAGAGGAAGTGAACCCGCATTTGCGTGGAGGGAGAGTGGAAAACCATTTAGGAAAAACCACCCCCAGTTCACCCGACCGAGATTCGAACCTCGATCTCCCCGTCCTCGGAGTTAGATAGTAGTTCTCTTCTATAATGCATCTACAATGTCCATTCTATATTCCTATAAAACAGCTACACACTGTTATTTTGTGCCTGTAACACTTACAGCAACAAATAAGTTTTAGTCTCTTTAACACATACAGGTACAAATTAAATTCTTTATTCATATGGATAATACTTACAGCTATTATCTACCTTCTATTTTATTGTACAGCATATATATATATATGGTCATTAAATATAAAGCAAAATAAATTAGTTTAAAATAAGTCTTGGTCTAGAACATATTTTTGGGGTGTCTGTATCTTGCCTGATTAGAGCTCTAAAACAACCCGCCGTGCAGATTGAAACCAGCTTGAAGAGCAATAACTTAATCACGACCGCCTTGTAATCTGGTTGAACGGCGTCCAAGTGGCTGGTTGCGGGCTCACAGGGGTAGCGAAAATACACACCTGTTCAACGGCGTTTGAAAATTGGAAGATCTTATTACTGCAGGAAGAAGAAAGGAACATGCCCACCCACTAGAGATGAACATTTTCCGGGAAATTTTGAATAGGAAAATTTTCTGCAGTGGCGGCTTGTGGTGGAGGAGTTAAATTGTGGAGGTGGTACCTAAAGCCTATTATTTTAGCTAACCTATTGATGATAAAAAATTGAAGTATGATTTATGGACATAACGGGTCTACAAGGGCATGCATTCATTTGTTTCTTTATTACTTTTTTATCACTGCGTCTTACTACCCGTTCGGTTTATACGCCTATGTACTAATTATGGTTAAAGATTAGGGATGAGGAAGGTTGAATTTAGAGGAATTTCACCCGTGAGAGTTGTAAACTATTCAGGAAAAACCGCCCCCAGGGCACCCGATTGGGATCGAAACCACCGATCTCCCTGTCCTCGGCAGTCCAGTCTATTGCGAGAGTAGCGCGTTAGACCATTCGGCCACCGAAGTTCGTTTGATGACGTTTCTGGTGTTAACGCCCTCAGGAGAAATTAATCTTAAGTATAAACGTTGACATTTGGATATCTATATCTCGATTACATTAGTTCAATTTAATCAGTTGAAATTATTTTACAGAAATGCAAAATTTCTGAAAAAAATATAGGTAAGTTTTCCAAAACAGAAAGATTTCGTCTCTCATCTCTACTACCCGCTCGGCTTATACTCATAACTCTCATATAGAGCAGTTGTTCTGGACAGTTATATATTATAGGCCTTTTCACTCTTAAATTGTAGTACATGTCTTGCAGAGCGCGCAGTTGCCAGATTTTATCCGCAAGAGGTGTAATAGATTTAAATTTTTCCAAAACTCTTGTAAAATATTTCCATTTCAGACTTCACAGGTGTTGTTCATGTCTATTTTACTACAGCCACCCTAAAAATATTGACTTTTCCACAAATTTGGTATGAGTCTTATGTTGTGATATATTTGGAAACCGAGACGCAATGTTAATTTTCATATTTGGTAAAAAATAAGTTATCTACAATTTTGTTTGGTAGCTTATATTGCTTTCACTAGATGCATCAGTGAACGCTATTTAATATGACATGCTAATTTCATAGAAATAACAATGTTCATTTTAAAGCTACAAAATTGCAACTTCGCTGGGCAGAAAAAGTGTTAGAAAGAGATGATAAAGTATCCATGAGAACCTTTACTGCAATTTAAGAGTGGAGTGGACTATAGTAATAAATCATGAAGCCCTTTCACCCTTTCACCGCTCGTGTCGTAATTGTTGGGACCATTGATGTTGGAAAGGGAGAGGGTGGCATTCTCCCATGGAATAAATTTGCCCCCCCCCCTTTTCCATATTTATTTCACTCCCCTCATATCCAAATAGCTTATAGAGGCATCTAATTTTCTAAAAAAATTCCAGGGCAGGGTCATTTCAAATAACTTTTATAGAGTCATATAATTTTAAAAAATCTAGGCGAGAACCACTTTAAATAAACTCTAAGAGTATCTCATTTTAAATTTTTGGGTGGGATACCGACTGAACATAGCTTCTAGAGAAATATAATTTTTAAAATATTCAAAGAAGAGAACCACTCCAAATAGCTTCTACAGGCACTTAATTTTTCAAAAATTTGTTGGGGAATTACCACTTTTAATATCTTTTAGGACATAAAACCCGAACGGGTAGTAAGACGTGGTGCTAAAAAAAAGCTTTTAGAGTAATCTAATTTTCAAGAATTTACACCACTACTAAACCACTATTACTAAATTACTAAAAATAACTTTTAGATTCATCTATTTTCAAAATATTTCCTGGTGAGCACCACTCCCAATAGCTTCTACAGGTATTCAATTTTCAAATATTAGCTGAAGGAGGATCACTCCAAATAGTTCCTAGGAACATCAAAATTTCAAAAAGATTTGGGTATGGAGGGAGGGGGTTAGGAGGATAGCTCCAAATATCTTCTAGGGCATCCAATTTTCAAAGTTTTGTCCATGAATATTTCTTTAACTTGGGGGGGCAATGTCCCTCAAACACCCCATTTATGATCTTTCTACCCTTTTTACGCAATTAAGGTTTTGCCGCCATTGGGTGTAACCTTCCTGTAAAAAAAAAACCCAAGATGGCTGGTAAGTTCGGCGTATGGGCGCTAAGATCCTGGGTGTCTTGCCTCTGTCCAGCCCTGTTCATAAATAAACTAGGTTAAGACACGTCACGCGATGTCACGCTTCAGACAAGAACCACGCAGCCTCTGACCGACAATTATTTATGACGTCGTTTCCAAGACTTTGTACCAAGATTTCACGAAAAAAAAATTCCCTGACTTCTAAGTCATGCGCGTTGATTTCCAACAAATATTCTTGAAAGGCCGTTACTGAGTCTCAAGGGAAAGTCACTTTTAAGATGCTAGAGACCCTGGTTTTATACCAGGTGTTAAGGACCCCGGTTCCAGACCAGAAACATATCAGGTGCTAGGGATCCAGGTTCCATCTCGGGTGCTAAGGAGTCTGGTACTATCTCAGGTTCTTAGGATCCTTGTTCCGTCTCAAGTTCTAGGTACACAGGTTCAGTCCCAGGTGCTAGGGACCCTTGTTCAATCTCCGCTGCTAGGAACCTGGTACCATCCCAGGTTCTTGGGGTCCTTGTTCTGTCTCAAGTACTAGATACACAGGTTCAGTCCCAGGTGCTAGGGACCCTTGTTCAATCTCCGCTGCTAGGAGCCTGGTACCATCCCAGGTTCTTGGGGTCCTTGTTCTGTCTCAAGTACTAGGTACACAGGTTCAGTCCCAGGTGCTAGGGACCCTTGTTCAATCTCCGCTGCTAGGAGCCTGGTACCATCCCAGGTTCTTGGGGTCCTTGTTCTGTCTCAAGTACTAGGTACACAGGTTCAGTCCCAGGTGCTAGGGACCCTTGTTCAATCTCCGCTGCTAGGAGCCTGGTACGATCCCAGGTTCTTGGGGTCCTTGTTCTGTCTCAAGTACTAGGTACACAGGTTCAATCCCAGGTGCTAGGGACCCTTGTTCAATCTCCGCTGCTAGAAGCCTGGTACCATCCCAGGTTCTTGGGGTCCTTGTTCTGTCTCAAGTGCTAGGTACACAGGTTCAGTCCCAGGTGCTAGGTACCCTTGTTCCATCTCCGCCGCTAGGAGCCTGGTACCATCAGAGATTCTCGGGGTCCTTGTTCCGTCTCAAGTGCTAGGTACACAGGTTCACTCCCAGGTTCTTGGGATCCTTGTTCCGTCTCAAGTGCTAGGTACACAGGTTCAGTCCCAGGTGCTAAGTACCCTTGTTCCATCTCCGCTGCTAGGAGCCTGGTACCATCCCAGGTTATTGGGGTCCTTGTTAAGTTCCAGGTGAAAGGTACTCTGGTATCCAGGTACATGTTCATGGTCGAGAGTGAGTCGTCAGATTTATGTCGACACGAACGGCCTAGTGCAATCTAAAGTGGATCTATCTATTATTCATGAGCTTGGGTCGATTGTCTGCGGTCGGGAAGGGTGGACAGTTTAACTGAATCCTTGTTTAGTCCCACTTTTGAGCTACATTCTCTTTACTATAAACAGATAGCTCTATAGGCAGAAACCTTAATAACTTAACCTGGGACAGCAACATTTAACAGTAACTGACTTGCGACTCTTTGAATCACTCAAAGTGAATAATTGTTTCAAAGCTCCTGCTATGCTTTATAATGCATTTTCTTACTTTCTTGAACGTTAAAAACTTACAGAGGCAGTTTAGACGAGGTTGACGCCTTAGCCTGCGTGTCTACCGATGGGACTTATAGATCCTTAAGAGGGGACTAGACCTGTAACCCTTATGTTGATGTGCCTTTGTACTTAAATAAATAAATAACTGTATTGGTATGTCGCTGAGGAACCTAAAGAGTTTTCAGAAAATTGTTTTTGCGTTACATCTTCCCTATTATTATTATTATTATTATTATTATTATTATTATTATTATTATTATTATTATTATTTAGCACCGCGTCTTACTACCCGTTCGGGTTATACGCTTTTCTCTAATAAAGCGATCACCTGCTTCGGTGGCCGCATGATCTAAGGCGCTACTCTCGCAATAGATTGGACTTCTATCAAATCTTATATATATATATATATATATATATATATATATATATATATATATATATATATATATATATATATATATATATATATATATATATTTATCACCAAGTTTTCATACCTATTTGGGCTCTACGCCTTTACCATAATTACCATAGCGCTTTAAAAAATTGGTACGACACAATCATACACACTTTCTCACATAGTTTTTTTTAAATAGTTTGGAACAAAACCTAAAAAAAGATTTGTTTATCAGTAACTTATCTTTAAATGAATTTTTTCTCCAGAAAATAGGTGTACACTGCTTATTTTCATGTATAACACACTCCAGAAATAAACTTAAACAACACTATTAGAGCTATTTTCGAAAAAGTTCAAATTTTCAAAAATTAGTCAACAGTAAACTTCCCTTAATTTTGAACCTTAAAATATTTTAATTTAAAAAACTTGATTTCCCCTCGAGATAACATCTAAATATCAGAATCAAATAGCCAAAGCTATTATTTATGCTTTTAGTGAGGATTACTCCCTCTAGATATCATATTCTGAAAATTATGTCTAAATATCAAGTTTGAACGCAATCCATTCGGTTGTTTCAGTTGCAACCCCAAGCATACACAAATGTTGAATTAAAACAATTTTTTTTTAAATCCGAGGGCACATGAAACGTCAAGATTCATAATAATCTCGAGATCAAAAATTTTCACAATTACAATATTTTATCTATGAAAAAGTAAAAATTCATTAGAATAAAGTGATGTTTTAAAATGAAATCTATACCACAGTGCTGCAATGCTGTGGTGAATTGTGTAAGTACAAGTACAAGTAGCTCTTCACATTAGGAGCAAAACTCTAAATGAACTAGCTCCGCTAGTGATACTCTGACCGTCGTGTGGATGTCAACTTTAAGCTCTTTGAAAAGGTTAATATCTCTTCTTAAGTCAATTCATACTTTGCTAAATAATGACGTCACGTTCCATTTCATGTAGGTTGTAGTAGTTTGATTCAATGGAGACCCTGACTGGAGTTGTATAGGCAATCCTCATAGCATCGCTACTTGGCGGTTAGTAAACACTAGTTTCTCTAATCACAATCGTGAAAATACTGACTGGTTAGTTATTTATATATTTCTAGGCACTTTTCTGTGTATTTCACAGGTTTATTACTATGAAAATCCAAATAATAGCAATTATAAATTTTGAAATTTGAATAAAAATGTTACCTTACAACATTGAGTTTAGATACGTTAATTTTGAATATAGCATATATATTTTTTTAATTGCTGCAGAAATGTGAGTAGCCTGATTTGGAGCAGGGATAATATACCAGAAAAGTGCAAGGGAGTGATCTACAATGCCTATTATTTACAAATATTGACATATGTCGCTGAAACGTGGGTAATGAAGGAACAGAATGCAGGCGAGTGAAATGATATTTCCGAGACAGCATATGACAGGATGAGAAATAAGAAGAATAGTAAAGGAAGAGCCAGTCCAGGAGAGGATAGAGAATGCACGACTAAAGTGGTATGGCCAGGAAGATATTAGATATGGAGGTGGGTGGTAGGAGAGAGGAGAAGACTGGGCAATGTCAACATTCTTGAGATAAGCAGCAAGATAGCAGGTACGAAATATCGTATACGATGAGCATTCACACGGTAGTTGTTTTCATCCTTGTTTTGGTAATAGTTAATGTCATCTACAACAAAAATACTTACTTGTGTGTATACATTCAAAGTACAATATATATTTTGAAACAATTTGGCATTTTTAAAACTCTATTAGCCCGCATTTAATTAAAACCCTATTAGCCCGCATTTAATTAAAACCACTTCCCTCAAACTTTTTTTTCCCCCCCAAAACAAAAATATTTGGTTTTACTTTTGTTTGGGAGACGAGGAAATCAGAGTTTGATGCCTCCCAGGGAGGCCAATTATCACAGTGGTGTAATTGTGGTGCTTTCTAGTGAGGCCAATTATCACAGTGGTGTATTGTGGTGCTTTCTAGTGAGGCCAGTTATCACAGGGGTGTATTATGGTGCTTGTGGGCGGGAGTGGAGTCAAACTTGGTAAAGTGTAATCGATATTGTGGTGTGTCGGTGGACGGGGTTATGCGGTGGTGTGTATGTGAGGGGGGGGGAGTATCGAACCCCCTCCATTCGATGGACACCGACATTGTCGACGGAAATGCAGGCACCCAATAGGCCAAGATTCTATACCTACCGAAAAACATTTTTGTATAGTAGGTTTGTGTACTGGCTACCAAATTAATAGGGTCCAGGCAAGTTGTTACTAAGTCCAACACAAATTTTATTAGCGACGTAATATATGGTATAGGGATTGGGATGGTAACTTAGAGGAAATGCCCCCATATTAAGGTGAAGAGGTGGAAAACCACACCCCCATTCTCTCTCTGCACCCCGGAGAGATTCGAATCTCCTCACTGGCAATCCAGTTAGTGTGGTGTTGATACCTTCCTTCGACCTTTTGAATATCGTTGCAGGTCTATTTCAGTTCTTTATATATTATTTATTTTGATGGTTTGAAAAATTTTAAGCTAGTCTTTAATTATATTTAACATTTCATTTTAAGAAAAAGTATTGTAATCGTGAACATTTTTTACCTTGAAATTAAGATGTATATATACTATTTATATGCTCCCAAACCCAAAAAAGTAGATTTTACAATTGTCTGTCCTCATGACTCCCTGGCCCTAAATACAAAATAGTTTTATGAATTTTGTTTAAACTGGATATTTAGATGTTATATTGCTTTCCCATCTCAGGACTTAAAAAAAAAAATTATACTAAAGGGGGCTTACTGATTACGGTTTTATATAAAAAAATGTAATACCTATTTTAAAAATGACTTAATTATTTGCTTTAGAATGGGTATCGGTCAAGTTTTTTTACAATATAAATAATTTTATACATTTGTGTTTCTTAAAAGATTTATTTAGTAGTCGTTATAATGATGTCCGATTAAAAATAAAAAGCTCAAACTTTCTTGTTATAAATTTATATCTGGAGATTATTTTACATGATAAATAATAATGTTTGTTTATTTTTCTAAAAAATAATTAATTTAAGGGTAGTCTACGATGAGCAATTCTTAGAAAATTTGGAATTTCCTGAAAATGGCCTTGAATATTTTGTTCAAAATTACTGGGGAATTATGTTTCTTGAAAACTAATATATTTTTATATTTACAAATATAAATAATTTTAGATTAGTTTACGAAAAACTGTTTTATAAAAATTTGGGACTAAAAAGATACTTTTAATAATTTTGTTTAAAATTTACATTTGAAGTGTGTTTATTGTGATTAACAAGTTATGTTTGTTTTTACGAAGAAAACTTACTCAAGGTTAGTTTACTGAAAGACAAAATTTGGAAATGTTTTCCAAGCTCTAATAAACTATACGAGAAAGTTTGTAAGGTTGTGTAGTATCATTTATTTTGGAGTGGATTGGCTTGTTTGCTATTTTTAAGGTAAATATCACATTGATTAATTTCAATCAAAATAACTTTTCTTCGAGGAAAGCGCCCAAATTTAGGACTAAGGAAAATTGGCTTTAAATACACTTTAACACAATTTGGCTATCCAAGCCATTCACAAAAAATTGTAAAGATACTGGTACTTAAAAAAAAGTGTGGGGGTTTATTTTATGATTTAAAAGCTACTTTTGGTTTGCCCTTTCTGCAAAGAGCGATTCTAATAATTAGTATTGTTTATTTTTTACATTCCAATGATATGCAAATTTTTGTTCTAAATTACACACAGGCCTAGTTGTGGACCTTCCTTAATATTTAACATTTATGCCCCCATTGAATGTTTATTTGGCTCTCACTAATAAATAATTTTGTTCACAATAAATATTATCGAATATTTATTTTATAGCAATAACATTTTTAGAGATGGTCCCAATTTTTTTAAATTTAAGAACAAAGTTTGAAACTTCAAATAATACATATGATTACCTCACAAAAATAAATTTTAAAAAAAATTCAAAAGTTGCGTGAGTACCCTTGGGAGTGCGAAAAACATAAAATATGATTGCGCCGTGGTGCGTCACTGCATCACACATGCATTATCTACATATACGCATTGCGAATTGGCGTATTGAAACTTGCCTCTAATGGAAATACAGTTGCGACTCCTATAGAGTTACTTTTTTTTCTTTTTTTTTTTTTTACATTTCCGCCTCCCGAGCTTTTCATTATACGAGATGGGTGAAGAGGAACGAAAGGGGAAAAAAGATTCGTTTGCGTTTGCATTTCAAGGGGGAGCTTTTCTTTTTACTATAAAGTACCAATTTAACTAGCCTTCACAACCCCATCCGTTCAAAGTGATTCCAGTTGTGAAAATAGCAGCTGTGTGGGAGAACTGTGATGCCCATGAAAATTGGAGACATTTACTAATTTATCTAAGGGCTTCAGCATATCAGCTTCATTTTCACATTTAATTTGACTAAAAATTAATCTGAAATCGATTAACCTACAACGCACGTTATAACAATATTATACTCTCTATAATATGTTATTGAAATCAAGTATCTCTCTGCCTTTAAAATATTTTCCGAACAAATTCGATTCAAGGTATTTACTTTTAATTGAACCATTTCGTTTACATTTCACAGCCATTTACTTATAGGTAAACATTTTTCAAACAATCATGCTTGGTCAATTCTCATTATTTCATTGTAAATACAAATATTTAAAGAAACTATCGAAAATGACACGCTGGCGCTTACATTTTTTTTCTTCCAACCATTTTCCGTCCATAAAACGCTGGTTGTTATCAATACTATAGAAATCTGCTTCAAGCTCGTTGTGTCAATTGTGACTATCTTAACTCCTTTGTGAAAAGATGTGATTATATATGTATAAATTTCATGCTTTATTACTTTATAATAGCAAGAGAAAGTATTGTGATCGTGAAAATAATAATTTATCTTGATATTATGACTAATTTTTACGTTCTATGTGAAAACGAACCCAAAAAAGTCTTATCATACTGTACCTGGCTACGGATCCAAAACAATTTGATGGATTTTGTTCATATTTGATAGTTATATTTAATAGGTCTATAACATACAACTTTTTATTTACCTTAGCCCCTCAATTAAGGGTAGTTTACTGATGAGTAATTTTTTTAAATTTCAATTATTTCAAAAATGGCTCTGCCGGTTTTGTTTAAAATGCATATATACGATTTGTTTGTTATGACAAATAGCACTATATAATTGGTTTTTGGGTAAAAAGTCGTTGAAGGGTAGTTTACTGATGACTGATTTTTCAAAAACTTGAAATATTAAAAAAAATTGCCCTGAAGATTGAATTCAAAATGGGAATCTGTGAATAGTTTTTCATTATAAATAAAAATACGTTTTTATTTTTACAATAACAAATAATTTTAGAGTAGTTTACAAATAAAATTTTTTGAAAATTTGAATTTTTCAAGTATATTTGAACAATTTGGTTTAAAATGTATACATTATATTATAAAGATTGAGTGTTGTGTGATTAACAAGATGATGTGTTTGTTTTTATAAGTAAAGCTTATCTGAAGGTAGTTTAGTAAAAAATCATATTTTTTAACAGGGCCATGATAGAACATTTGAATAAAATCGAAGCTTGTTTTAGTGGTTTTGAAACTTGAGAACTACCATTCCCATAATAAACTATAGCAGGGGGAGTATATTTCATTTGGAGTAGTAGGACTCCGTTGGATTCTAATGTCCCGTTGTCGATATGCCCCTGTGTGAGCCTAGTGGTGCTTGTCAATGACATGAATAGCTGCTACCAAGCAGTACAGTGTGCGTAGTGTAGGACTAGTCTCGCCTGATGTTGGGTGGGGTCATCGAAACAGGAAGGGGGGAGTTGGGGAGAAATCACAGGTCTCGACTTTTAATGGAGATTCACACGTTTGCGAAAAACAAGGGCACAACAGAAACGTAATCACGTGACGATATCTAAACCAATCATAAGATTTCTGCCCAATTTATGTAAACCGCTCTGCTCTCGTTCAACTATACCCTGATTCTTATTGGAAGAACAATTAAGAAAATTCAATCATATTTTATTGTGGCCAACATTGATAACATGTTATTATTATCATGTGTTATTCTATAGGTATTGATAATATCTATCAAAAGTGACAGCTGCAGATAAAATGACTAAAGTGGTGTATGAATATTTTTTTTTTAATTAGTCACTTTCAGATACTGTTCCTCCTACCAGAATCAAGGTACCCGAAATGCATGTTATAATGCTTACAGAAGGGAAGCACGAGAACAAACTAATCATGTACCTATAATTTAGGTCACACCATGATTTTGATTACTAATTAACAGATTGGGTTGTCGCGTTTCGAGAGGTATATCTAAAAAAAAAAATTGATTAGTTGACACAAACTAAAATCGTAAGTTTAGGATGATTTCTAAAGCTGTTTGCTGCTGACACATTACTCTACGGGAACTAGAGCCAGCGACACGAGGGTCACTGGATGAGATGTAAACATTCTCTCTTATACGAGCAGGGCTTTGGGACGTCATCTGTAGCATCCTCCTGGGCCGATCACAAAGTTCCCAAGACTCTAGGTGAGAGGATTGATGGGTCTGGGCAGCCTCTCTTAGAAGGACTGTGAAATATTCGTAAGTGATCCTTGATATTTATTATTTCTAGGTCTTTATGCAGATTCTCATTGGTGACGTATCAGGGTGCGTCAAAAATGGTTCTCAGGCATAGGTTATGGAATGACTTCGTCTTTTTCATATGCATGGCTGCCATTTGTTCCTGTGCAGGTCAAAAATAGTCGAGAATTGGCCTGAGTAGCTTAGTTACTAGTACCGTGCCAGACCGTTCCTCATGGACGGGTGCTTTGCTAATCCAGCAAAGGGCCTAGGACTCCAACTAGGTTCAGCTTGAATGGTTTTGGTCGAAATACCCAATAAAATGTGTAAACCAACCGACCAAAATCAGTGCGCATGCGCTGTAGAATTTGAGACGAGCAGTAACATTCGTTGACTGTCGCAACACACATTGCTTCTTCACTCAAACAGATGCTCTCTATTTTCTGCGAATTTGTGAATCAAGCTTTAGTTTGAGCTTTAGTGAGAGCCAATCAACGTTCACAACCAATTGTAAGATTTTGTTTGGTAGGAAATAACTTTAAAAAAAAAAATACTAACATGCTGACAACATCGATAGCATTTTACTTTATTAGTAATATTATGTCATAGGTTTTGATACGACACATCAACCGTGAAAGTTGCAGATCATATAGCCTTATGCATTAATAAATTAAAATGGTTTCGATAACTTTTGTAACTGTCATAAAAGCTCCTTCGCTTCTAATTTGTTTGCCCTAAAAAGAGCAGTCTTACTTTGATGGACTACACAATAGCCATATTTTAAAACATAAGTCGTAATGAAACCATTCAAAGTAAGCGTTCTTCCTTTGAGGATAAGGATGTGGTCTTGGGGATTGTTAAGCCACTCAACAAAGTCTGCATTCTATTGCTGACGAACGTTTGAATACAGCTTAATTGTTTAGCATCGTAATAATCCACACGCACTGACGATGTTTTCATACTTAATTCACTTACAAAACTCGTACTGAAACAATGATGGCAACTCTCAAGAAATAACCAGTTCCGTATACACAATGAAATACATTTACAAGGTAATGGTTTTCACCCTTGTTTTAAGAATAGTAATTTAATGTTACAAGTACGGATGAAATTATTAAAAAAAAGTTTGTGTCCATAAATCAAAAGTTCAACGCCTATATTTTGAACTAATCTGACATATTTTTTTAATTATGAATACAGCTATGGAATACATTTAATTAAAACTCCTCTCAAATTTGTTTTCAAAACAAAGATATTTCGTTTTACTTTTGTTTGAAAGACAAGTTAATCACTGTTCAATTTACTAATGTATAGATAGTGTATCCCTTCTCCGTATGTGTTTGTACTTTTAACACGGCTGCTAACTTGAACAAACGCTACTACCAAATCACGCACGAGTTTCCATGTACTTTTAACACCTGCCGCTAACTTGAACAAACGCAACTACCAAATCACGCACGAGTTTCCATGATTGCTATTTGTATTATTAAAGGCTGGTTTTCACGACGGTAGTACTATCATGATAGTTTACGATAGTAGGGGCCTATATCAAAATAGTCAGCTGTTTACAAGTAAAGCTAAAAATAATACTGTGTTAGCGAGATAGTTGGTTACAAAATGGCTTAGGCTATGCAATGCGTGGTTAATATTGTTCGACAACTAGTGGAAAATGAGATTAGTAAACGACTTAAAAAGAAACGAATATGGATTATAAAATGTCTAGGAAGGTTTCAGTGTTCACTTTATCTCACAAGCAAGGATACTTCTGGTAATGCTCAAGGAAAGCCATCATGTCGAATTCAGACATACTGCAAGCTAATGTACACCACGCACTCACAGTAAAAAGAAAAACCCACTAACTACTGCAAAACAAAAACAACATCAGAGCTTCTTTAAAACAGAACAAAAACATCTCCACTATGATGGGAGTGAGCTGATGGGCGTTTCCATGGTGATAGTTGAGGTGTTCAATAGTACTTCTATCACTATCGCCATTGTCTGGCCAGTTTATTGCTATCACTATCGCCATTGTCTAGCCAGTTGACTGCTATCACTATCACCATTGTCTGGCCAGTTTATTGCTATCATTATCGCCATTGTCTGGCCAGTTTATTGCTATCACTATCGCCATTGTCTAGCCAGTTGACTGCTATCACTATCACCATTGTCTGGCCAGTTTATTGCTATCATTATCGCCATTGTCTGGCCAGTTTATTGCTATCACTATCGCCATTGTCTAGCCAGTTGACTGCTATCACTATCACCATTGTCTGGCCAGTTGACTGCTATCATTATCGCCATTGTCTAGCCAGTTGACTGCTATCACTATCACCATTGTCTGGCCAGTTTATTGCTATCATTATCGCCATTGTCTAGCCAGTTGACTGCTATCACTATCGCCATTGTCTAGCCAGTTGACTGCTATCACTATCACCATTGTCTAGCCAGTTGACTGCTATCATTATCGCCATTGTCTAGCCAGTTGACTGCTATCACTATCGCCATTGTCTGGCCAGTTTATTGCTATCACTATCGCCATTGTCTAGCCAGTTGACTGCTATCACTATCACCATTGTCCGGCCAGTTTTTAATTAGGCTGGAATTTGTTAGTAATCAACAATTATTATTGTAGGACGAAGAATTTATCCTTGTGTGGAGACAACGTTAGAATAAGCGGTCGGAGCAAGAATGTTCAAGTCATTATTTACAAGCTGGCACATCGCACTTTGTTACCTGGATAGTAATATCGTGACACTAATATTACAATTTTAACGGGTGTATTTGATTAAAAAAAAATTGATGTTGGTATCCTAATTTATCTTATAGGGGCCAAGAGCAATGACAACCACCGATGAAGGTCTTCAGGGTATTACTGTCGGAATACCGGCTGACTTAGGTAGGGTCTCTAGGGTATCACTGTTGGAATACTGGCTGACTGAGTGTATCTAGGGTATTACTGTCGGACTACTGGCTGACTGAGTGTAGGTAGGGTATTACTGTCGGAATACTGTCTGACTGAGTGCAGGTATGGTATTACTGTCGAAATACTGGCTGACTGAGTGTAGGTAGGGAATTACTGTCGGAATACTGGCTGACTGAGTGTAGGGTCTCTAGGGTATCACTGTTGGAATACTGGCTGACTGAGTGTAGGTAGGGTATTACTGTCGGAATACTGGCTGACTGAGTGTAGGTAGGGTATTACTGTCGGAATACCGGCTGACTTAGGTAGGGTCTCTAGGGTATCACTGTCGGACTACTGGCTGACTGAGTGTAGGTAGGGTATTACTGTCGGAATACTGGCTGACTGAGTGTAGGTAGGGAATTACTGTCGGAATACTAGCTGACTGAGTGTATCTAGGGTATTACTGTCGGACTACTGGCTGACTGAGTGTAGGTAGGGTATTACTGTCGGAATACTGGCTGACTGAGTGCAGGTATGGTATTACTGTCGGAATACTGGCTGACTGAGTGTGGGTAGGGAATTACTGTCGGAATACTGGCTGACTGAGTGTAGGGTCTCTAGGGTATCACTGTCGGACTACTGGCTGACTGAGTGTAGGTAGGGTATTACTGTCGGAATACTGGCTGACTGAGTGTAGGTAGGGAATTACTGTCGGAATACTAGCTGACTGAGTGTATCTAGGGTATTACTGTCGGACTACTGGCTGACTGAGTGTAGGTAGGGTATTACTGTCGGAATACTGGCTGACTGAGTGTATCTAGGGTATTACTGTCGGACTACTGGCTGACTGAGTGTAGGTAGGGTATTACTGTCGGAATACTGGCTGACTGAGTGTAGGTAGGGTATTACTGTCGGAATACTGGCTGACTGAGTGTAGGTAGGGTATTACTGTCGGAATACTGTCTGACTGAGTGTAGTTAGGGTATTACTGTCGGAATACTGCTGACTGAGTGTAGGTAGGGAATTACTGTCGGAATACTGGCTGACTGAGTGTATCTAGGGTATTATTGTCGGACTACTGGCTGACTGAGTGTAGGTAGGGTATTACTGTCGGAGTACTGGCTGACTGAGTGTATCTAGGGTATTACTGTCGGAATACTGGCTGACTGAGTGTATCTAGGGTATTACTGTCGGACTACTGGCTGACTGAGTGTAGGTAGGGTATTACTGTCGGAATACTGGCTGACTGAGTGTAGGTAGGGTATTACTGTCGGAATACTGGCTGACTGAGTGTAGGTAGGGTATTACTGTCGGAATACTGTCTGACTGAGTGTAGGTAGTGTATTACTGTCGGAATACTGTCTGACTGAGTGTATCTGGGGTATTACTGTCAGAATACTGGCTGACTGAGTGTATCTGGGGTATTACTGTCGGAATACTGGCTGACTAAGTGTATCAAGGGTATTACTGTCAGAATACTGGCTGACTGAGTGTAGGTAGGGTATTACTGTCGGAATACTGGCTGACTGAGTGTAGGTAGGGTATTACTGTCGGAATACTGGCTGACTGAGTGTATCTGGGGTATTACTGTCAGAATACTGGCTGACTGAGTGTAGGTAGGGTATTACTGTCGGAATACTGGCTGACTGAGTGTATCTAGGGTATTACTGTCGGACTACTGGCTGACTGAGTGTAGGTAGGGTATTACTGTCGGAATACTGGCTGACTGAGTGTATCTAGGGTATTACTGTCGGACTACTGGCTGACTGAGTGTAGGTAGGGTATTACTGTCGGACTACTGGCTGACTGAGTGTAGGTAGGGTATTACTGTCGGAATACTGGCTGACTGAGTGTATCAAGGGTATTACTGTCGGAATACTGGCTGACTGAGTGTAGGTAGGGTATTACTGTCGGAATACTGGTTGACTGAGTGTATCTAGGGTATTACTGTCGGACTACTGGCTGACTGAGTGTAGGTATGGTATTACTGTTGGAATACTGTCTGACTGAGTGTAGGTAGGGTATTACTGTCGGAATTCTGGCTGACTTAGAGTCTCTAGGGTATCACTATCGGAATACAGGCCGGCTGGGGGTATCTATGGAATTATGTTGGAATAATGCCTGACTGAAGATTTATAGGATATCATGTTGGAATAATGGCTGACTGAGGATCTCTAAGATATATATTATGTTGGAATACAGGCTGACTGTGGATTTATAGGGTATTATGTTGGAATAATGGCTGACTGAGGATCTCTAAGATATTATGTTGGAATATCAGCTGACTGATGATATCTAAGATATTATGTTGGAATATCAGCTGACTGAGGGTCTCTAAGATACGTATTATGTTGGAATTTGGGCCTCCTTGGGAACTCCAAGGAGCTCGTCATTAGACAAAGTCCAGCACTGGTCCACAGTACATTAAATCAAGAAGTCCTATGGGGGGGGGGGGGGGGTAGCAGATGCTTCATGACACGCAATACTCACAAAGTTAACTTCCCTGGCCTGCCTCCAGAGTTGAGGGTTGAGGGAGGCCGACTAGAGGTCAACCTGGTTCCATCTTGCCTGTCTGGTTGGATGAGTGGTCAGGGAGACGAACTGCAGTTCCGGGAGTAAATGGTTCGTGATAGATGCAACCATTCAAAATAAATGGGAAATTTAGTTTTATTCACATGGAAATAACATAATTAACTTCAGAGAGTTTGAGTTTTATCTTTATTATTAACAATCTTCTCTTGCTATTGAACCTGGTTTATAAATTTATATTATTTCTTAAAAAGTTAATCTAATATTATTACTATTATTAGTATTACTGTTATTATTAACATTTAATGTGTTTCTTTTGGTAGTAAATAACACGTAGAACTGTTAATAATCTTGTGTTAAACACACAAGTTAATAAAACTGTGTCACTATTACTTTTTTAAAGTTTTAGAACGCGTTTCTCTAATGCCGGGATCACGATCAACTTAACTTTTACTTAACGTAGTGTTCACTTAAGGTTCACTTAACTTAAGAAAACATGTGTGATCACGATTCACGTAACTTAACGTAACAACTCAAGCCAAACATCTGTATTCTAGATTATTTTGGTCTGTAATTTGTACTTTTTATAAAGTGATGATCTATGAATGTTTACTGTTTTCTATCGATATAATAAATATTTATTATTAAACTTTTTTGATAAATTTAGCTTTCCTATTTTAGTTTAATTATTTTATTTCAATGTCCGCTAACTACTGTAGAAATGACGCTAAAGAGTAGACCATGGTCATAAAACCAACAAATGAATTACTAAATAGCCCTGTAGACGTCACTCGCATAATGATTGGCTGGCTGGATCACGTGATACTCTTCATGTAACGTTCACTTAACGTGAGAGAACTCCCATGACATCTATTAAGTTAAGTGAACTGTAAGTGAACGTTAAGTTAACTGCATCGTGATTTCTTTAATTTAAAAACACGTGGAGGACCTTTACATAAAGTTACGTTAAGTTAACCTTAAGTGAACGTTAAATTGATCGTGATCCCGGCATAAGGTGTGGATGTAGGGAACATGATTTAAAAGCAGTTTTTTTTCGAAGCTTGTTTTGGACAAAAATAAAATATTGCTTCAATACAAACATCAAGTTTAATTTTAATCACATGGTGGTATTAACAGTTAAATCATTTTTATTTTGTAATAGTCATTCTTAAGGAAAAGTATTGAATAGAGGATGCTGAAATTTAGTTTCGCAAGACATGCATAAAAAAATATACACAGTCAAGTTATTATAAATTGTTAAATAAAAATTGATTTAGATACACAATGAGTTCAATAGTGATTAAATTATATCAGTTTAACAGGGTTATCTGGAAATAGGTAAACTTCAGGAAATTTGCTTTGTCAGGGAAAAGCCAAAGTAGAGTCGGTGAATGTTATCAAATTTTGTGGTTTTTGTTTTTTTCATATTCACACAAAAAAAGTAACTTTTATATAGTAGTCAAAATAACTTTTTTTTTCCCTTACAATTAATATAACGAATCTCTTTAAACACAGTTTAGCATACTAATCTCATTTTCAAAGTCATTATATGATTTTCATGTCGTCTTTCCACCCTCTCTACCGCGCTTTTAGACAAAGTAGTGCCATGGTTATGCGCATGCGTGAGATCTCTTTTACGTTCTAGTAAGAAGAAATTAAAATATAACGTGTTTCACAACAATTTTAAACTGTGTTAGTGCTAGACGATCTTTTAATGGCTCAACACGATATCTATTAAATCCATCCTATATCGTACTACCCAATATTGCATCACTATTGGCTGAAATAATTTAAAGTTTAAACCCTTCTTAGAGTGGCATGATTTCAAAATTGTAACGATACTGATTTGGACCCCTCTCATATATTTAAAAAGTCATGGATGAAGTACATTTTTATTTAAAGTATTGTCTGTAACTTATTCTTTTAATAATTCATCCGTGGATAATCACGCACTTTTTAGAAATAATGTCGAAGGATTGGACCGTTAAAACTTATTTTTTATTTCAAAATTTAACTCCGTAGTGTTTACCAAAAACAAGCAAGAGACGTTAGCTCCCTATACCCAATAGGAAGCTAGCCTTCATGACACCTGTTGCCAGGACGCTTTCGATTTGTTGGTTTTGACACTGGTCACAAGAGGTTCAAGGGGCAAGGGGTAGGTCATATATAAGCTGCTTGTGCGTATGAATATAGAGAGTAGTCACATAAATTTACACAGTTCAGGTAGAAAATATAGTAATATTTTTCTCTGTTGAGTTACATTACTAATAGTGCCGGTGACATAAACCTACAGAACGTTGTAATAAACCAGTGCCATGATCTAAGTAAATCGTGTGCAATATTAAAGGTTTTATTTATTTAATTAAATTATCTCACATAATAATTCCGTACCGCTTTAATTAGTGCTCGATCACGGGGCAATTATCAGCTGACTAAACGGTATAACTTTAAATGGCGCCTCAAGCAAACGTGGGGCATAATAATAATTCCGTATCATCATAATTGACGCTCGATCACGGGGCTATAAATACCAATTATCTCACAATCAATTCAATAACGTTTTAATTGGCTCCCAATCGCGGGACAGTTATATCTCAATAATACCGTAACGTTGCAATTGGCGCTCGATCACAGGGCTATAATAAATACACAATTATCTCCACAATCAATTCCAAGAACGATCCCAAAATATTATTAATAATTGATCATAATGTTCTAGAAATATTATTGCATTAAGTTGTGATCTTAGTAAAATAATGTTATCAATATTTATATATAGGCCTATCATGGCTGGAAAAGTTGGAAATTGGTTCTGGAAAACCTGCAAATTCAGGGAATTTTAAAACTTAGTTTTGCTGGACACCCTGTCGGAGCAATAGCTTTTTAATTTAACTCTAATAATTCTTTTGCAGCGTTCTTGTCATCGGTAAAGTCTTTTTCGAAAATGTGACGCCTTAGACTATTTGACCACGATATTTTTTTAATTAATAGTCAATGATAATTTCAAGTATGATTTTGAAATGTTTCCATCGTGAGATTTCTTTTAAGTGTGCCGAATGAACTGATGGCTTATTGGCCCCACTATTTTAAAACCTAAGAAACCAGGAATAAAAACAGATTATCATTTTCATTTACACACAGAAAGGGTATCAATGTTTATATGTTATAATAACTCACTACCAGAAATATAAATAAAAACAATTTTAAATATATAATCAGTTCAATAGTGATCAAACTATGTGTTATTTATTTTTTATTTGTTTGAGATTTTCAACGTGCACGTTATGAACTGATTAATTATATCAGCACAGGATAATTTCTATGAGCGAGCGCGAAAGGGCCTACCGATTTTCCCGGTAAAGGTATTTTTATATAATTTCCAAGGTTAATTTACATGTCACAATCGACATGGGACCGATAGTTTTAGGCTTACTTCCCCTCCGCAGGAAGTTGTGCTACGGATTTTTATCGCTCAAGAAAAATCCGTCAATTCCAGCGGGGTTTGAACCCACGAATATTAAGTCCTGAGGCGAGCACTCTACCCCATGACCCCCGAGGTCGACAAATTATATCTGTATAAGCTATATAGACGTGAATGATACATAAATTTAACGTTCCTGGTGATTATAGGGCTGCTACCTATCGCTCTTCTTAGAAACTATGTTAATAAGCATCTTTCAGCGTCTATCAAAGCAAATAAAAGGATTTAAAAACAATCGTTGTTTTAATTTATTTTAAGTTTTTGGTTTATTGTCACTAAAATTTCACGTCCTTTGGGCTAAAGATGAACCAATTATCTGACAGCTAGGTAAAGTTACCAGATCTACTTTGATGTATCCATACACCAAACCATAGCCTGTGATCTGTAAGCTCGTATGTTCAACATTTGTCACTTTTGATACTCCAAACTTTCACAGAAAACTTTGTTTTTACATTTTTTCTTAATTTTTTTTTTTACATTATCGACATATGAAATTATTAAAATAACCGTCCGGTTTTTTAATTTTTGGGTATGGCTTATGTAGTTCACTTAAAAATGAAAAATAAGAACTTCTATAAGGTTGCCTTGACTTTTTAAATAAATATGGTTAACTGGACAAAATGAGGGGGATTGATGACGTCATACAACTCGTGCTCATGCTCTTACAAAATAAAACCTTTTTATTTTGAAGCTAAATTATAAAATAAATGGTACGGTGCACCGCAAAGACTTTTTCTCTCTTTAATCTTAAAATATACATTTACTAAAAACTCATAATTTGTGAAAATAAATAATATACACTGTTGCAAAAGCACTGCACCAGCGAGCATAAAAAAATGTATTAATATACACTGTTATACAAACATTGAGAAAAGAGGAGCATCTATGTCCACCAAAAAGCATAACAATCAAATTCATTTGCAAAGATGTAAATAAAATAAAATATAGCTAAGAAAATATTGATTTTATAAAAATATTTTTCAAACAAATTAGTTTTATATTTAATAGTACTGTACTGCTGTACATCTTTACTGTGATTACTATGCATCTCAAATAGTTACGGAGACATAAATCAAAATTGGAGATATCTGCTGATGTAAAGTAAGTACCCTCAAAGTCGTTTTTATTTAAAAATGAAAATTACGGATTTTGAGAAAATTGATTTTTTTTCTCATTTTGCCCTTCAGTAAACTATTAAGAACTAAGAAATGTTAGTGTTAGATGTCTAATTCCAAAAACATCTCGGGGATACCATATGAAAACCCTAGACAGAAAGTTTTAGCCCTATCGGTAAAATGGTTTCGGCTCTAGGACGAGATACAGACATAGGGCATCGCTAAAACTACTTTTTCGGTTTCAGGGGGTCATGAAACGTCGACATTTACCAAAATCTCTAGTTCGATTTTTTTGACGAGGGGTCGGGAGAAAGTAAAAAACATGTATTTACTGGTATATTATGAATTATGATTTATGAGGTCCAGTTATAAGAAGTAATAAGTGTGACTATAACACTTTTTAATTTATTATTTCATGCATTATGATATATCTTGTTGCCACAACCGCAAAACAAAATACATGATAGTTTTATTAATATTTTTTGTTCTTTCATTTTGTCATTAATAATACAATAATACATTAATACTTAAAGAACTATTATTATTGGAATCTTTAGCCAACTCTTTTGAATAACTATATAGGTTTACGAAGCAAATAAAAATTATTTCTACAAGGGTTGAAATTAGTGACTTTTTAGTCATTATTTGCAAAGAAAAGTATTTTTAGCTATTCTAAAAAGCTATTTGTAAGGCAATAAAAATATATCTTTGTGTAACCCACCTTAATAAATTATAAGACCGGGATTTTAGAACAAACTGTGCACACAGCTCAGGAACAATGTCTTATGAAAATAAGCGCTTATAGATTTGTAATTTAAACATTTATAAAATAGTCATCTAATATTTTAATTACGTTAAAATTATTATTATCATTATTATTATTATTATTATTATTATTATTATTATTATTATTATTATTATTATTATTATTATTATTATTATTATTATTATTATTAGCACTGCATCTTACTACCCGTTCAGGTTATACGCACTTACGCTAATGTGTAATGGTAGGGTGATTGTGAGATTAGATGGAGGACCTACGGTTTAACGTGGAATCCGAACCACGGTGGAGGCCTGGCATTACATAAATTGAAGAGCTGTGCTCATTACACGTCTTGTCAGAGGTAAAGGAAGGGTTTGGCAATCATTATCACGTTAAAAGAGAAGACGATAAAATGCTCTTCTTTTAATATCAAATGAAAGCAGATCCTATTGATAATGATGAATTAAATAAATAAAATGGTGGTAGTTTGAAAACGATCACTTTCAAAACGGCAAATTATTATTGATGGTAATAGAAATAGTTTCTAAGACTGTCGGTAGTTAGCAGCACTGCGGTCGTAAGAAATGTTAGGCCTCGTTATACTCCTTAAAATTCGTGTGGTTACAGTTCTTACCACTTTTAATTTTACTCTCTCTCCATAGGTATGGACAGTGGTGACAGCTAGGAATCTATCCATCAATCCATTCGCCAAACCACATGATCTGCAAGACCATATGTTGAGTTATTTTTAAAATACTTTTGTTAGTCAAAAAACCCCGTCTCGGTGGTGTAGTTAGCTGACGCGCAAGTTCTGTGTTTAGCTAGGTTGCCGAGAACGGGTAGATCGAGGTTCGAATATCTCTCGGGTGAATTGAGGTAGTTTTTCCTAAATGGTTTTCCACTCTCCCTTCTCGCAAATGGGGGTTCACTTCCTCTATATTCAACCTTCCCAATTCATAACCCATTAGAGTAATTAGTACTTAAGCGTCTAACCCGAACGGGTAGTAAGACGCGCTGCTAAGTATTATTGTTAGTCAAAACTTTCATAACACCTTTTTCTCCTTAAATTTTTTTTTTTAACATTATTGAAACACAAACAAATGAAAATAACTATATAGATGTTTATTTTTTGTGGAAGTGGCGTCTCTAGTTCACTTTGCTTTTCGAACAAGAGCTTCTAAAATGCTGCGTTCTTTTTAACATCAAGATGAAGAATCAGCCTAAACAAGGGTGGCTCATGACGTCATACAAATTATCTTCGGTCGTGTTCATGCGCGCTTACATAATAAAAAGTTTTATTTTAAAACTAATTTTTGTATGGCTTTTTCTCTCAGTTATTAATATTTAATATAATAATTTTTAATTTATTATTTCATGCACTCGTATTATAATATCTCTTGTTGCTTGTTGCCACAGCCGCAAAACATAATACTTTTAATTATTTTGATCTTTCAATGAAACTCCAATTATACAGTAATCCTTAGTGAAGTATTATTACAATCGTTTGATAATACTTTTTATTGATAGTAACCCGCCTCGGTGGCGTAGTTGGCAAGCGCGCTAGTCGTGCTGAGCTCGACCACCGAGGACGGGGAGATCGAGGTTCGAATCTCGGTCGGGTGAACTGGGGGTGGTTTTTCCTAAATGGTTTTCCACTCTTCCTCCACGCAAATTCGGGTTCACTTCCTCTAAATTCAACCCTCCCAATTCCTAATCCATTAGAGTAATTAGTACTTAAGCGTATAACCCGAACGGGTAGTAAGACGCGGTGCTAAATATTATTATATTATTATTTATTGATAGTATAGTATAACTAAGCAAATTCTAATTATATCCAAATAGGCTGGCATTAGTGACTTTCAGACAATGTTTGCAATAAAGACTTTGATATTTTTATTTTGGTTTTGTTTAGTGGTTTTAGTTAAAATAACCTAATATATATAAAGATTTTCTATGAATTGATATTAAAAATAGATAAATGAAAATACGATGGATACATTTAAAAAAATGGCAATTGGGTTCTTTACCATCATTTATGTTTTCATATCGATTCGCATATCGATGTTAATTTATTTGTCTATCTCTGATTGAATTTCCTTAGATATCCGCAATGAAAGTTCTTTAAAAAATTAAAGTTTATCCAACTTCTACGGAATGCTACTAACCATAGACTTACGGATTGGGACTGAGTTTACACAGTGATCTGTTACTACAAAGTTGATCTTTTACGGACCCTGACTATGGATAAACAACTTTAGGGCTTTTGGCATGTTTATGGGACCTTAACCGTCCGAATAATCTTGTACAGTCATAGAAAATGCGTGGGAAATGTTTATTTATCAAGGTGACGACTGCAGAACCCTTGAAACTATTCGGACACAGCCTTGTGATAGCAATCAAATTACACCCTTCAACTGTTTGACTTTACCGCCCACTCAGATACAAACATTTTGCTTTCTTTAAAAGTGTAAAACTATCACTCGCAAAACGATAGACTCTTTGACTTAAATGTTCGTGAATAAAAGTGTCCGACGTAATAATCTTGATTTGTTGTGGTCGGGATATTTGACCAGTTCAAGAACATAGTCGGACCTAGGGAAAACGAACAGGAACATAGTCGTCTCCTCTCTTGTGCCTCTATAAAGACTGTCTTACGGCGATCCTTCGCCTCTGTTGATTCCTTTGCTTGTGGCCCCTTTTCTTAATTTTCTTCTTCTTCTTGTCAGTGGGGTCGTCCAACATTCTGTTCCAGTGCTTGAACACGACGGGTACGTCGGACAGCGGACCGAGCGCCCCGGTTTGACCCTTGCCTCCAATCACCTTGAGAAACGCCCCTCTTGAGTGCTTCTGGCAACGTCAAATATCTGAGAAAGATAAAACCATTTTAATAATCATGGCTGGACTGAGGGAGTGGTTAACATGCCTGAGCTGGGGGTGTGGTACCTACTTACTGCATTATGATTTGCACACGCTTTTATTTTCTACCGTCCCTCGACGTGAATTTTGCTACATCTCCTTAAAATACACACTCTTAATATTTTCCCCTTACATAGATGGTTTATTGTGTGGGTAGCAGTACTGGCACTAGAACGTATGAATGAGATTTCAATAATACATTTTTAATGGTTCGTTAAATAACTTTGAAAGACTAAATTATGTTTGCCCTGAAATGTATCGGTTATGTTAGTAACCGTTCCCCTGGCTTGTAAGTTTCACCATAGTGGAACCAAGCAAGGTAAATTGCTACCCTTTAGGGTAAACAGAAACTACAAATTGAGGGAATGTTAATACATCGCATATGCAAAGAGCTGTTGATGTGTTTTCGTTGATTCCTCTGTAATTTAAACTGTCAAAAACTAAACTCACCTTCCCATTTTCTCATCGCGAGGCAGCTTTACGTGTAAATTGATGGGAGCACCAAGGTTTTGGCCCTGGACGTCCTTAATATGGCTTCCTTTCAGGGCAGAAGGCGGGACACGTATGATTTTTCAGTTTCAGGACATTTTTGCTGTCAGGCATGAGGACTCCTGGCAAGTCTTCCTCGTCCTTATCAACTTTATTTGGAAACTGATCACCTCCTGATATCTCACTTTCTTCTTCTTTGCTAGATTTGACCTTGTATTTCTCAGACGAAGAATCTTCATTGCTATCGAATTCGTTCGGATGGAACCGCTGCTTTGGATGAACGGTGGGTTCGGTCTCACTAATCATGCTCACTTCGTTTTTTACCGAATTATCTGTTTCGTGTGTTGTTTGTTGTCACTGAAATTATTCGGAAGTACATTCAGTTGTTCGTTCGTAACGTTGTCGGTGAACTCGTGCCTGTATAAAGTATTGTTTGCTTTGTCTTTTAACTGTACTGGGTTTTGTAGATAAACTGTCTTCCTTGTATGCGCTCTTGATTGGTATTACCAAGTCATCTATTCGTACCGCTTCAGTATCTTTTATAATATGGGCAACAATCTTATCCTCCGTTCCAAACAACTTAAATGGTTTGGGTGCTTCATAGTTGTCTTGCTCTTCGTGCAATGACGCCAAAGGTTTTCCACTCAGTTCTGCGTCAACAACGCCCTGCATTTTTGGGTTTTTATCATTGGGGCTGAAATGTCTGTTGTTCGCATTTTCTTCTCTCGTGCTATTGTATTCATCCAACGAAGGGCGTATTGTTTCTTCTCTAAAAAAAGTATATTTTGTGGGTCTGCTTAGCTTTAAGTGTCTTTCTATGTCACCGATATTCAGACTTAACGTAACATTTTGTTGCGGGCTTTTTGACTCCATGTAGGTTGTTTGGTCACTCACTTGTGCAGATTTTATTGCCTCGTTTTTAACAATGTGGGTGATTGAAGGTTTGATTTCAGTTTTGTTAACTGTAGAATTGGTAACGCCTTTCGCCGTGTGATTATTTTTTGTCATATTAATTTGTTCTTTGGTGCTTCTTTCAGTTTCAAAATCTGTTTTTGGTATTGATGGCACTGCCTTATCGGTAGTCCCCTCGTTTACAAACGAAGTGTTTACTTTTTCTTCTAGAGGAACTACTTTAACTAAAGGTGTATGTGTATTTATTTTGTGGTTGGGCTCTTCTGTGGTATTTGATTGCACAGTTGAAACAATGGTCCCGTTGTCATTTCTCAACCTTTGCTTCATTTCTGCATCATTTGTGACATTCATATTCACCCATATGAATTATTGTTTTCTGCCTGAAGCATCCGAACCGTTATCGGTTTAAATAACATCTTACTGTTGTCTACAGATGTAAAAGGTCGCCCTTGGTTTCATCTTCCGTTCCGGTTTTGTATCGAAACGTAATATTGTCATAATTGAGTTTTCCCGATATAGTGTACGAATTCTTTAGTTGTGTGGTGGGGAGTATTATATCTATTGTATTCGCAGAATTTATATTGTTTTTGTATTCATTAAATAATATTCTGTTCGCTACTTCTTTGTGGCTGCTTATATTTTTTAATCTATTATTTTGAATATTATGTTTATTGGTAATAGCGCCGTTTCGTTTGTACAAGCTTTCGTACGAAGAAGCACTAGGCATAAACAAATCTTGATCTTCAAGAGCTACATCGTATTTGTCTAATTTGCTTCTAAAGAGTTCGTTCTTACTACTGTCACTGACAATTTTGTTTTTGTAAGGTTCTAACTCTTGTAGGTAATCTGATTTTACCGCAGAAAATCCAGATTCAAGTTGTAGCGATTTTGTTTCGTTATGTATGTGTTATTTGTTACCTGTTTAGGTATCACCATTTTCCCCCTTTGAGCATTTTTTCCTTTGCTTTTGTGTCTAGGCACCGCCAACTCTTCAATATATTCAGCACCATCACCGGAAACATCTTTAGTGCTAAAGGTTTCCTTTTGTTTGTTTCTAGTCTCAAATATATTGGAGTTATATGATTGGCCTTCCTGAATAGATTGCATTCTTTGTGCAGCAATAACAACATGGACATCTGGCGTTTCTTCCTTAAGCTGCGGAGAAAACTGGGCTCCATTTTTTGTATTTTTGTCATTTATATTTTCTTCTACGTCGTTGTCGTACATTTTTTGTTCGTCCTCACCTTTTGTCATCAGTCGTTTTACATGATTGTTTTTAGTTCCAACGAATCCGTTTTTCTCGTCAGAGTACGATGTTTGCGGTGAGTCGAGTACTTTTATCTCGGAAAATTTGTCCTCGTTTGTGTTTACGATTTCATTATTACTTGACATTGTTTTAATTTTATTTATATTTTCTTCACATTCTTTATCATTTCCTTGTTTTTCTTGCATTAGTTTTTCAGTGCTAATCCAATCTGGCGTTTCATTGAAGTCTTGTTCTGTTGAATTTTCTGAAAATTTAATTTTATGCAAAACTTGCGGTTTTTCATCTGACTTGTCGTTGGAAACACAAGGAATATTATCTATTATTTCTTCTGCTGGTATGTTTTCTTGCGTTATTTGCATTCTTTGCATAGCAAGAACACCATTTATTTTAGATGTTGCATTGATAGTATCAGAATTAAACTCTTGGTTTAATTTGTTTTCATATTCTAAAGTTGTTATATTAGTTTTAAACTTTTTAGACTTGTTAAGAAGTTCTTGGTTTGGCCTTACTGCTGATTCATTTATTACCCCAAAAAATTTATCCTCTTCAGATCTATCTAAAATTTCTGATTTATTTTTTCTTTCTAATATATCCCTATCTGATGGTAACAGACGCCTAACAAAATCAGTTTTAATGCCAGAAAAACCTTTATCTTCATTCTCGTATTTTATATGTGTTTCAGGACTTTTATTCAATCCATGTTGATCATGCTTTTTTCTGGATATTATTTTGTTGTTTTTGTCACCAGTTCGAATTCCTACTTTTTCATTTTTGGACTGAGCTGAGATTGGCATAAACCTACTGGTGTATTCTGTCTTCACTCCGGAAATTCCATCTTTCTTATTGGTATATACAATCCTAGGTCTAGTGTTTACATGTAACGGCGAAAATTTATTTCTTGATTCTTCTATATTTTTTGAAGAAGTATTTGAATCTATATTGGATTCAGAATCTCTCTTCCCTTTATATATTTCTGTAATATTATATGTATTTTTGCTTTCTAATGTGTCTGTATCGAATGGCAACAGCCGCCTAACAAAATCAGTTTTAATGGCAGAAAAACCTTCATCTTCATTATCGTATTTGATATGCGTTTCAGGTCTTATATCCAATCCATGATGATCATGCTTTTTGCTGGATATTATTTCGTGGTTTTCGTCACCAGTTCGAATTCCTACTTTTTCGTTTTTGGACTGAGCTGAGATGGGCATAAACCTTCTGGTGTATTCTGTCTTGATTCCAGAAATTCCTTCGTTCTCATTGGTATATACTATCTTAGGTTTAGTGTTTGTTTGTAATGACGAAAATTCTTTCCTTGATTCTCCTTCATTTCCAGAAGAAACATTTGTGTTTATATTGGATTCAGAATCTCTTTTTCCTTTATTTTTGTTTGTAATATTAGATGTATTATTACTTTCTAATGTGTTTCTCTCGGATGGCAACAACCGCATGACAAAATCATTTTTAATCCCAAAAAACTCTTTATCTTCTTTTTCGTATTTTATTTGTGACTCAGGTTTTATAGCCAATCCGTTTTCGTCATCCAGTTCATTGCTACTGTTTTTATTTTCACTTCGATATTCTATATCCTTATTGTCAGACAAAGCTGAGACTGGCATAAATCTTCTCGTATATTCTGTCTTTACTCCCGAAATTCCGTCATTTTTATTGTTATATAATATCTGAGGTATATTGTTTGTTTTTAATGTCGAATATCCATTCTTGATTCTTCTTCATTTTTAGAAGAAATATTTGCATCTTTATTGGATTCAGAATCACTTTTCCTGTTATTTCTGTCAGTAATATTATATTTATTTTTTCTTTCTAACATAGCACTATCAGATGGCAACAGCCGCCTAACAAAATCAGTTTTAATGGCAGAAAAACCTTCATCTTGATTCTCGTATTTTATATGCGTTTCAGGTCCTATATCCAATCCATGTTTATCATGCTTTTTGCTGGATATTATTTCGTTGTTTTCGTCACCAGTTCGAATGCCTACTGTTTCGTTTTTGGACTGAGCTGAGATGGGCATAAACCTTCTGGTGTATTCTGTCTTGATTCCAGAAATTCCTTCGTTCTCATTGGTATATACTATCTTAGGTCTAGTGTTTGTTTGTAATGACGAAAATTCTTTCCTTGATTCTCTTTCATTTCCAGAAGAAAGATTTGTATCCATATTGGATCCAGATTCTCTTTTCCCTTTATTTTCATCTGTAATATTAGATGTATTATTACTTTCTAATGTGTTTCTCTCGGATGGCAACAACCGCATGACAAAATCATTTTTAATTCCAAAAAACTCTTTAGCTTCGTTCTTTATTTGTAATTCGGGTTTTATATCAACTCTCTTTTCGTCGTCTGTTTTGTTACTGCCGTCTTTATTTTTACTTCGATATTCTATTTCCTTAGTGTCAGATAAAGATGAGATTGGCATTAATCTTCTCGTGTATTCTGTTTTCACAGCAGAAATTACATCGTTTCCATTTTCATATAATATCTGAGGTCTAGTGTTTGCTTGTAATGTTGAATATTCATTCTTTGATTCTCCTTCATTTCCAGAAGAAACATTTGAGTTTATATTAGATTCAAAATCTCTTTTCCTTTATTTTTATCTGTAATATTAGATGTATTATTACTTTCTAATGTGTTTCTCTCGGATGGAAACAACCGCATGACAAAATCATTTTTGATTCCAGAAAATTCTCTATCTTCTTTTTCATATTTTATTTGTGATTCGGGGTTTATGTACAATCCACGTTGATCAGGTTTTTCGTTAGATATTATTTCGTGGTTTTGGTCAGCAGTTCGAATTCCTACTTCTTCATTGTCAAACAAAGCTGAGATTGGCACAAACCTTCTGGTGTATTCTGTTTTCACTCCAGAAATTACGTCATTCTCATTATTATATACTATATTGGGTCTAGTGTCTGCTTGTGAGTACGGTTTAACCTTTCTCGCGCTTCCTTCATTTTCAGGAATAACATTAGTACCCATTTTGGCTTCAGAGTATCTTTCTTCCCCATTTTTGTCTGCATTTTTATATTTATCTTTTTGCTCTAATACATCACTTTCGAATGGCAACAGCCGCCTTACAAAATCAGTTTTAATGCCAGAAAACCCTCTGTCTTCTTTCTTGTATTTTATTAGGCTTTTGGTTTTTATTTTTATTTCATTACCTTCATCTGTTTCTTTGGATAGTTTCCTTCTTGTTTTGTTATCACTTTTCATACTTACTTCTTCATTCTCAGACGAAGCAGGCATTGGCATTAATCTTCTCGTGTATTCAGTCTTTACTCCAGAAAGTCCATTGTTTTCACTGGTATAAAATATTTGAGGGTTTATATTGGTTTTTGGTGTTAGTTTACTATCACTTGCGCCTATTTCATTTTCAGGAAATACTTTGGTAACAATATTAGATCCAGAATAATTTCTGTCTGCAATAGTAGATTTATCTTTATTTTCTAACGTGTCGATATCGGATGGCAACAACCGCCTGACAAAATCAGTTTTAACTATAGAAAAACCTTTATTCTCTTTCTTATATTTGATTATGGGTTCGGGTGTTGTATCTGATTCATTCTCGCCATCCATTTCTTTGGATATTATTCTATTTTCGTTTTCATTTCGATATTTCACTTCTTCTTTGCCGGACAAACTTGAGGACGGCATTAATCTTCTCGTGTATTCTGTCTTTACTCCAGAAATGCCATCATTCTCTTTGTTATATAATATTTGAGGATAAATGCTTGTTTTTGGTGTTTTTTTCAACATCACTCCCACCTCCTACATTTTCAGGAGATATTATAGTATCTTTATTGAATTCAGCATTAACTTCCCCCTCGTTTCGGTTTACAATTTTAGAGCCATAATTGTTTTCTAATACATCACTTTCGGATGGCAACAGCCGCCCAACAAAATCAGTTTTAATTCCGTAAAACTCTTTATCCTCTTTCTTGTATTTGATAATGGGTTCGGGCTTTATATCTAATCCATTACCGGCATCTTTTTTGTTGGTTATTATTTTAGTGTTTTCGCCCTCACTTCGATATTTAACTTCTTCACTATAGGAAAAAGGTGAGATTGGCATAAATCTTCTTGTGTACTCTGTCTTTATTCCAGAGATCCCATTGTTATCATTATTATATAATATTTTATGCCTGGTATTGGTTTCTGTTAATTCACTTGAATCTGTTTTCTTTGATATATATTGTTTGGTTAATATAATAGGTTCATTATAATTTTTTTTAGATTCAACAGATTCTATGCTCTCACTTTCTTTAACAACTGCATTTTGCTTTGGCTCATTTTTGTTGATATTAACTGTTGATAATTAGCTAAGCTATATTCATTTTTATGTGTTTTTGCTACTTTATCGTCAATTTCCTTGTGCTTGTAGCTGGCTTGTAGCTTGTCACCGTTATAAGGTTCATATATTTTACTTAACGTTTTCGTCCCTGCATTGCTTTTGAGTTTATTTTTGTAAAATATCTTTACAGGTATTCTAGCCTTTCCTTCATCCTGCTTCACTTTTAGTTCGTTGACGTTTATATTTTTGTCGAATATGTCCTCTTTGGGTATTACATCTACATAGGTTTTTTTAGGTTCAACAGTTTCTATTGATTTTTGCGCCCATATTATAACAGGTACTTTATTACCTATATGTTTTTTATTTGAATAAATATCCTCGTGAGTTGTCTTAATCTTCGTATTGTGTTCAATAGTCTTTTCGTCGTTGTTATATTCGCGTATATTATGTGCATGGACAAAATTTTGGAGTTCAGTGGTTTCATTTGTTTGCTCGTCTTCTATATCGCTTTCTCTCTGTTTCTTTTTGACTTGTTCTCTAGGCTTCTTTTCTAGACTTTCGCTGCTGGCACTTTCGGACTCGAAGTCGTCTATATGGCTTTCTAGATTCACAAGTTTAGTAGGCCATTGTGTTCCTTTGCTCCTCGCCGTGAAATCAACCTGTGAAGGTTTGCTATATCCGTCGGATGAATCAATAGCAGCTTGAGATTGCAATGCCATTCCATCAGATTTATCATATCTTTCTTCACTTAGTGGAGTTGTTTCAAATTTGTCTTGCATCGCTTCGATTTGCCCTTTGAAACCAGGGGCTGCAAAGTTATTGTCAAATGGATCTTTGTCGTAGGAATTAAATAGCAACTTTCCCTTTTCGCTAGTCTTGTTACCTTTTCCACCAATTGTTTTCTTTGGATACTGTGCTAGTTCTCTTATTAATTGTGTTTCTCTCCCTTTAGGTCCGCTGCTATCTCCTGTATGAAATATTTCGGGAATGTGGTTATCAGCCCTACTTGAATATTTGCTTACCATATTTTGTATTTAATTCGTGTGTGGATGGCCGTCCGAAACTACTAAGTGTATTGTCGTACTTATTTTCTTTATGTAGAAATTGCTCATCAGTACCTATGTGGTTTACGTTCTGGCTATTTTCATACTCGGGTTCTTGGATTAAATTCTGTAGCTCAACCAATTCAATGTTTTGATGCTTATCAAGCTCCTCAGTTGACAATTCTTCTTTTTCTAAGCTATGACTAGACTTCTTATAATCTGGTGAAGAATCGTCCTCCCATCTAGAAGGCTGGCGTAGCATAGTGCGTTTATGTTTGTTCTTGTACGAGGTTAGGGTTTTATGAAGCCCTGGATTAGTTAATGTGGATTTTTTAAATTTGTAATTTTCTTTGTCGTTATCTAAAAATGTATTTATGCTTTGGGAAGCTTTTCCAAATTGATGTGCTATTGGACTCTTGATTTTACCGGGCATTTGCAATTTTATATCTGATAGCTCTATTTTAGTGTTGTTATGATTTCCATCGGATTTTGAAAAATACGTGGGTTTATTTTCTGACTGTACATTTTTATAAGTCAACCTGCCACGCTCTTCTTTAAAATAACCTATATCCTTTGCCGGAATTAATGGTGGGTGTTCACGGATATTAGATACATCAACTATATCATTCTCTGGAAGGGTTTCTGTTAAAGTTGTTTTCTCCTTTTGTTTGCTCTGTGTTTGGACCTTTCCAATGTGAGGCAGTGCATTCACATTTACAGGAATAGTAACAATATCTTTGTCAGTCTCATCAGGATTTTCGAGGCTTTCAGTTCTTTGTCAGGATCTTTGCTTTCATCGCTTCCTTCATACTCTCTATTTTCGTTCATAGATTTTGTTCAACTCTGTCTAAATAGATTTTTTTAATATTAGGCTTAAGTCCGTAGCTGCCAAGGAAGCTGCTTGTGACTTTTTCTTCGCTTGAAATCATGGCGCTTGCACTTCCGTCATTTAATTTAGGACTTGTGGACAAGTACTCAACATTTTGGTCTTGATCTAATTTGTGTATATCTACAAGATTTTCATTGTGTTTTGCACTCATTTTATTTTGAATGTTTATTCTTTTATTATTTAATTGTTGCACTTGATGTTCTCTGCGTAGTACGTTTTCTGATTCATACTGTGGCTTTTTTATCAAATATTCTGATTGGTTTGCGGGTACATCCTTTCTCTCCATGTTTGGATCCAAATTGTTTTCCATATCTTCTTTGGGAGGAAATTGTCCGGATTCAGCTGACCCAGTCACGTCCTTCTCTTCTGGTTCACTATACTCAACAAACTGGTTCATCATGAACCCCTCCAAATTTTCTAGATGTATGTCTAGATCGTTCTTCCACTTAAGTTCAGGAATACTATCCTTTTTTATGATTCGGACAATATTGGGCTTTGTCCCATCGTAAACGCTTACATTGTTTGGTTTGTAACTTTCTTTGGTAATCATTGCATTATCAGTTTTATCTTTTTCCTCTTTACCAAATTCTGTGTTTTCGTATTTTTTCGGAGGGATTAATAGCTTCTCGTGGTCACCTATATTTTTAAGTTGAGGGTCGAACAATGGTTTTGTTGGCTTCTTCGCGTTGTGAAATTCCGTGGATGACAATTTAGACTCCGGTGCTTGGTGTTGACTGTTCATCATTAGCGGCATTTGGTCATATTGTTGCTTGGACGTCTCCTCTTTTGTTTGTAACGGGTATTTTTGTGTACCGAACGTGTAGTATTCGTGACTGGTGGTCATCGTGTGGGTACTACCGTGAGGATAAGTATTCTCTCCTTCCAGCCTTTTAGTACTAGAAGATTTCCCCTTGGGCATCTTGCCTCGCCGCTTGAGTTTCTTCTGGTGGGCCTCATGCGCTTTCTTGTTGAATCTCTGCACGATGCCGTCGACGTATGCAACCAGGCGGCCGTCTTTGGTCCGTATCTCTCTCCCATTTTGTTCGCCTTGGAGGATCTGGTCGATGATTGTCTCAACGGGACCCGCGTCGGCAGGGACTAGCACTGTGAGTTCCTTCAACTGGAACTTTTTGTGCTTCGGACGCCGCCTCTTTTTTGGTAACTCGGGGTTAGACCAATCTAAAATACAGAGTTAAACTCATTGCATGGTTAAAAAAAACTTTGATTTTATACTTATGGTTTTTACTAGGGCTGCCCTTAGCATACTTGGGACCCTGGACAATTTTCGTTTGTGGATCCCCCGGTTATTTGTCTCACAACCCAATCCCCCCCAAAATAATAAAAAAAACTTAATTTTTTTAATGTTATTAAAGTATTTTGCACCTATATACTAGATTTCAGCCGCATACGTTATCAGGAAATACCCTAAAAGATAAATACATGCAAGTAATAATAATGCTAGAAGTCATGTATGTATACATATAAAGTTTATAGTTTATCCCCAATCCTTAGTTATATTTTCTTCCCCAACAAACTTGATCTGTGTGAAGACACAAATAACAACTGAATTCTTTCTTCTTCAGTCTGCTTGGAGTTGCCCCACCCTACTTTGCTAGTCATATCTTTCTTTCGGACTATAACGCATCGTAAAGTGCTTAGGTTTCAACCTGACCCACACACATAGAACCCATACCTAGTCTAGCTTAGTTGCAAATTATGGAGAGAACAGTAGTAGAGTCGGCTCTCACACGCGGCAGAGCGGGCTTCGGGGGCCTGTCGCTATTTCTCCCTTTTGTGTGTGTGTGTGTGTATGTGTGTGTGTGTGCGTGCGTGCGTGCGTGTGTGCTAGTTTTGAATCAAATTGATCACTGCATTCAAAAGCTATATTGAGACATATCCACCACAGACAAATAAAAAAGAAAGACAAATACAAATCGGTACAGTTAAAACGGACAACTCGCTTCCCTTGTTCGATAAATCAAACCACATGATTATGTTATTTGTTTTTACACTCTGACCATATTTTCTAGATCGCTTATACAGGGAGCCTACTTTTTATACGAGCGTGCACGCAAAAATGTTCCACCCTATCTTGTTTTTCCCCCCTCTATGAACTAAGCAAGCGCGGCCCCCCTCCCTAAATCGCGTTGCCCTGTGCGACAGCACCGTTTGCACACCTCTAAGCGTGGCCCTGGTTTTTACTTGAATTTGTTACTTTAATAATGCAGGCATTAATATCGGACACAATTGTAGCTTTATAATCACAATAGTAAAGTTTGACTTTACAAAGTCTAAATTTTGGGAATAGCAACCCAATAATGAAAATATATTTTCCCCTAGATGCCTCTACGTAGTATTCAATACCTATAAGATAAACTCTCATTAGCCATCTTTTCGTAATAATAATAATAATAATAATAATAATAATAATAATAATAATAATATATGGTTCCTATGGAACAGAATACATTTGATCAAATTAATAAATAACTAATGTGAAATTGAATTTTAGCAGTCAACTATTTAACTTGTTACAAAATACGCCACTAGATGTTATTGTATTTTGTCGAGCTTTGCTGGTCATTGGCCGAACGCTTACATTTTATAGTCATAGAAAATTATAGTGCATATACCAAGTTTGTCGAAGTAACAACTTTATGGCTTTAAAGTTAAAGTTTTTTAAACTATATAACCATCTTAATAGTTCGTTATAGACTTTATAACGGTTACGGTAAGTGATAAACCTAATTTAAATAATATAACGTGGTAATCTCCCGTCTGGCATATTGAGTCCTGTAGCCAAGTCGAGAAACATTCAGTGAGCCATTTAGATGGGTAGACAATCATTCTAGCTAGTTTTACCACCATAAAACTTTAAAACTAGAAGAGCAAGGTAGGTTTTGGATTATTTTATCAGTACAATAATTATTACTAGTCTTGTATTCAACCAAATGACAAACTACTCTTAAACCCGTCATTAAATATACAGCAAACAAGACCAACATGTTATGCAATTCGCAACATTTTTTCTAAAATATTATAATTATGTCGGTCCCCCCTTTTCATTGGAAATTAATCTTTTGTTTCAAAATCTTATTTATTTCAATGTTAAATTCAACCTTTTAAAGTAAGTCAATTTAAGTAGGAAATCTGAATATTTCGCTAGTTTAAATTTTATTTTTTCGAGCAACGCCCACGTTCACACACGTGGTTAGTCTCAGAGCCATTTTTCCAAAATTTCGCGCAGCTGTCTTCCAAAAAGATAGCTTCACAGGCGTTAGTACTTTAGAGCGTCTTTGGTACAGTTTCATAGTCAGATTGGGTACGACTCAAGTGTGGCGCTACACTAAATACAGGACGACACCTACCTCGATCAGAATGGATTGGGCCAGTTTCATATGCGAAATTGGCCCATTTCATTCTGGTCTAGGTACGTGTAGTCTTATATTTAGTTTAGCGCTCCACTTAAGGTGTACTCAATCTGACTATAAAACTGGCCCAATGTCTAGACTCTAGAGTGTTAGAGGGCACAAAGACATAAAAAATCTTGGACGCTTTTCCGGGCCTACAGCTCCCCTCAGTTTTTCAGCAGATTTACTGGTGGGGATCAATTTCACGGTAGACCCTCCCTCCCCCTCTTTCTCTCTCTCTCTCTCTTTCGTACACACACACACACACACACACACACACACTTTTAAAAATCCATGTTTTTATGATTGGAATAGTTTGTTCCAGAATGATCCGACCAAATTTTAGTTTGTTCTGTTTTTATAGGCCAGCAGATATGTTTATATTGGGGTTAGAAATGTAGCACCTCACCTTTTAAAAATTCATGTTTTATAATTGAACTCGTTTGTCTGGGATGTTTCCGCCACAAAAATCCGATAATTCCGTTTTTGACATATGCTATATTTACACTAGGAGTGGGTTTTGGCAGCTCTGTATATCAACCCCACCCTCCTCATACACACACATATTTTAAAACCAGAGGTCACTGCAATCGCTTGTTCTAAGTACGTTTCGGATTTTTCTGGAAACGTTCGTTTAGATTCTTTTGGTAAAACCTCATAATCATATATATTTATTTTTATGTAAGTCCTTCCTTCTATAAATACTCGAACATTTTTTGTCAACTCGTTCAAATATTCACGTTTAGCCTTATTTTGTTCTAGATCGCTGTGCAAAATATTTGTTTGTTTCATGTTGATGGTCTTAAAATTAATATATTTTTATAACCATATTTAAACTCCCTTCCCTCACCTCATCTATTAAAAAAAGTCCACCTCGGTGGTCTTGGGGTAAAGTACTCATCACAGGACCCGATGTTTGTGGGTTAAAACCCATCTGTGGTTGACGGATTTTTCTTGAGAGATATAAATCCGTGGCACAACTTCGTTTGAAGAGGAAGTAAAGCCGTCGGCGCCATGTCGATGTTGGCATTTAAATAACCCTGGAAGGTAAATGAAAATACCTTTCCCGGCAAAATTGGTTGACCCTTTCTCTCTCACTTGCTAGAAATTCTCGTGTGCTGATATAATAATCAGTCGGTTCAGAAAGTACACGTTAAACACCTCAAATAAATTAAAAACAGGACTATTCAAATTATAAAATAAATAAATATTTATGATTTTGTAACTTTTTGTTTTTAGTTTGTTCCATATTATTGTACATTATATATTTTAGTTGGTTCATTCTTAGCTTTCTTACAAACGCTAAATAAACTTGTGTCAGCAGCGACGACTTTTGGGGTGTGTGACCTGTGCAGATGCACAGGGCGCAGAGTCTGAAGGGGTACCACATCGGGGGTGGCGCGCTTACTTCACTCGCTAAGTAATTTTAAAACATTCAACAGTATATGTCCAGAGTTTGGACCATCCGGTCTCTTATCCGCTCATCATGTGGAATACAGCAATAAAATAGGACAGGCAAATCAGAAAGAATAGAAACAGGGGAAACCCCTGTCTACACCTTAATGCATGCCATAAAGCTGATAGTCAAGGAACGTATTTTTACCGCTCTCACTTCCCATTACTAGTCTAGCGCCACACTGGCCCGAAGATGCGTCGCGTGTTTTCGACGACAGAACGCTGATACATTTATTTATTTATAAAACCCTGCATTGCCCCACATTGAACGGAAGATCCGTCAGTCCATCGAACATACTGCGTCATTACGTCGGCATGAGCGTCTTTTTGGTTTCGGCCGGCCGATAATCCGTTGGTTGGAGAATCGGTCACATTGTAACCGTATTTTTAAGTGTTTAGCACGACACCGACGAATTTTCTTTCGACCGGATGGTAGTTTACCCGAGCATTCCTACCAGCACAATGCTTACCTAATATTTGTGTCATTCTTTTTAATATATTTGTAGCGTAATACTTAGCTACAAGAAAGTATTTCTAGAAAATGTCGACTAAATTAGCAGGTATAAAACTCATATTCCCCTAAACTGTCTCATTTTACCCAACTGGCCGTTCTTACCCATGCACCATGACCAGACATGTCCGGCTGCACCAACATACACCGCCGAACTGAACCACGAAACGAGTGTTCAGACTACTCCCGCTAGTGGGCCTGCCTACTATTCGAACCCGCGACCAGCTTCGGAGACTTTCTACGACGATCCCGAAAGTCTGTAGAACATTCGACTTGCTGCGGGAGATTTGAAGTTCCGTGACGTCACGCGTTGGTTGTACGTGGCGCATATTGTTCGTCAGGTGTTTCCCCTCCTACTTTCCCTCAACCCCCTTTTCCGGTTTTCCTTACCGCCCCTTTCGTTGGTGCGAGCCGTATATAATGATGCTCTTGGGAATTTTCAACTAGTAAGAAGGTGCTAGCGTCTGAGCTACACCTTTCATTAAAAGTGTAGGCACAAAATCTATTTTCAACGTATAATTTATTAATATTTCAAAATAATATTCAGGCCTAAAACTTTTGCTCTCGTAAAATGAAATATGAATAATTCTTTATCTAGAATTGTTAAAGATGTTCGTAATATAAACAATACTTTTATTTTGTATTTCATATAGTCAAAGATTGCTAATACTTAAATAAATGCTACTTTACTCTCTATACTATGATTCACAAGGTTCATCTATTCTACACCTACTTTGTAGGACAAGTTTTTTAATTTCTGATTTAAACCTATTCTAAAGTAATTGTTTATTATATTTGGAGCTATAGTAAAGTAACGTAGCGGCAATTATCTTTTTATTTAAAAAATATAAATATTGTCTTCATTAAGAAGCTTATGTCGAATTGTCTATTAAGAACGCGAATTCTTTGAATTCATGATATTAGGTGTATTAGGTGTTATTTACGTTCAGGGCTACATTTATGTATTAGTTTAATCTCGTTGTTTGAAGGGAATTGTAAATAATATTTCTGGTTATGTTTCTCTCACGTTGCCATGTGCGCAGTGCACATTTAGGCCGTATAACCTGATATGAAATATATAATATACTAGTTAGATTTTGAGAATAGTTTGTTTGAAAACGAGTTGACCAAAGGATTGGTGTTCTATAATTTATATTAGGGGTAATTTTTATGTTATTAGATTATGCTTGAGTTATTCTATACAACATATATGGATGCAAGATTTGCAAGATAGGCTGTAACTTTTTCATATTAAATATATTGTTTACGTTTATTATTCTCTTTGTTCTCAAATATTAATATCAACTTTTTAAATATATATTTACTTTTATATTGTTTTCATCCTTCTTGATTAGTCCCTGATATGTAAGTTAAAGTGTGTACAGGCTCCATGAGGCAATTGAATGAGGGACATTCCTAATTAACATATCATTTCCATTGTTGTAGAGCATTAAAATTAACTTAATATGGCTTTTTCCACAACTATGAACTGCGTGTTTCTGAGAGCAAACTATTGTCCTTTTAGGCCCTACCAATTCACTCTGGTTGTATCTGCTATTCTTATCTTGTATTGTACGCTTCCCTTTATTAGATATAATAAAGGAGGCTACATATTCTTTCACTAACATTAGGATTTTATCTCAAAGGTTTTTAGAGACATGGGATAATACAAAAAAAAATTGTCCTCGTAACTTATTAGTTCACTATACTACCGATACGTGCTAGTACATTTGCAGTCAGCCGGGCTTGCACAGCACCCACTGGACATCATGGCCCAGGACAGTCTCTAGGTCTGTTACCAAAAAGCTCCAACCCCCTCACCCCGAAGGGTGGGATGATCCGGATCAAGCTGGATCCCCAGGGAGGCGAGAATTAACTCCTTCTCCTTACCAGTAGACACCGGCATGACCGGCATCGGGACTCGTGCCTCCCACCTATCCAGGGTGGTACCCGGAGTTGTTTAAATCTCCCCTCTTTCCCGTGTGTAGGGGAATCATTGCGCGTGGGAAAGTAATTCCCCACTACTCGTGCGTACGAGTGGAGTCGCTCATGTTCTAGCACATGCACTATTAACTAGTGATGGGCACAATCGAGTAATTACTCGATTCTCTTTAAAAATAATCGAGTAAAATTACTCGTTTTAGCGAATTATCTACTCGAATCATCCCGTGGCAATCGGCTGGGCAACATAACTCGGGAGTCTTGCAATGGAATTCGATACTAATAACGTGTCAATACTCTCTTCCTGTAATAGGCAGTCGACATGCTTTTCGATTGTGTACCTTACATCTGCGAGTATTTTGTATTGAAAATGCACATGCAACATTTAAACCATAAAGGTAATTTTTGCGTAGCAGAGAAAACTTTTGGTGAAAAATGAGCTCTAAGGGAATATGCCTTTTAAATGGAAATAGCATGGTAAACAGTCCAGCCAATAAGGTCGATTCTCACTTATCTGGTAAGAAAAGAGAAAATAAAAGAATAACAAGGTCAGAGTAAAGTTACTCGAGTAATCCCGGAAGAATCGAGTACTCCCGATTACACAACACAATCGAGTTACTCGATTATTTTTACTCGATTGTGCCCATCACTACTACTAACTATCTAGGCTAGCACTGGAGCTCCAAAACGGCTCACCGCACGAACGAAGAGGCCCAGAACGCCGGGAGCCCGGGCCCCAGCGCCACGAGCGGAGTACGTGACGTGGGCTTTCGGCCCAGCCGGTGTACTACTTATAGAGAAAGTAGGTGTAACGGAGTCATACCAGTCCGCAGGGCCACCCCGAGCAACCTGTAGGTAACCGATGCAAGCATCATTCTCTCTTACACGGGGGGCTAACTACATAAGCATTGAAACTGCTCAATAGATATTCTTCTGATATTTACTGGATGAATCCAATGCTTCCTCTTTCTTACATCTGGCTGTACTGCCTCATACGCAAATCATTTGCAACGCCTATAGTGACCATCCAGTGGAATGTCAGAGAACTGATTGCATTGATTGCCGTCCAATCTACACTGCGCAGAAGATCCGCCGCGGATCTTTCACTGTAGTGTGTCCGATTCAAACAACGGTGGAATATCCGTTGCAGAAAATACGCGGCGGTCAAGTCTGGCGTCAGCCAAAGCTCCAATATTGGCTTTTGTCTTGGGCAGTAGTAAAATTGCCGACAATTACCTACGATCTTACCTACCGCCAGTTATATCAGTATTGGGCTATCCTCACACATCGTCACCGCACCTCCTTTTGTTTGCTACTATTACATTTGATGAGTTGTAGGGTTGACTATGAATCCATTGTTGACATTGTTCCAATTCTAACACTTGGTCTACAAACACTTACAAAGAAGTTTCATTTTCTCCTCGACGAAGAAAGTGATTTATACAGATCAATCAAACTCTTAGGAGTGCGCAATTAATGTGCCAACAGTGCGGCCGCACAGGGCCCCACGAATTTGGGGATCCCACACTTGCTTAGTTAACAGAGGGGTAAAAAACAAGTTGGGGTGGGAAATTTTGTTTGCGCGCTTGTATAGAGGCTACCTGTATAGCAAACATTGTCGGCGTGTAAAACCAAACAAAAAGATAATCGTGGGGATTTAGCAAACAAATGAAGCTAGTTTTCCGTTTTATCTCAACCAATTTGCATTTGTTTTCGTCTGCGGTGGATATGTCACACAATAACTTCTGAACACATTAACCGATTTAATTCAAACTTGGCACAATTGTTCTTTGTACCTTAAATACAGATACAATTATTTGGGGAAGAAGAGCGAACTAAGATGAGGGAAAATCAATCCTTATAAAACACGGCGTCTAGCATTATTACATTTAAGGGCATTTCTTGATGCCTTATACAGCTGAAAATTGGTATATAGTGCAAAAAAAAAAACACTATAACAACATTAAACAAAAATTAAGTTTTTTAATTATTATTTTATTGGGGGATTGAGGTGGTGAGGCTGATAACTGGGGGCCCCACAAACTAAGTTTGCCCAGGGCCCCACGTCTGCTAAGGCCATGTTCAGAATAAAAACTATACTTGAAAAATTGCTATTGAGTATGAAAAATGTTTTGTATTTAAAATTTAAAAATGAGATTCAAAAAATTTTTTCAATACATTTATTTCACACATTTATCTGAAAATATGTTTAATACATGTATTTGGATATGAAATTAGATTATTCAGAGCTCAGAGTACAGTATATATTTTATGGTATCTTCTTTTATTAATCAAAAAATGATTTTCTTCGAAATATTTTTATGATCAAATTTAAATAAAAAAGTTTTATAGGCCTACCGAAGTATTCTGCATAAAAACAATATAGAGTGAATATTGATTAGATTAAAAAGTAAAAACGGAATAAAATGCAAACATTGAAAATATTTTCTTATTTTTGATTCGCTGTTAGAAATACGCGAGTCAAATTAGTACTACCAATTTATATTAAATATAATGTGTGTAAAATCTTGAACGTTTCACAACTTATTGCTATGATATAATCGCTTCAGTAAATTGGCATAGATTTTTTAATACCATGGTCATTAAATAGTGTTCAGGTACGAAGTGTGGATGAAAATTTACTGAAAAGTCAAAATGTTTAAACTTTAATGTTATATTATAATAATATTAGATAATGTTATATTATAATAATAGTAGACCTATGTTTTTAGTTCTTCTTTTACATTTTTAATGTCTAAATAGTCTTTACATTTTATTTTATTTTTCATAAAATCACTTAAAATTTCATAGAAAAGTTAAAAGTGGATCCTCATCATTTCAAATAAATGATAACTTTTATAAAAAAATAACTTCTTTCTTTGTCGATACTGTCACAACTTAACTTCTCGTTCAGGCCAGAACAAATTTGGAACAAACGAAACTTTTTGTGGAACAATCCGAAACAAACTATGAATAAACGATCTCACCCATAAAAATGTCAATCTTTAAAAGAAAACATGGGTGAAGGCACCATTAAGTTGGCCCCTCACTAGTAAACAAAATATGACCTAGTTCACGTCACGTTTATGCAAGAACGAATGCGGAACGAAGGATTTTTTTTTTTTTTTTTTGCGGAATAATCCGGAAAAAAACGATTAAAACCATAAAAACTTCAATTCTTAAAAGTGGGCGGGGCTACCTTGAAGTGTAAACATATCATTTGTGGGCCTGGCATAAACGTAACAAACTAAACTTTCTGAAAAACAATCTGGAACAAAAAAAAAGTATGGGGGCCAACTTCATAGTCGTGAGGTATATAGGCCTACATCCTTTCCTTTGAGGTCACCTGTCAGCTGGGAGGGGAGAGCTTGCGATCATGGTAGAGAGATATTCGTACGTAATTTAAAAAAAATTTAGTAGGATAGTGACTTACGGGGTATACACTCAACATTTGCATTATGTGTGTGTTATTTTCAAAATTGGTTTCTCCAGCGCCTCAAAGTGGAAATGTTGCCGATTTCTTTACATGCTGGTACTGATAGATTTAGATTTGATGTTTAATCAAGGAGTAATAAGTATGCTATTGAGCCATTGTCTAAGAATAATAAATATTTTATCGGTCCTTATATTTTAAGTCAATGGTCTTTAACATTATTTTGGTAATGGTATAAAAATAAACAACAATTTCAATTTCTCAAAGTCTTTACCTGTTCGTTGAGATTCCAACCAGATTCTGAAGTCCACTTCGGATTGGTCCATCTGTTTCTGAGGAGAACTCTTGGCTAAAAACAATAAACAAATGGCGCGCGTTAGTTGCGGACCCAGAAATGTACGGAGGAGCGGGAGCCATACAAAGTATCGAAGCTTTGAGTTATGTGCTTTTTTTTCCCGATTGAGAATTTTAGTGGCACCTATAATGTGTGTAATGGTGTATCTTTTGAATATCAAAGTCGTAAGCTTGGTTATGAAATTTAGCTTATGCATTTGACACACTTTCAATGCTCGATGTTGTAGATGTACTTCACACGTTCTAAGATTTTATTATAATTACTTAGGCTCTGGGGGTCAAATCGCTCTCTTAACCCTCACCCAAACCTTGGGTAAATCTTCTTCTTAACAGACTCACATCTTTGGTGCAATGGTAGGTCTGAACTAGTTTCCCATGTATACAGTCTGTATCAATACACATAAAACTCACGTCTTGTGACAAATATTTATCCTAACTCTGATTCATTGAACATAAGAACACGTCTAAACCTTCCCCTGTTACTATAAAATATGTTGTGTTGAAGTACGAACTATAAAGTGTCTGGTGTAGTATTTTACTGAATAGCTACAGAATCATGCTCGTTCAAAAATAACCATAGTTTACTTAGTCAAGTGTTCCACCAACCTGGCTTAGTTTCATGATAAATTGATTAATCAGTAACTCTCCCGGGTCAGTCCCGTGCGTTTTGACCGCTAATCCTTAATATTTGTGTATGAAGTTCATTTTTTATTTGAGGCGCGCTATACTATACGCTATAGGCCTATAGCTATTCGCATATTTACACTTAAAGATTAGGAAAAAGGAGGTTAACATCTTAAAAGAAATGTACTCGCATTTGCGTGCTTGAGAGTGGAACACTATCCAGGGAAAAAATTAACCTAGACGTTAAAACGAAATGAGGTCCAAACTCAAGTAGTTTTCATTTCCTTCCTCGCATCACCTCGACTAATCTTTAAATGGTTGGGGAAAATATTTCCCTGGCTGAGGAAAGCAACACCGATTGTAGCGAGCACGCCCTAGCAATAAATTCAGGAACTAGTTACATTATGATTACACAACTCCAATTAAGTGCAGTTGTAAAAGGTCTGCTGACATGACCTACTAATTAATTAATTTCACTGGGAGCAGTGTGGCCATGTTTTTAGGAATATCTTATTATCCTCATAAAATAATAATTCAGGCTGCGGCCATAGCTGAGTGGCAAAGGGCAGCCTAATAGACTATAAGTTTCCTGGGTCTTGCCTCTATCTAATACACTGGCTAAAATAATATTAGTATATATGCTATGGTTGTGATGCATCACAAATGCATATTAACTGTTAAAGTAGAGTGTAGGGAGTAATGGGCTCTATTCATAGGACGGGATTCTATACCGGTGTGATATTTCTCTCTCTTAGTTTGATTACTTTACTACGAAGCAAGAACTCAATCTATGTTCTAACATTGTTGCTTCAATACGAGGCAAGAACTCTGCTCTTTTGCTCTTTGTTCTAACATTATTACTTCAATACAAGGAGAGAACTCTGCTCTTTGTTATAACGATGTTACTCGATACGAGGCAAGAACTCTGATCTTTGTTCTAGCAATGTTACTTCAATACGAGGCAAGAACTCTGCTCTTTGTTCTAACATTGTTACTTCAATACAAGGAGAGAACTCTGCTCTTTGTTATAATATTGTTGCTTCATTATGAGGTCAGAACTCTGCTCTTTGTTCTAACGATGTTACTTCGATACGATGCAAGAACTCTGCTCTTTGTTCTAGCAATGTTACTTCAATACGAGTTAAGAACTCTGCTCTTTGTCTTAACATTGTTACTTCAATACGGGGCAACTCTGCTCTTTGTTCTAACAGTGTTACTTCAATACTAGGCAATGACTCTTATGTGATTACATTGTTACTTCAACATTAGGCTTTATAAGCTACAATACGTTCAACATATTATATTACGTTACTAATGTGACACAAAGGCCAAATTGTGTGATTATAAAATTAACACTTTAATTTCAGCGTCCCACTAGAAGGAAATTTTTTCTAGCCTTACTTAAACCCCGCACTTAACTAATTGGTTTATTTGGACAAAACAGAACGCCCTTAATGGAGACGTAAATATGTAATATTACTCTTTGGTTTTAATTGATGTTTTAAATGGTCTCCAAACGTGATTTCAGCGGCCTGCTAATATTCCACGCGTGCTTTTACCTACATCTCACAAAGATTTTATGTAGTTTTTGTGCCTAATTGATTGCAGCTGAATAAATCTCTTGTTTGAGTTACTATATATTATTATTACTATTACTGGTGTTTATGATACGTCAGGCTTGTAATAGTTTGTATTGCCATTAATTAGGAGTTTGAGTTCGAATCCCGGTTGGGTGCACCAAGGAATGAGTTTTCCCTATGTCATTTATTACCGTGTTTTAATCCCTTCTACACACTAATGTGGGTGTATTTTCTCCAACTATCCTCCTTATCGCTACTACATGGACTTATCCGTTAAATAACTGCTCTTGCTTCGGATTATACCTCCCTTACGGGCGCAACTCGCATAGTTACACTATGGAATACAGATGGGGAGGATAAAATCTAGAGGGAGTGTTCCCACATTAGCTTTGGAAGAGAGTGGGAAACCATTAATAAAAAACCACCGTTATTATACCCGGTCGGGACTTAAACCCTGACCTCAGCATTGAAAAACTAGATCAGATGAGGCTGACGCATTAGCTCGTGTGTCCACCGATACGAATCAGGCGCAAATTAAGATAGATAAAAACTTAAGACAAGTATGAAAAAAAAATTCAACCTAAGAAATATCACGAAGATGAGATTATAAGATGTTGTCGGAAGAACTTAGATAGTTCCCGGTAAACCCTTTTATTGTAGTCAACCATGTGTCTAAAGGCAACTGTTGAGAAGCTAAGTCAAGTGAATATGAGTATAGAATGCTACTGAAACTTTGGAAAATCTATTTTAATAGTATTGACCTTATGCCCTCAAAATGTAATCGATCTAAGTTTAGTAGTGGTTTTAGCTTTACACCTTAAAATATATATGTATTTAAAAAATCTATCCACCAATTATTAATATAAGCTGGTTGATTATACCCTTCACCATGTATGTAATAAAACTATAATAAAAGGGTAACTCAGAACATTCACTTTCATTAGGTTGGAGAGAGAATGGGAAAACACCATTGTTGTCTTTCGTACCAATTCAGAGCAAAAAAAAAACTTTGCACCCCGAATCTAAATTTTATTTTATTTTTGCGTTTTATAAATTGGAGGTATTCGTTTTCCACACAAGTTGGAGTTTTTCCAACACTCATGTAACGGAAGGGCGTGTAACTGTTTATTAGTCTTTAAAAATAGAATAAGAATAAATTTTTACTTTTCAAAAAATTGAAACTATTTTTTAGGCAAATGCGCAAAATGTTCTTGACATATATATTTTTGACACCGCGTCTTACTACCCGTTCGGGTTATACGCTTATGTAGTAATTACGCTAATGGTTTTAGGGATGAGGAAGGTTGAGTTTATAGAAAGTGTACGCGCATTTGCGTGGAGATTTCGGGAAACAATTTAAGCGAAACCACCCTCAGTACACCTGAGTGGGATCAAACCACGATCCCTCCGTAATCGGCAGTGTAGTCTCTTAGACCATGCGGCCACCGAAGCGGGTCTCTTGACATATTTGTAACACTATATTACACATTATTCACACCCTCATCTTCAATGATAATTAAAATAAACCATCAAATAACTTCTAGAGACATGCAATGTGAACATTTCCGCTGGCTGACACACCTCAACGCCACCAATGAAAAATACCCTTATATTATGTTGGAGAATAAGGCAGCCGTACTAACCCATTGTTCCTCAAAACGTTGGCCTTACTCTAAAGATGAATGACGATTCATGTAATGCCGTGGGGACTGGTTACTTTTCAGTGATCGACAAATGATCCACAGTTTTAATTACAGTAATTCCGTGGAGTTGGAACCCTGAAGGGGCCCGCCTATCGGAACACTGAGATGCGTTGCAGACGTCTAGAAATCCCCCTAATCAAAAATATAACTTTTATTTGAAAGTATGTTTCACGCCAAAATAAAGGCAAAATGTATCACTCCTCGGTGGCCGCCTGTTCTAAGGCACTACTTTTGCAGTAGACCTGACTGCCGATGACGGGGAGATCGAGGTTCTAATCTCGGTTGGGTGTACTGAGGGTAGTTTTTCCTAAATGTTTTTCCACTCTCCCTCGACACAAATACGGGTACACTTCCTCTAATATAATCTTCCTCATCCCTAAAACCAATAACATAATTCGTATATAAGTGTATAACCCAAACGGGTAGTAAGACGTGGTGATAAAAAAATATCAACTTGTTCTTTTAATATAAAAGAACTCATATTTTTGATTTTGATAGTTGTCAAAAATTATGTTAAAAGGTAGCGTTACATTATTTTCTCTGAAGTTTCACATACAATGTCGCAGCTGTAATATCTAAATGAATGTTTAGAAACGTAGATCTAACCTTCCTCGAACAAACAAAATAATTTTTTACACGGTCGCTACTGAACATTCTAAGATAATTACTGTGGATTGTTTTAGTGTTCTTGAAGTTTCAGAACCGACATTCCCACAAGAAATCTAAAGTGTGAGAATATTCCCCTTCAAATAGGCGGCTCTTACAATAAATTCATGCCAAATTAATCAAGTCCTATTTACTTAATGATCACGCATTGCTTTACTTCCTTGTTCGACTTCCTCGAAGAAGCTATCTATTATTTCCTTTAGGGTCCATTTCAACAGTTATCCGCACCGATAGTCACGTGTTCTAGATTGCCAGTCTCACAATAGATTGGCTTGCCAGGTGACGGGGAGGTCTATGTTCGAATCTCAGCCGTGTGTACTAATAAATGTTTTACTTAATCGTCTTTCACTCTCTCTATAAAAATGCGGGTATATTTCTGGTAAATTCTACCTTCCTAAACCTTTGACCCATTAGTGTAAATATGTAGAGAGCCCGCATGGATAGTATACTTGGGACACCTACAAGTACATACACCATCGCACTTAGGGGCTGGGTGGGAGGAAATTGTGATTTGTCACTGTGGCTCTACCTCATCCCCTCTTCATGCTAATGTGAGTGCACTTTCTCCTAAACAACCTTTATTTTCCTTCACACCTCACTATTCTTTCGGGTAACACGCTAATGTGAAATTAAAGTGAAATTAAATGTACCCACACTTGCAACAAGAGAGGAAATGTACACCCATATTAAATTAAAGTGACAGAATGGATAGACATAAAAGGAAAGATCTCTGAGAATACCTGGTATAAATTCGAACATCGACCTCCCCCCATCACAGGCAAACCAAACAAAATGAACTTGACTTCTAGACCGCGTGCACACCGGTGTGGCTTATAACAACTTTTTTTCACCTATTATATATCCGTGAATAATCCTTATGTTCAAAGTGAAAGTTATTTTTAAAAATGTAACTCACTCGTCGCAACACTTGGCAGTATATCCAAGATGACGCCTAGCGTGGTGGCCGCCATCACCAAGAGGGTCGACGCCGCACGGACCATGGGTAACAAGGATGTGTTAGTTATCCCACTGCCTCTAGCCACTGAACCAGCTCATCAAGAGCTCGCTCGCTCAGCTCACCACATAATGGCTCAGATAAGAGCTAATTCGCTGGCTTGTAGCGCTCGTAAATCGACCAGTTGCAACTTTTAGCAACCAGACACTTCTTAAGGTCGTTTATTATTCTGATTAAATCATTATATGGTCTGCACATTAAACATTACTTTCCATAAATATTGTTTATTTTGTATTGTTTGTTACCCAGTGTAACATGTTGGTAATATAGCTAAGCTGGGGTGTGAGTAAGAGGGAGGCAGGACTCCGTGTTTTGTATTGTTTGCTACCCAGTGTGACATGTTGGTGATATAGCTAAGCTGGGGTGTGAGTAAGAGGGAGGCAGGACTCCGTGTTTTGTATTGTTTGCTACCCAGTGTGACATGTTGGTGATATAGCTAAGCTGGAGCAGGACTCCGTGTTTTGTATTGTTTGCTACCCAGTGTGACATGTTGGTGATATAGCTAAGCTGGCAGGACTCCGTGTTTTGTATTGTTTGCTACCCAGTGTGACATGTTGGTGATATAGCTAAGCTGGCAGGACTCCGTGTTTTGTATTGTTTGCTACCCAGTTGACATGTTGGTGATATAGCTAAGCTGGGGTTGAGTAAGAGGAGGCAGGACTCCGTGTTTTGTATTGTTTGCTACCCAGTGTGACATGTTGGTGATATAGTTGAAGCTGGCAGGACTCCGTTTTTGTATTGTTTGCTACCCAGTTGACATGTTGGTGATATAGCTAAGCTGGGGTGTGAGTAAGAGGAGGCAGGACTCCTGTGTTTTCTATTGTTTGCTACCCAGTGTGACATGTTGGTGATATATATGGTGTATAAGTAGGCAGGACTCCGTGTTTTGTATTGTTTGCTACCCAGTGTGACATGTTAGTGATAGTAATGTTGAATAAGCTGGCAGGACTCCGTGTTTTGTATTGTTTGCTACCCAGTGTGACATGTTGGTGATATAGTTAAGCTGGCAGGACTCCGTGTTTTGTATTGTTTGTTACCCAGTGTGACATGTTGGTGATATAGTAAGCTGGCAGGACTCCGTGTTTTGTATTGTTTGCTACCCAGTGTGACATGTTTGGTGATATAGTTTATAGCTGGCAGGACTCCGTGTTTTGTATTGTTTGTTACCCAGTTTGACATGTTGTGATATAGTTAAGCTGGCAGGACTCCGTGTTTTTTATTGTTTGCTACCCAGTGTAACATGTTGGTAATATAGCTAATCCACTTAAATTAAGTCTAGGTTAAATCACTTGAATTAAATCTAAACTAATCCACTCTGTAATTTTGCTTTCTATTGCTAGACTCCATGGCTAAAAAGTGCTATAGTAGGTTAAGCTAGTTTATAAATCATGCACTGTTCGGGGGAGTGGAATTAGATGGATTTGGAATGGTTACCTTTCCAGTATTTCTCAAACAAACGACCTTAATGAAAAATCTGAATTGTACCCACTGGAATTATACCCACTAAAATTGGGATTTTATCCATTTGAAATGATATCCATTCCAGTTTTCTCATACAAGCAAACCTAAGGAGAAACTGTAATTATATCCACAAATGGCGGACCTTAAGTTTTAATTCTTATGTTAAAGGTGACAAGACACTTTGATCTTATTGTTAGTCCACATAGCTACTAACAGAGGGCAGACAATAATTGTGATTGAGTGATTGATTATTTATTCTTTTGTTTACAAAAAGAGCACAGGCTTGGATCAAATAGTTTATAATTAACATTTCGTAAGGTAAAATCAAATAAATAAGTTATCACTTATTCACCTGTCTTCATTTGGCAATATTATTTTAGAGGCTCATAATAATAATTTCTGTTTCAATTTTTCTTTACTATAGTGCTGGCCAACACTAAAAAGTATACAAGTACTTTCTATAAAAACATATTACACAGTAAAATAGCTAAGTAATGATACGTACAAATACATAGTTACATAAATATAAGATAGATAATAATAAAATTTACATTAATAAAGAGTAGTAGTGAAAATCAAATGGCAATTATATCAATAAAAACAATAAATAAAAACAGTAAGCAGATTAATTCAAATTTAAATATTAGAGGTAGAACGTGTATTGAGTAAGTTAGTGATATGGGAGTTCCTTAATTAATTAGGTTCGTTAATAATCAACAATGTGTTTTTCCGAACGAAAAATATAGGCGAACTTGTATTCACCTAGCCATTTAATAAAATAGTTGATGGGAACTAGTAATTATTGGAAGAGATTGAAGAGAAGTACTTATACGCCAAGTGTGGTTTTGTACTCAGCCCGGACTATATGCATTTTACGTCATTTCGGTTAGAGATAAGAAAGGTAGAGCGAGCTTAGATTAAATGTTCCTGCATTTACATGGGCCTTTTTGTCAAGTTCATTTAATGTAGTTGGCCGGTGACTGGGAAGTCGGGAGTTCGAATCTCGGTTGGCTTTACTGAAGGTGTTTTCCGAAACTGTCTTGCACTCTCCATTTACACATATATGGATATAGGGGAGTGGGGGGGACTAGTGCTCTAGATCAGTGTTTCCTAAACTATGTTCCGCGAGGTGTGATTAGGTGTTTCGTAGAAAAATTGAGAAAGCACAAATAAAAAGATATTTCTTATTAAATTTAAACCTAACATATTTGACGTACAGCTTAAGATAGAGTAAATCCTGCTGTAACGTTGTCCAGCACAACGTCGTTTGGTTACAACCTTGTTAATAGACTGTGACTCTTTTTTTACCACATAACGTTGTCCGCGACTGGCTATAACGTTGTTTTTAAGATGTTTGAAACACTTGCCAAGTGGCAGCTCAAAGTGTCAGTGAGAAGTTTAACCAAAAAACATGAGCTGGAATCAATTTTTATCAGTAATAACTCCAAATTTATGTCATTAGATATTTCTAACCTCTACACCAATGTACAAGTAACAGAAACCATAAGCATCATCAAAGAATCTCTAACTTCTCAGGATTTTACCAAAGAATATATAGATCAAATTTCTGGTTTAGTTCAAACCATCACTGACCAAAACTATTTTCAATTTGATAATAAATTTTATTCACAAAATGATGGACTTGCAATGGGTTCTCCTATATCATGCCCCATGTCTGAAATTTTCCTACAGAAATATGACCCAATCATCTATAATAACTTGAACAATTTGCTCAACATCAAGTTTTATTGCAGATATGCCGATGACATTCTAATCATATATGATAACAATTTAAACCTTCCCAATATATCCACAATAATTAACATTATTCACCCAAAATTATCTTTCGCTTTGGAAAATGAAAATAATGGCAGTATCAATTATCTAGACCTTAATATTTCCAAAAATTAGCACAACAAACTAAGCTATAAAATATACAGAAAACTCACTCACACCGATGCAATTATTCCCAATGATTCTAATCATCCAACCTCTCATAAACTTGCTGCTTTTAATAGTTTGATTCATCGGTTACTAAATATCCCTCTCAGCAAATCTGACTATAAAATTGAACTAAATACAATCAAATTAATAGCCACTAACAATGATTATTCTCATTCAACCATTTACAAAATCATAAACAAACAAAAAAAAATAATAAGATCCAATAACTTCTCTTCCACCCTCTCTTATGGAAACCCAAGTAGCTTTAGTCAAAAAGTAAAATGGATAAAAGATAAAATTCAACTATACTAGTCCTGAAACCCATCGTATCACCGACATTATCAAAAAGTTCAACCCCAAAATAGCGTTTTCCACCAACAACACAATTAATAAAAACCTTAGTAATAGCAATTTAAATAAAAATGGAATCTATAAACTCACTTGTGAATGCAACAGTATATACATTGGTAAGATGGGACGCAGCTTCAAGGTTCGTTATAAAGAGCACATTTCAGATTTTAAATATAATAAAACCAAATCCAAATTTACAGACCATCTAAAAAACACCAATCATAAACCCAAACCAATTGACCAGTGTATGAAGCCTTTTCACCTATCTAATAAAGGTGTAGCGCACCTCCTTAGTTTACCCAAGAAACCAAGGTCGGTGTGCAACAATTTAAAAGCAGAGACAACAAAAATAAGAAAAAGAACATAAATTTGCAGAGGAGCCGATAGGACTATAACAAAACAATGGGCCTTAAAAAGGTTCATGTGTTCTGTTTCCCCGAAGCCACTCAACAGAATTTCTCATGATATTAAAAGGTTGAAGATATTCCCAGAAGGAGAAGGTTTACGTGACAACACAAAAAATGGCATCAATATCTTTGGTTATTTTATTGATATATAATGAGGATATAAGAATATGGCCCCAAAGGGGAAGATAAATATACATAAATATTATTTTAGTAAGTTAATAATTACAAATGTTTGCCATCCATCTAAAAAAGTCGATGCCTCAAATCTCATAACAACAAAGGTAATGCATGAAAAGCATTTAAATTTTATATTTACAATATTTTACCAAAGTGGATAAATATATATTAAACATTTAACAATAATTCAAGTTTTCTAGCTATCTCAAAAAATAGACTTCTCAACTCGCCTAACAACAATGATAAATCTTTAGAGAAATAAAGTTTAATATTTACGTACGTTACCAAAAGTCAAACAGGCTATAAAGTTCGCCGTTAAAAGTTATCATTTCATTCCAATTCATTACAAAGATTTACAGAACGCGACCCAAAGGTGGTCTTTACGTCTACCATCAACAATAATGATTCTAAGTTAGATTTAGGTGAAAGAATTTTTAAATACAAAGTTTAAGTCGAAAAGAATTTTGGCGTACATTGTCCGCAAGGGAATTTTTACCTTTTTCTCATTCCGAACACCTATGTGTGTTCCTGGAGTAAACCCAGACAAGAGTAACGTTCAAAACATCCTAGCCCAATATATACACTAGTTTATTCGCTCAGAGAGGGGAATAGGGGGAACAAAAACAAAGGAAAAAACACATCACAAGACGGGGAGAGAAAGAACGACCAAAGGGGAGGGGAATGTTGGAGAAGCATCCAGAATGAAAGTTTTCCATAGAACATGGGTGTCTTAGGCGCATACGTCACATTTATTCCCATCATGCTATGCGCACCTTGCAAAACAAGCTCCAATCAGTCAGTCTAAATACACAGTTGAATGTGCGCGGAGGTGCGAGAGCTCGGTTTGGAGACGTGATACCACAACACAGTATAATTGGACGACGGTAAGCCTGCACTTGATTTACATCGTTCTTGTTTAGTTGTGGACTTAGTTTCTTCTTGTAGCTTAATAACATTAAATGCTACAAAGGTACTAAATTAAACACAGCTGAAAATTTGTTCATTCAAGCAGCTTTATTAAATAATAAATCAATTCTTAACGAACTTACTTTTCCAGAAGATTCTTAACGAACAATTACAATTCTCAAATCAAATTCTCGTTAATACATTAAAGCATCTACCTAAAAACATTAAAATCCTGTAACCTCATCTATCCAGTTCTTCCTTCCATCGTAGTTTTTCCTTCCATCGTAGTTTGTGCCTTCACGCTTTGTGAATGTGTGGAATGCCAGGCCCCCGCCGTGGTTCGGAACCCAAGCTAAACTGTAGGTCTCCTCTGCGTTCCATCATACATTCCAGTTATTTCCGAACGTACAAGAAAGACTGAGAATGAAGCATCGACACCGGAACACGTGACCTTGGAATGTATCTTTACTGAAAGGGAAAGAGCGGAGCTACTAATGCCTATACAGGCCAATGCCATATACCATATATTGACGGATGTGGACCAGTGGAGCTACCTCGATGAGATAGCGGACAGGGCATCGAAAGCAGAAAGGGACAGACATGGACGAACTAAAAGAAAGAAGACAAAATCAGAACCAAGACTTGAGACAAAACAGACAGGAAGAAACAACTGAGGAAGAAGTGACAAGTGAAGACTAGGGAGACGGAGAAGGAGAAGAAACATCAGACTTAGACGAGACGTTACCAAACTGGTGAAACAAAACACAGAAAATGTAATAAAAGGGAGGATGGACTATATTTTGATGGACTCTGGATATATCTAGAGGTCTAGCCGAGGAAAGGCGTCTCAGAGCACTCCAGGGATGTCGACTGGCCACGGTAGGAAGTGACCAGAGAAGAAAAAGAAAACGGGACTCCCTACAAAGAAAGATATAAACTTATTGTGTAGACGACAATACTAGGTATAAGTTAGGTTAAGTTAGATTTAAGTCCAAAGCAGGCATATCAAAAGGAAAAACAAATGTATATAGTAAAAATAACAAATAGGGAAAGCGGGACAAGTATAGTTATAAGTTATCATAAATTAAATAATGGTATCGATATAATGGTAGACAGAGCTGCTAACAGGCACAGGTCGAGGTAAATTGGTAATGGTCAATAACAGGACAAGTAGTTCTAGTAGTAGTATATGTTTATATTCCAGAAAGTTTATATGTAAAAATTTTAGATTAACTATATATAAGGCATATTGTAATACGAACAGAGCAAAAAAGTCCTGATTTATAGTAAAATAAGATGCCAGGACAAATATATAAGGAAATTGAAAAATATATATATATATATATCACCAGATGATAGGATGATATATGTATATATATATATCACCAGATGATAGGATGATACGTGAGAATGATGGTGGAAAGCATTGGGGACCTACAGTTTAACGTGGGTTCCGAACCACGGTGGGGGCCTGGTATTCCAAACATTCACAAAGTGTGAAGGCACACACTTTTCCAGAAGTGAGGGAAGGGTTTTGTTCTCAGTTAAATTGGTGCCGGGACTGAGATTTGAGCAGCGGACCCATAACACAGAAGTCTTGACTCCTTACCCCTATACCACCAGGCCCTCCACAATTATGGACGTATTTATTCTAAACTGTACCTTCCGCCTCCATTAGTGGGAATAAATGCGTATAGCTAGGACGGTAGGTAAGATGTAAAGTATACAAAATAATATGCACATGATTGCTAATTAGACTGTTACGACTTCCAGTCTTAGCTCATCTTACACAAACTAACTAGCGTCATTACAAACAAATATATTTATATGATTGAAGAATATAAAATATTAACAGACACACTCCACTGAGAAAAGTTGTACACTCGAGTCATTAGACCAGACTTTTTCAACCGTTAAGTATTGGAAGGTGTGCCGTGGGAGTTTGGGAGAAGATAAAAATGAAGCTAAATCTATAATTAATTTTGGAGTTAGAATAAATTATCTTTAAATCCATGATTAACTTATTTTTTTTAAATAACCCAATTATTATAATTTTAGCCATTGAAGTTAAGACATAATATTAATTCACGTTTTTAAATTACAAAATCCTCCCTTAAAAACAATTGATGGTGCACGTTGACTATTTTAGTGCTTTGTTCGGTGCGCCGAAAAAGGTTGAAAATAGCTGCATTAGACCTATTAATTACTTGATGGATTCATTTCATACCGCACAATGCCAGTGATACCCACAAGAATGGCCGCACGGATATCTAACCGGACTTGCTATGCCGGGCATACTTGGAGTGGTGGTTTCTCACTCTCTACAGATATACGGACTATTTATTCTTATAATTCACTCTTCTCATCCTATTACATAGATAACTTAGGTCATTGATGGCCTCTGTTGGTGTTATCACCTCCACATACAATCACTTTGTGATCTAATCAATGCCCTCTACGCAAATGCGTTCACTTCCTCTAATTCACCTCTTCTAATCATAGAGTAATTAGTACTTAAGCGTATAACCCAACGGGTAGTAAGACGCTGCTAAAATATTATTAAAATCAAATGTGGTATGAGTGTTTCGGAGCTCACTACAGGTTCGGTCCCAGAGGCAATTGACTTCACCCGAGTGTGCAATCGGTCAAAACAAACATTTTATAACGTTGATCGTTAGCTGTCGAGGACTCCATGAGCTAACATAAAGGAACAGGATCCATGGGAATTTCCAAGGAACTAAGAGTTAGTGAGCTTCATTATTTCAACACTTCAATTTCGGCTCTACCAGTTGGATATTGGACTCAGAGTCGGGCACGCTGTCCGTGCTGCCAACACTTCCGGCCAACACTTGCACACAGAGATGCAAGGTGTAACTGGCCCAAGGTCGCGCATTTTTCCTTTTACTGACCTCCATTCCGTTGGGCGACATTTCACTTGTCTGGAGTCTTACACGCGCCCAAACTATGAGCATATTAATTATTACACTAATTGTGTAAGAATGAGGAAGGTTTACTCAAATTTGTGAGGGGAGAGAGTGGAACACCATTCGGGATAAAACCATCTCGATAAAAACTACACACGCACGGAATTTGAATCCCGACCTATCCATCATTGTTAAACAAATAAGACGATACAGATGCTGTTATCCACGTGACCACCGGTGGAGGTTTGGTCGGTGGTTGAAGGGGTTTGAATCGTGGAGTGTAAAAAAGAAATACACTCTCCCACTTTATATGAAGCTTGTGTGAGGAATTTGTTTGGTATGCCAGATTTTGAAAATTTCCCAAGAGTAATAATATACCCAATACTTTATTTAAAACAATTTGTAGACTTAACCAAGTTGCGTGACGAGCCAGGATGTATCGGTGAAATAACATTGGCGTGAAAAGTGAAAGGTCTTGGGTTCAATTTGCATGTCCAGGATTTTATATTTCGCCTAGTTGGAGATTAAAAGAATACTAACCCTTTCTGAACGGTGTAAGGATGCACATCTACAGCTGATTAATGTATGTTCAGGGTCCTGTAGAGACCTACAACTTGCCTCCCTGACCACTCAGCCACAAGACAGTTAGAATGTACCAGTGTCGTCTAGACTAGGCAAGTCAAACTTGCGGCCCGCGGACTTTATGATGAACCAACCAACATACAATGTGGCCAAATTATTATTTTTATAAACCTTTTAGAAAATATCAATTTCAGATTATAGCATTTGAAACTTGGTTATTATTTGGGGAAATACAGCAGATGGGGTTGGTATAGGTCTACCAAACGTTTACTTTTTACACACACCAAAGATTGATTCCAAAAAATGGTCAAATTTGTGCAATGTTTGGCAGCCCATAAATATGTAAACAGTGTTTTTTCTTAACCCGCCTGGTGGCGTAGTTAGCTAACGCTCTTGTTTCATGTTGATCTAGACTGCCGAGGAGGGTAAGATCGAGGTTAAATCTCGTTCGGATGAACTGGGGGGGGTTGTTCCTAAATGGTTTTCCACTCTCTCTCCCGCAAATTCGGGTTCACTCCTCTATATTCAACCTTCCAAACTTCTAGCCCATTAGCCAAATTAGTACTGAAGCGTATAACCCGAGCGGGTAGTAAGACGTGGTGCTAAGTAATATTAGCTTTCTCTTAGAAAAAGAAACAAACACTCGAGGGATCGCGGATTACGAACACGAGTTTGTCATCAGTCAGAAAGTGACGTCAACACAAATTATTATTATTATTAAGCACCGCGTCTTACTACCCGTTCGGGTTATACGCACTTACGCTAATGTGCAATGGTAGGGTGATTGTGAGATAAAAAGGAGGACCTACAGTTTAACGTGGAATCCGAACCACGGTGGAGGCCTGGCATTCCACACATTCACAAGTTGTGATTAATACATGTCTTGTCAGAGGTGAAGGAAGGGCTTTGGCAATCAGATAAATCTGTGCCGGGACCGAGGATTGAACCCCGCATCCCCATCACAGAAAGTCTGACACTTACCCCTAGACCACCAGTTCACCCGTCAACACAAAGTTTAAAGCCTAGCACTAGATACCATTGCTGCAAATAAGAGTTGCATATTTCTGGTAAAAAAAACAAGAGGGTAGGGTCTCGAGTAAGTCTAATATACATATTAAAATCAAGAAAGACACGGTGTTAAAAAAAATGTGTATATATGTAATGTTATAATATATATAAACTTAGTTTTATATATGTATATATACTTTTTATAGCACCGTGTCTTTCTTAATCTTATTTTTTTATTGATGAGATTTTTTTTTTAATTTGGCCCTTTCAGTATTTTTAATTTGACCCTTCTAATCTAAACGGGCTCCACACCCTATTCAAGACCTATAGTCTCCTTGACCCACAGTCACAGGGACAATTAGGATGGAACCAAGGTCCTCTAGACTTGTAGTTGGCCTCTTTGGCCACTAAGCCACGAGAACCGAGTGTCACTGCCATCAGGATGCAATATATGCTGCTGCATTCATAGATACGGCGTCGGTCCTTAGTTTAGACGCCTCCCGACGTCCACGGAGCTAGCTGACCTGGATTCCTCGAATATTGGAATACCGCACCCTCTGTGCTGTGGAATTCTGAGTACGATGAAGAGGGAAGAGTGGAACTTATTTTCATCTCGGACGTTTCAGCATGCACATTCCACGTGACTTCGGTAAATGTACAACTGTCGTTCGTATATTAAAGCCACACCGGGCGGTGGATTAAGACTATTTACAATAGACGAGACGATCTGATAATTGAGAGTTATGTTTTCACTGAATAGAGTTAAAAACTCTGGTTTATGTCACATACGCTTCTACCAAGAAACACGAGCCGGATGTACTCGAGGTGTGCCCTTACATGTTTTTATACTTTACATCCATTTCTATGGGAGTAAGGTGTCAGACTTCTGTGCTGGGGGTCCGGAGTTTAATGCTCGGTCCCGCCATAGAGTTATCTGATTGCCAAACCCTTCCTTCACCTCTGACAAGACACACAACTTGTGAACGTGTGGAATGCCAGGCCTCCACCGTGGTTCGGATCCCACGTTAAACTGTAGGTCCTCCATTTCATCTCACAATCACCCTACCATTGCACATTAGCGTAAGTGCGTACAACCCGAACTGGTAGTAAGACGCGGTGCTAATAATAATAATAATAATAATAATAATAATAATAATAATAATATGTACTTTGTTTAGGAACGCATAATAGAACTTGTACTATTATGTACTTTGCTTAGGAACGTACAATGGAACTTGTAGCATCTTGTACTTTATTTAGGAACTTAGAATGGAACTTAAAATGCTGTACTTTGCTTAGTAACATAGAAAGAAATGTGTAACGCTATGCCGGTTGTATAGGAACGTGAATGTAACCTGTAAGCTACTCATATTGCACATTAACACAATATAACCTAATGATAAAGGTCTAAAAAGCGCCAAGTTGTTTAAAGGCAAGCTTTGTACTAAAGCGGAAGCTTCTATCCTACATTGAAACGATACTTAAGACAAAAATAAAACACAAACATTTCTTTGATGCAAATTACAAAGAAAGAACAAACTCCCATTACCTTTTAGACTAGAACGAAAGAGTGTAAGTTTTAAAAGCTAAGAGAAAAGTTTTGTCAGGTGAATTAAGTGGAAAATCATAAAGCTCTACTGGGTTTCTGGGGTGGGAGCGGGCCCAGGTGAGAAGGGGAAAAGGGCGGTCGTACAAAGTTTACAGCTCTGTATACAAATGTTATTGCACACTTTTGACAAGTGTGTAATTACAAGCTATAAATAATGATTCAATGATTTCAAATCATTACAGTTCACGATTTATAAGGGGTCAAACTTGCCCCTTTATGCTTTTTGCGTACCACTGTTAAGGTAAAGTAATTAATGTTTGACGATGAACATTGGTGTAACTAGACATTCATATGAGGTGTATAGAATGAATTATTTATTTTATTACTATTAATATTAATACTATAATTAATATATAGGTAATATATATTATAATTAATAGTATAAATAATATTATAAATGTGTAAATGTGTACGCCTCACATGAATTTCTAGTTATAATCATTTTCAACCACATACATTAATTAATTTACTTTAACAATGGTACGTAAAAAGCATAAAATAACTTGTGAACTGTAATGATTTAAAATCATTGAATCATTATTAGTTTATAATTTTACACTTGTTAAAATTATGTTCTCCACGTCTTGGCACTCGTCCGGGTTACTCACATAGTTACACCATAGGGGTAGGAAGGAGAAGGGTAGAATTTTGCTAAAATGTGCCCGCATTTTTGTGGAGGTAGGATGGTAAATTGTTTAGCAAGAGAAATATCTCAGCTGAGATTCCAATCCTGACCTTCCTCCGGCACTGATAAACCTGACAAGACTATACTGACACCTTTATCTGCTTACCCATGGCGAATTCCTTCAACAGGATGTATTGTATAAAACACCACCAATAAGCTACTAACCTAATCATTGAAGAGTATAAAAAATATTTTTACTTCATCTATTTTGAGTAACGAATTAGTAAGCTATAACAAATGGTCATATTAAAAGTCCTTTACTACTTTTGATTTCTAAACGTTTGTCATTGCAGAAGTTTTGTTCGTTTTGTATCACAAATGAAAGGTCACCTATTCGTAGTAGTCAGCATATCGAAGTTGTTACTCCAAGTTAATACTTTCTTATCGATTTCAATTTTAAACTTTTGACATAGCCATATTTTTTTATAGATTTTGTATCAACAATGTTATTGTTACATCATTCTTTAGAATTAGAGTTATTTCATATCAAAGTAGTGACTCAAATTTTTAGTATCAAGGTTTAATTTTTAACAATTATTAACAATTCTAATTATTATTTAACAGATAAAAAACATATTTAAAAAATACCAACACACATTTGGAAAAACTGCCATTAAATTGGGTCACCTTGTTTTATCTCAATGCTACTAAAATATCAAAATGGAATCCAACGGGAAAAAAATATATATTAGCAATTTTCTAATACATACATTATTTGAAGAAGCCTATACTTACATTCCAAATATACATACACGTTGCATTCGACGCTGTTTTATTTTACAAAAGTTAGAATATATTGGACGTGTATGTATAATATGTGTTGTGTGTTTTTATGTAAATCATTCTGTTAAACTTTATTTTAACCGTATTGGTTAAGTGTAGGAAAAGTTGGTAGCCTTAACTTCGCCATTAAAATATATTATTATTATTATTATTATTATTATTATTATTATTATTATTATTATTATGTCATATATACTGACCCATTGTGGGATGTCAACTCATCTTACTTATATTTTGTTATTACTAAATATCAGAGCCGACTAAAAGGGTTTGATTTAATATTTATATTACGTATTCAGTGATTCAAAATATCCCTTAAAGCAAGTCCGTAGAAAGGGAAAATGGGGGTTAATACATACTTACGTATATAAACTTTATTTGCTAAGGGTATAGTAACATCTTCTAGTGGGCCCCCTTCCTCCTAGAAAAATTAGTTTCTTTTTACGCCCTTGCTTGTAAGCTATGACCGACTTTGATACTGTGAACAACCAACATCTTTGTTTGGTCAAGTTTCGCAGGGTAATTTTAACTCAGCTCATTTTGATTCCTTTTGGATTCTGATGATTATGTGCTCGAACATAACCATTTGTGCTGTGAAATTAAGATTTTAGAGCACTAATGTTCAGGTTCTAGTACATAGTACAAACGGATGAAAAACTTGACTTGAAACTTGAGCTATGTTAGTTTTAATACCCCAGATTCTTTAAATCAGGGGTCTCCAAACTACGACCCACGGATCACATCTGGCCTGTCCCAAGATTTTATCAACAAAAAACAAATTAATTGTTTCTCTTCGTTATTTCTTAACCACGCAGTATATTATTGACATGTCCAGCTCCTATCCACACGCGTCCTTTCCCCGATGAAATCAAGCCAAACTGGTGTCAGAATCGCAAACCTTCATTTTCAGTCGCAGGCGTTATTCCTTATACTTACAACAGAACGGCTTGTGACGATTTTTAGGAAGTTCCAAGTCTCCCGGCAGAGGGTTATGAAAGGAAATTCCCTAAATATATTACCTAATTTTAAAAATAAGTAATTAAATTGACTAATTGATATGAGAACTATATGTAATAAATATAATTTATTACATATAAATTGATTCATTTCTCACAGAGAAGAATCAACCTCAATATTTTATCAAACACTGATTGGCTTTGGAAAGTGGCATTTTTTAAAGACGTGACCGGCCATATGACTTGAATCTTAAGTTCCACGCTGAAACAAATTTGATTTGTGATCTATTTGCGCATGTCAAGGCATTCTGAGGTCGGGAAAAATTAAAAAGAATAACTATTTAAACTGATTTTCTTACATTAGGTCTAGACTTAATTTACATATTTAAAAGTGAAAGTGCATTATAAAAATCAGTTGTTGCTTGTCATTTTTTAAAAAATATTCTATTTTATTTAGTTTATCTCGGACTTAGGGTATTATTTTCAAAGTCTAATGAGTGTTTTTGTTGAAAAAAATATCACGAGGAAAAGCGAGTACACTTTTTATGTTGCTAACACTATTGTATTTAAACTAGTTTATTAATATTGTGTTAATTTTTCTGATTTTAGGTCAGAAAAATATGTTCAAAATTAGTTTCGACAAACAATTTTGTTAATATTATGTTTTAAGTGTGTTTGTGTTTAGTTATAGATAAGTATATATATGTATATATATAATTTTAGTAAGGTTTTAGTGTTATAACATGTAAACTAATTAATGTATCATTAGGTCCAATATTTAGAGATCAACTGATTATAATCGTGTAAAATACGGTAACAATATGGTAAAAAAAAATTAAACTTTAAAATCTGTATGAGAAGTGTATGAATGCATATGTCTATTTTTCTTGGTAATACAAAACGATACAAAACGATGGCATAAAAAATAGTCAAAAACTCAAAAGTGATATTATAGAGCCTACTATTAGCTTAAAGTTACCACTTTGAGTCAATGATATGTGGCCTACACACAGTTAGGGCCAAAAGTAAAGAAAAACAAGTCATATTAAATGAAAAATATCCGTGCATATGGATATATTTTGCGTTTAACCTGTTTGCCAATGATGTGTTTAAAACATTTTTATTTAATTCACATGTACGTTAAATTTAATTAATATTTATAACAATTGGGGCACTAAATTAGTCCTGGACGTCTCATTGCAGGGGTATAGAGTAAAGCAAGACCTAATGTTGAGTATATATGTGACCATAACTCTAAGAACTCCAAAGTGAGCAACCAAAGTGGAACTGTTGCATTGTTCCTCATGTGTGGTTTTGTGTGTTCTAGCTGCTAGGTGTGGGAATCCTGGCGGTGGGGATCTGGGCCTGGTCCGAGAAGGACACATTCAACAATCTCAGCCGTCTCACCAACATCGCCCTGGATCCCGCCTTCATCCTCATACTAGTGGGTGAGTTCCTTGTCCATCATCTCTGACTACATTCTCATACTAGTGGGTGAGTTCCTTGTCCATCATCTCTGACTACATTCTCATACTAGTGGGTGAGTTCCTTGCCCATCATCTCTGACTACATTATCATACTAGTGGGCGATTTCCTTGTCTATCAGCTCTGACTACATCCTCATACTAGTGGGTGAGTTCCTTGTCCATCATCTCTGACTACATCCTCATACTAGTGGGTGAGTTCCTTGTCCATCATCTCTGACTACATCCTCATACTAGTGGGTGAGTTCCTTGTCCATCATCTCTGACTACATTCTCATACTAGTGGGTGAGTTCCTTGTCCATCATCTCTGACTACATCCTCATACTAGTGGGTGAGTTCCTTGTCCATCATCTCTGACTACATCCTCATACTAGTGGGTGAGTTCCTTGTCCATAATCTCTGACTACATCCTCATACTAGTGGGTGAGTTCCTTGTCCATCATCTCTGACTACATCCTCATACTAGTGGGTGAGTTCCTTGTCCATCATCTCTGACTACATCCTCATACTAGTGGGTGAGTTCCTTGTCCATCATCTCTGACTACATCCTCATACTAGTGGGTGAGTTCCTTGTCTATCATCTCTGACTACATCCTCATACTAGTGGGTGAGTTCCTTGTCTATCATCTCTGACTACATTCTCATACTAGTGGGTGAGTTCCTTGTCCATCATCTCTGACTACATCCTCATACTAGTGGGTGAGTTCCTTGTCCATCATCTCTGACTACATCCTCATACTAGTGGGTGAGTTCCTTGTCCATCATCTCTGACTACATCCTCATACTAGTGGGTGAGTTCCTTGTCTATCATCTCTGACTACATTCTCATACTAGTGGGTGAGTTCCTTGTCCATCATCTCTGACTACATCCTCATACTAGTGGGTGAGTTCCTTGTCCATCATCTCTGACTACATTCTCATACTAGTGGGTGAGTTCCTTGTCCATCATCTATGACTACATTCTCATACTAGTGGGTGAGTTCCTTGTCCATCATCTATGACTACATCCTCATACTAGTGGGCGAGTTCCTTGTCTATCAGCTCTGACCAGGCTTGGACTGGCCCGCCGGCCCATCGGCCCTCGGGCCGGTGCGCCCTCAAGTTTCTCGAATTTGCGCCCTCGGCCCAGAATCCCCCTCCCTCTTGGCGAAAAAAAAATATAGGTATTGCAATGATTAAAATAAGAAATTTAAATTTAAAATAAGATTCAAATAATCAAGACAAAGTAGAACCGTGAAGACGAAATTAAATTTAAGTGAGTACAGATTTAGGGGGTGGGGGATGTTCAGCAACAAGGGGTGATTGGCGCCCGGCGACAGCGGGAGAGAAGGCACACCTCTTCAATGATCCGTCTGGCCGTGTCACGTGGCTGCAATTGGAGCGGTGGAAATCAGCTGTTTAGTTGGTTTCGCGCCTTGAGTGATAGCGTTTGGTGTTGAATCTATGCATGTGTAGTTTTTTGGCTCCTGCGTAACTTTTCGTTACTGAGATAAGAATTAAGAAAATTTAAGTTGCTAGACAACAAAAACTATTGTTTAATTACCAAGTTTTGTTGGTAAGGAGAGCCTTTCTTGGGCCTTCAAGTTCATACCCACAAAACCTTACTGAGATCGTAACACATTCCCCTCCCTGGAATAAGTTTTGATCAAAATGTTCTCTATCTCTTTCTCACCCTTTTCCATTTCTAATTTCTATAGTTAAATTATTTTGACTAGTAATAACATCAAACGTACTATTATATTTTAGATGGGATTTATAACAGCGTCCTTCCCTTATTATAATTTGGATATCTATGGTTAAATTCATTTAATAATTTAGAAATTTAAGTTTTTGTAAGTTTGGCATGAAAATGAGAATCTATTTTGAAATGTGAGGGTGTGTTGCTTTGAAGAGACTTGTACTCGGCACTGATACAAGTCAGGTTTATTTGAGGTGATTGGGGGTGTGATATCTTCCCTTCCTTTTCTCAGAGACAAAGCCAGTTTGCTAAGGACGGATGCTGTTGAGACAAGCTGTATCCGAATGGTCCAAGGATCCTTGCCACGGATATAGTATAATATCTTTTACAACTTGTACCTTAAATGCTAGACGTTTTGTGAAATAAAATTCACTTATCCCACGAATGTTTCTCTATAGTATATTTATTAAAAATAACCTGTGAAATTTGGAATATTCAACAATGCTTTGAGTCACAATAGGAAAAGAAAAATAATTTTATTTTGCAAGTCCTTGAAATAACCACTATTATTTTTATTATTAATCAATATTCTTGGGTTCTACCAGCACTCCCATAGTTATTTTACAGTAAAAAAGTAAACTTTTTTGAGTTCGTAATAATATATTACGCTCTCTGAAAATCCAAGGTCTGCGCCCTTTTGGAGGACCCAGTCCAACCCTGGCTCTGACTACATTCTTAAAATGTCTTCCAACTAGCTTCTAGCGCTACCGCATTGTCTTCTGAGTGTTCTGAGAGTTTTTCTCTTTTCGGTTATGCTTACAATTTAGTTTCTTCTCTAAGAGCTCCAAGGTTATTTTATTCTTCGGCCTTCGAGTATTGTTTCGAGATATGCTATGACTTATGAATGCTTCTAACATTTGTGATGAACTGCATTATTTGAAACCTAGTAGAGAGTATCATGTTCTGAACTTACAAATGCGCGTTCATTCAAGCGTCGAATCTTGTCAAGACGCTCTATCTTGACGTCGCAACCAGCAGAGCACACTCGGAGATAATGGCTGATAGACGCCTCACCAGCTGCAGCTGCATATGACGTATTTCTATACCCGGCTGATGGGAGATGGCATTATGATGAGCTCACCTGTTATAATACTCCACTCATACATGTAATGTTCTCTAATTTCATTCAGTAAATTAACTTGAACTAAAATGTTAGTAGCAAACACAAACTACCAGCAAATTAGCTACTACGAAACATACGACGCCCATTCACGTGGTGGTTATTATTATTATTACTATCATCACCACCACCACCACGTCTTACTACCCGTTCGGGTTATACGCACTTACGCTAATGTGCAGTGGTAGGGTGATTGTGAGATGAAATGGAGGACCTACAGTTTAACGTGGGATCCGAACCACGGTGGAGGCCTGGCATTCCCCACATTCATAAGTTGTGATTAATACACATCTTGTCAGAGGTGAAGGAAGGGTTTGGCAATCAGATAAATCTGTGCTGGGACCGAGGATTGAGCCCCGGACCCCCAGCACAGAAGTCTGACACCTTACCCCTAGACCGCCAGGTCACCCCACGTGGCTATTGATTTCATCCTTGTTTAGTGAATAGGTAGCGCAACCAACAAAAATAAAAATCCATTCATAAATGTAGGGCTATTTGTGTGTGTAAAAATTAAAAGCTGAATGTGTATTTTTAACCAATCTGACGAAATATTTTATATATATATATATATATATATATATATATATTTATATTTATATATATATATATTTATATATATATATATTTATATATATATTTTATTATATATATTTATATATATATATATTTTTATATATATATATATTTTTATATATATATATATATATATATTGATTTAAAAACCACTTTCCTCTACTTTTTATTTTTTAGATAAAAAATATTTCGTTGAACTTTTGTTTGAAAGATAGGGAAATCACTGTTCAATTTGCTAATGTGAGACAACTTGTATATCTGCTCTCCTGCGTTTGTACTAAATATATCTGAAAATTATGACCTGCGCTATTACCAATTACGCACGAGTTTCCATTGTTTAGCTAATAGTCTTTGTGATAGTGTATTATTAATTTGGCCATGTACTAAATTACGTACGAAAACTTCGTTCGTGCGTACGGGACATAAAGTAACTGTTCGGACTTTGTTTGAGAGTTTCTGTACCACTCTCTCATCTTACTCATTTCAAATGGTCATCCTACTTGGTGTAGGACCAGTAAATAAATGTGAGATAGGCTATTACATTTTTCACGGGAAAGTTTTCACCTCATTTTAATTCATCCAAAGTACGTTTTGATCAGAAACATCAAATGAGTTCCAATAAAGCAATATACAAGAGATTCCAATTCTCTTCTCCCACTCACGTATCAGCTACAGCGCTTAGTGGTTGATTGTGTCACTAACGTTTGGTCCGCTATAAACAAGATATGTTAATACTTCAATCTTATAATCATTTCCTTTACCAATACATCCCCTTGCCCTGTGCTGACATGATCAAACATTTTAACAAGAATATTTTCGCCTCTAATGGTCAGCGTTGTCATTTGCGCGTGAGACTGACGCACTCTGGTTGTCAGCTGGTGGAGACAAAATATCTGAGTTGTTGGTATGTTTTTAAAGAGGCTTGTTTTAACTAAGGGGGGAGTTGGGTGCGAGTAAAGTTCGATGTTTTTGCGGTTTTTATAACAAAACTTTTTTTTGCCCAAAATAAATCAAAGATTGCTCCAGTAGAAACATGGTGATATAAAAAGTTCTTGAGTATATTGCCATGTACCATTGTTAAGGTAAAGAAATTAATGTTTGGGGCTCAAATTTAGTATAACTATACATCCATATAAGGTGTACACAATGTAATATTATTATTATTAATAATAATCTTAATAAATATAATTCTTCTGTACGTGTGTATGTCACTGAACTCCTAAACGGCTGGACAGATTTTGATGAAATTTTTTGTGTGTGTTTGAGTGGGTTCATGTATGGTTTAGATTCACAATTGGACCCGGTAGGTGGTGCTGCAATCGAGTTTTAGGAATGGTTTTATTTTTTAAGGAGTTTTTTGGGTGGATTTTTTTAAAAGATTTTTTGCATATCAGGACATGTAACCTAAAAATTTCACCCCCCTCCCCCCACCACCCAATATTTATAATAATGAATATAATATTAATAATTGACCGTTAAAAAAAATCATAAGTTCATCAATAATTGACCGTTAAAACCTTCTGAAAAGTTCATGAATAATGGAATATCGAAACACATAGTACAGAAATTGAAATGTCAAAACAACGCCAAGCCACGACGCAAGAGACTTGCGCATGTACGTCAAATACCACAGAATTCGACATCAACGCCACCTATGGTACACAAACATAACTATGAATTAATGTGATGATCACATAGTATTTGTTTTATTATCAAAATCAATTATGCCACCCAACGAAAAGCCAACGTTCGGGCAGGACAACGTCTGTCGGGTCCGCTAGTAATAATATACATATTTCCTTTTATGCACCTCATACTAAAGTTCAGCCCCATGTATTAATTACTTTTCTTTAACAGTGATGAAAAGCATAAGATCGTGAACTGTAATGATTTGAAATCATTGAATCACTATTTGTAGCTTGTTAAAACTGTGCAGTAAAATTGTTATTGTCAAATGACTTTAAGGCAGCCCTGCACAACATTCGGCCCGCTAAGTAATTTCCTTTCAATTTTTTAACATTAAGTAAACATGTGTTACTCGAAGTCTTTAAAATAAATAGTTATCTGTGCTGGTGTTGCCACGATTATGATCGGGAAAACTTAGGAGGTGTGTTACTCCTTGAATATCTTGGAGGTGAACAAATAAATATGTATCACTGAAGATCACTTGGAATACATTCTGAAGTCATCCCCACAGATATAATCTTAGAGTATGATACATTTAGTGCTGACAAAATGTACAATGTGTCTCATTAGCTCTCCAATGGCTCACTTGGCTAAAAACTTGTTAAAACGTATATATTTTACCATATTTTGTGAGGAATAAAGCACCTTTTTTTTAAAAGATAAAGCAGTCCCCTTTATTTTATTTACCTCCGATACAAGCTTATATAAATAAGACAATAGTAATTAGTACATTTTATTAGTGATAAAGGTAAGATTATAGCTAGGGATGTTGAGTAGTCATTTTTTCACTTCGAGTCGAACTCAAATAGAGTTTGAATGAAATGAAAACATCGAGTTTTATTCGCGTTAGAGAAATATGGAACAATTAAGTAACATACAAATATTTCAAGTTATAGTTCTGTAAAATATCTTCACCCAAACACAAAGCTTATTTTTAATGATGGTATTTTTTTTGTTAAAAAAAGTTATGACTATGCAAATTCGGGTTTTTAAATACATTTGGTATAGCAGTACAAATTATACGTTTTTAACAGACAGATAAAATATTTAGAGATTGTTTTAGAGATTGTTTACTATGAAACTAAATTGGAATCAAATTAATAATTTAACTCGAGGATTTTGAGATAGAATCAAACATTTCGAATATCCTAATCCTTTCATGGTCTAAGACGTCACTCTCGCAATAGACCAGACTGACAATGACAGGGAGATTGAGGTTCTCGGTCGGGTGTACTGAAGGTGATTTTTCCTAAATGGTTTTCCATTCTCCCTCCACGCACATGCGGGTACACTTCACCTGAATTCAACCCTCATTCTTAGCTCATTTATACATATGCGTATAACCTGAACAGGTACTAAGACGTGGTGCTAAAAAAATATATTGAATTAAATGTGGCCTGAAACAGGTCCTTTCCTATCATCATTATTATAGTATGTAAATGTAACATATCAGGCCTTTACATAATATAGGTAAACACTATTCCAAACAGTTATACGTAGTCAATTTTCATTATTTAACTGTGAATAGAAACATAGCTTATACCTACCTGTAAAATGTTGAGAGTGACACGTTGGCTCTGAAACTTTATTGTTGTTGCTAACCGATGTAGAAACGAGCAGGACTCAATTGATCAAAGGCATGGTCAGTCTGATGCGGTGCAATCTCTTCACAAGGTAAAACACGCATGCATCACTCATGAACACACACGGTGAGATAACCCTCGTTTATAAACATAAATCAATACCAGAAGGATAAAATCTACCATTTATTTGTTATATGTAGTTTTCATATCGCCCACATCGGTGGGCACGCTGTCTAGAAGTCGTTCTCTTTTGATCTGGTTCACCGGGGACAGAGATATCGGAGATCCGGGAGTACTGAGAGTGTTTTTCTCAAAATGGCTATCCACCGTCCTTCCACGAAATGAGGGAACATTTACTAAATTCTACCTAAATTCCTATCTCAATAGTGTAAAGAGTTAGTTTAAAAATATATGTATATATTTCAACCGATTTGTAGCAAACTACTATAATTAAAAATATATTTGATGAACACTCCTCTATTATCTAAGGATAGTTTAATATGACCCTTTTAAAAACACTATTTGTTTGTTTCTAACCATTTATTTTGATTTCAGAACTTCGACATTTCGCTTGAAACGTCCTTGAAGATAAGATAATGTCATATTTTCATTAATTTTACTAGCAATATTAAACCTAAAATGTAAAGTTTTTAATCTCATAGTTATCTTTCATCTCCATTTTGATTTAAACCATATTCTTAAAGATTAAACTACTTACTAAAATATTAATTCGTGATTTTTGGGAGTTTGCAAAGCGTCTCGGCGCTTTATAAAGGATCGAATATTTATGTTGTCCTTCCATTGGAAAACTCATATCCTTGTTGGTTGTTTAGTGTAACTGCGTGCCGTTTTAGGTTAAACAAAGTGTGTAAACTATGTGCTGATACAAGATTATATACTTAAAGCATTCTAAGAACCCTATCCCAACCCTAACACCAATAAATAATTCTGTTTTGGAAGAAAAGGAAAATACTAATTGGAAGATTTGCCCTGAGCTCTCTAGAAATTGAATCATGGAAGCCTAGTGGATATTTTCTTGTTGCTTTGCAGTTGTTTATCACCGTCAAACGAAATCATTGAGTGCACATATGTCCCAACACTGTTTACTAGAGCTAGTGCTCATTTAAATTACAATTTGAAAACAAGAACATGATTACTCGCAGATATATTATAAACCTCGTCATTCAGTTGTATCAAGGTGGGATGGTAGGTATTGCGAGTTAAGAACATACGTATGTTCGCAGTTTTTATAGCAACACACATTTTTCGGCAGAATAGATCACACGAGTAGAAGCAGAGTTTGATTTTCTTCACTTAATGATCTCAACAGCTCTTAAATATCAATCTTAGTCAAGGATGTCCTAAAATTTGATGAGAGCATTTTATCTTCATTTAAAACATTTCTCAACAAATGCTAATGTGCTCATGACAAATGTTCAATAACTGTAGAGATTATCAGGTGTAGAAAATTAAAATTTATGTTTCTACCGGAGCAATATTTGATTTATTTTGCAAAAAAAAAATTGTTTGCTATGAAAACGATAAAAACACCTTTTCTCGCGCCTCCTTCAATCCCACCTGCCGCTCGGACGCCTCGGTCAACGAGAAAGTATCAATCGCTGTCAGGTCAAACGGCTTAAAATACAGTGGCCTATGTCGTTTTCTTGAACTACTTCTCTCTTATGTCTAAGCTTGTACTCCCTCTCGCCCTTCACCTACAACCATTCTTTATTATGTCCTTCCCCTTCGCAAGAGGGGAAAGAAAACTTCATATCTCAAGGCGGCTAGTTCTCAAATATTTTAAAATATTATGTTGTGATTATATTAACAATTACTGTATTTGTTAGAAGAAGACTAAATCTGGAGCCCTCTTTCCATGAAGCCTAATCTTAGAACTCCTCAAAAGTCTTTGAAAGTGAGCTAATGTTAAATTTTCACACATGTTTTCTATTAATAAAACTCAAACTATAGTTTTGTGGAATCTTTGAACTTTATTTTGGCGTGAGCCATATTTCTAAATAGCGCATCATAGAATTAAATATCACTATAGAGCCGAATGTCTGCGCGGCAATTTCTCGCTTACCGTGGCGGCCCCCTTAAGGACGTGCTTTGGCAGATGGGTTTTATTTTCTCATTCAATTAAAAAAGTGACACGGAGTTACCTTGACTAATTACTATGGCACTATCTTATAGGCTACACCGTAGTAGAATCAAATAAGGTCAGCTTGCTACCCTCAGGGTAACCGGAGGCTACATCGGTACAACATTGTACTGTTTATAAATTATCTTGAACTATATCATTCCAGTCTTTGAGATAGTACATGTCATACCAGGAGAAAAAGCGCCTAAGTCACAGGGTTTATTGTGAAGCCGGGTGTAGGTTCAGACGTTGTGTGTTTTTGTGAAAATCTAGCCTACAATATAAGATATTTTTTTAGAGATCCCAACAACTTTTTTGTATGAATTGAGAACCCTAATTAAATAGCGTCAATTCATTGATTAATGTAAATTATAAGCCTGTATAGATTTTGGCTTCGCAATTGAAAATTTGTAAATTTTGATATGTTAATCCTCGAAATCAATAAAAAAAACTCCATGCCATGAGCCCGTTATCAAGCTTTTATTTTAAAAGAAGAAAATTAAAATCTGTTTTTAGAAATAAAAAAATTTTTCGAAATAAATGGTTGTTTTCTGAAATTACGGCTTACCCTCGAATACATTAGAAATTTGAAATTTTTTGGCACAAACTGGGTGTATAAGTTTTACATTTAAATTATTATGTTTTATTGAAACTCGGTTATGTAGACATCCAGATTCACTGTCGAAAGGAATCGCTTCACTTTTAAATAATAGGCCGATAGAATTCCGAGATGAAACGTTCCTTAAGAAACGCGGTTCTCAATATTTCTTAGAATTGAACCTTGTTTTAAAAAAGTAATTCATCTATGGGCAAAAGGGGAAAGCCTGGGCAATTAGCGTAAGGCTCCTTGCACACAGCACTTTTTTTTTGCCGTGGCTTTACACGCCACGACACCGTGTAGACTACGGCAGGTTGCCTTGGTACACACGGCCTGGTAATGGCACGGCAAGATTTCAAGTCACTAAATGCATCAGTTAGCTCCAGACAGTCACTACGATAAATCACAGAAGGCAATTACTTTGTTTGTATTTACGAAGAAAAAAACGACGATTTATAATTTGGTGGTTTCATCCTTTGAATGTAGGGCGGTACATTGTTCACAGAATTACGAGAGAATGATACAAAATTGTTCAATTATTTTCTGTTGTCCAAATCGTCGTTTGCTGTACTATTATAACTTCTAAGTGGCGGCTTGGTTCGGCGTAACTAGGAAATGAGGTATGCAATTACACCGGACTTGCAGTTTGGTGCTCGACACAGGACTGGAAAGTGATGATGATGCCGGAAAATCCCGTACTGCGACTAGACACGGCACCGGACTAGGCCAGTGGGGCGCCGTGTACGGGAAATAACCGTGACCGTGCTGTGTGTAAGGAGCTTAAGGGAGAAGTCAGGGAAATTTTAACAAGTCACTATAATTTTCAAATTTGTTTGCAATAAATGTTGAAATATGAAGTAGGAGAGTATAACCACGGCTGTCTTCATTAACAGGGAAGGGAGGGGGTTACTAAAGACGGCCGTGACATAACCCAATGTAAACTAATAGTTTTATCTACAATAATTCATACAACTTGCGAAGAGCACTCATATAAATAGTATGACCTCACTTCTTGTGTTAAGAATTAATAGGAAACAGTGAAAATAACGAGACTTTTGTCCTTGCTTACTCATCAAATGCTAGTAAAATGGCTTGGAAAACCTGGACAAGTCTTTGAATTTCACTTATTTTATCATAAATAACGAAAAGTGTCAATAAATATTTGAGATGACCCCTCGATAAAATGTAACATCATTGACCTCCAAACTTCGATTTCGAGCCACCTAAGGGGTCTTGGAGGCAGAAACTAAATTATGTCAAGCTTTATTAATGTTCTGGCTAAAACACATGGTTCTGTTTTAGGTACAGTCACGTTCATAATCGGGTTTACCGGTTGCGTGGGAGCCCTGCGTGAGAATACATGCCTTTTGGCTGCGGTAAGTCACTTTTTTTTTTACAATCACCCTGTTTTCAGACACAAAGAAGACCAGTCAGCAAATCCCATCAGGGGAAAGTCGACGAAATGTAGGGGAGACTGGGGCTTGCTGATACCAATTTTTTGATTCATTTGTTTTTTATTACCTGTCTAAATAATACACTTTTTTTAAAACAATACTGAACCTAATTTGATATTTAATCTACACATATCAGCTGTTTAAATAATCATGATCTTATTGGGTAATTAATGTGTAGTTAAATAAAACTACTATTATTTTATTTTGTAACACTGTACCCATGGAGGGGTAAGTTGTTACAGGAAGAGGTAAGTTTTTACAGATAAAAGGTAAGTTTGTTTAAGTGAAGGGGTAAGTTGTTACATTTGCTTATAATATGTATTTCAAGTAACTTTTTAAGACTAAACAGAATAACCTAAACAATTGGTTAATATAAAGATTATTACAAGATACATATTTTTTCACTGCTTTTTACTTCCCGTTCAACCCAATCCTATTTAAATATTTTAATGGGGTAAGAATTAAGGAAAGTAGGACTTCAGAGGAAATTAACCTGCATTTGCGTGGATTAAAAGAGGGAAACTACCTGGAAAAAAACGCCCTCAATAGGACTATACCTCTCCAACCTACCTCCACCTTCCCGTCATCGACAAATCAGACCAGATGGCCTGACGTGTAGTCCGCGTGGCCAACGGTACGGGTTATTACTTATTAGATAGTAAAATAAGCATATCATACCTTTAATAAAATGCATAATGCTTTACAAATTATTTGAATTACATTGGGTCTAAAGATATTTTAAACTTTCATAGATTCATAAAATTCCACACAACATAAACGAAAAATCAAACGAAACAGTGTTATGGTTTAACACACATATTGAGTAATATGTCTTGGTAATATGTATAGTGTTCATAAATTTGATAAAATATAACTTTCGTGATAATAATGTAGTATGAGGAGAGTTTGAAAGCAAATAACATTCATTTTTTATTATCTTTTTTACTTTTTCTCCCTTCCAAATTTAAGTTTTCTATTATTCTCTTCTTCACTAACTATACATTATATTTATCTTATGTCAATCAGAGTAGCAGAATGACGCGTTTTGCGACGTGTAATTGCTTCCTTGGTCCAGCCTTAGGAAATGGACCTAATCTCGCTTGGATAAATAATAGAAGGTGGGGACAAAATAAATAAAACCGTGTACAGGCGTATTTTCAAATAACCTAATTAATAAAGCAGATCAAATGGATAGGAGAGAGTAAATCTGGTAACTTTTCTTAGATTTCAATTACCACCATTCCTATGGCGAATGGGCTGTACTGACCGCACACAGCTAAATGTATCAACTTGCCCCAGTCACCCGCGTCGGTGGCGTAGTTGGCTAACGCGCTAGTCGTGTTGAGCTCGACCGACGAGGACGGGGAGATCGAGGTTCGAATCTCGGTCGGGTGAACTGGGAGTGGTTTTTCCTAAATGGTTTTCCACTCTCCCTCCACGCAAATGCGGGTTCACTTCCTCTAAATTCAACCTTCCCATTTCCTAAGCCATTAGCGTAGTTAGTACTTAAGCGTATAACCCGAACGGGTAGTAAGACGCGGTGCTAAATATAAATAAATAAATAACTAGCCCCAGTCGCCCCAATTGTTTGTGGGAATCATGTTAATTTCACACAAAAAAAAAGAGGGTGAAATCAGTCAGTTTCACCGACGGGGTAGGTGAATTCTCATAAGAAAAGGGTAATTGAATTTCACTATCATGGGAAAAGTAATCTTATTTTAATATCGAAGGAGAGTCAGCAAGCACCACCATCATAATAAGAATTCACCTAATATTGATACATATTTCGGATTGTTTTTTTAGTAGTACAATTATTATTATTTTTACATTTTACTTACATCATATCTTGAAGAATAAATTTATATTATATTTATTGTAAAAGCTATTTTTTGAACTAGGTAGTTGTAAGTGTTAGTTTGTAAGTCGTGGACCCATCTTAACTTGTATTTAGTTCACATAAAATACTTCAGGTTAAGATCATATAGATGCAGGCCTTCATAAATTGACCAGTGGCGGTGGCCGAGGAGTCGAACGCATTAGTCCCCGCATTACACTCGGTCACCACAGACGTAAAGGTCGGGGTTCGAATCCCGGCCGAGTGTTAGCCGGATATTAGAGTTTCTAGCGCAAGTGTCACTGACCTAGTGTAGAATTTATCTTAGATTGAGCCAAACCATGCATTTTTAAAGTCCAAGTTGAATTCTGTTCCAGTATGCCATCTTCCTGGCCATACTCCTCCTGCTGGAGATGACGACCGGGATCTTAGGATTCATCTTCAAGGAGTCGGTGAGTAGGCCACGCGAAACAAGTTGCAACCTTTGCTTTTATGTTCTTGCGCCATCCTAGTACCTGAGCGAATTGAATATAATTGTGAAGTATGGAGTAAACGACGATAGTTATAGGTTCTAGGTTAAGTGGTTGTGACCGCCATTTGCTTTGAATAGTATCAGTCTTACCAGGGCGGTTGTAATCGTACCGATAAAATGTGTGTCGGTGCTGGGCCGATACCAGCGTGAGTTGCTGTACACATACAGACAAGATCTCTGTCGGCGCTTGAGAGGTGTGGATTTTCGTGAGGTATATCGAGCAATCAACGTGCGGAATAGGAGGTTTCTTTTGATGTGTTTGCTTCATCTACGGAGGAGACAACGTCAAAAGTGGATAGAAATAGAATTATCAGACAATTTAGCCAACAAATATCCTACACAAATAAATCTAGATAAGTTTCATTACAAAGGAGAACGAAAGCACAAGAACCTAAACTCCCTAAAGATGAAACCAAAACACTGCCAGATCACAGCTGGAGATGAGTGCACACCTGCTCTGCGCACTGATACCGGTGTGCGATATGTATCGAGAGTGCCTCCAGCATCACTCCCAACGTCGACATATCAATAGTCACGATCGTCCCGATAACGGTGTCGTGTCGCCTTTGTGTTCAGCCTGGCCTTAAGATTTCATGAAATCTCATAGTACCACCGATATTGGCACTGCCAGTTTTATTGTTATTGGTACAGTACGTGTACAGCTGGACTTAAGGCAAGACCGCTACCTTCCAGTGTAACACCTTTGCACTAAGGTTTAGTTGATACATTCTTGTGGTTTAGTTTAGGTTTCTCTATTGTGTCTTAGTATCGGTTCGATGTACGCGTACATTAATTACGGTGGTAAAACAAGTATGAGTACAGTATAACCACTGGCGCAGCCAAAGGGGGGGGGGTAGGATTGTAACCCCCCCGTTCCCCAGGTCTCGCTACCCACCTACCTCTTTATTGTCCCTAAAGCTGTTGAAATCATACATGAGGAAATCTACAAGTAAAGACAGACTTAATAGGCTTCATGTACATACATTGAGAGGTGTCAGTTACGGAGGATGAAGTTCTCAATGAACTTTCTATGAAGCCAAAGAAAATAAACATAAGACTAAAGTGAATTATTTAAAAAGTGATTTTGTGAGTTCAGAGTTAATGCACGTTGCTTATTTGAATTTTCAGATTTTAGCTCATAAAATAATTTTATAAATCAAATTTCCAAAATACAATTTATTGAAATTTGCATGTTTGTATATTCTAGCAGTATGCATGAATAAAAATGTGTTCATAAAAACTTAATAGTCATAATAATTACAGAATGATAACCATTTTTAGAAATTTTAAATTATTTTGGATATTATTGTATCTCTTTTGATACATTTGCATTTTGAAATACTTAAATTTTCAAAATTTCTCGCGGGAAAACCAATGGACCCCGCTTAGTTGGTCAGTGAAACTAAACCCCCCCCCCACCCACAAACGAATCCTGGCTCCGCCAGTGGGTATAATTATAGAGAAAATATAACCACATTTCCATGGAGGAAGAGAGTGAAACCATTTAGTAAAATAACACCCTAAACACACTCGAACCAGGATTCAAAGTTTGATCTGAGCCCCGTCATTGGCAATAGTAAAAAAACAAGAGACATGTTATATTTAATGTAATCACTGATGCAGGTTTGCACTAAGTTATGAGTGTTCAATCAGCTCTATAGGGAAATACCTTTCTATATCTTCTATATCTGTGCCTCCACCCCTCTCCCTTCGCCAACCATTTGGCACTATTGCTGACCTTGATAAAATTATAATGACCAATCTTAAACTACCATATTTTTTGAGTTCTTCCTCAACTTTTCTCCTCCTCCTCCTCCTCCTCCTGACCCTACTACCTTCATTCAACTGTGAAATTCACATACACCATCCATACAAGTGAAGGGAAGAGTAAACAATGAGCAATACGCAATACAACACAGAAACTTGGCTCTCTCCCCCACCCCTCCACGCTCATACCGGGTTTTTTGAAATGTAACAGTGATGTGTCAGACATTCTAACCAGGTACTCCTTTTTTTCCGCAGATCAAAAGCCAGGCGACGAGAGGCTTCCAGGCGTTCATCATTCACTACAGAGAGGACCCCGACCAACAGAACCTAATAGACTGGATCCAGGAGGACTGGGTGAGAGGACCTTCCCTACCTCTCTTCATCCTCTCATTACCCCTCCTCCAATATAAGCTAGGATTCACTGCTGAACTGTGCATTTTGGGGGGGGGGGGGGGATTTTTAAGGATGTAACTTTAACTTCCTCCCATCAAAGGAATTTTATATATCTGCCTAAAATCCTCACTCATCCTTTTTTCCCTTCAAGTTAGATGATTTCAATCTCTGATGCTGATGTGTGGAAAATTAAACAAAACAATTACTTCCAAGGCTGGTTACACAGTTTGTGTGCCTGACTCTGACTTGGGTACTAGACCGAAGTTCAATCTCTCAAATGCATGCATGCTCTGAGTAGTAGAGACGTGTTTTAATGTGCAGCTGCAAATGTTTATGGCCATGTTTGAAGCTGTGAGGTTGTATTCTAATGTGCAGTTGCAATGTTGCGGCATCGAGAGTCCCAAGGACTGGGACCGCAACAACTACTTCAACTGTTCCTCCCAGGAGGTGGGCAGTAGGGAGGCATGCGGTGTCCCCTTCAGCTGCTGCAAGAGAAAACCAAATGTATGTCTCTAAACTCACTGAGTCTCATCTCACTATAATAACTACTCCCCCTTATTTGATAAATTTAGTGGATAATGTAGTAGATTATTAGAATATAGAGCGCGCGTTCAACAGTTGACCATAGTGCACAGTGTAAGTTTGCCACATTGGCTTTCATTATTGGTCAATATTGGCTTACTTAGCATAAAATCACTCTAAATTATCATTTAATGGTCGATAGCACTAAGCGTACACCTACTCTGAGTGTTTCCAGGAGATCATATTTGATTTTATTTGGAATTTTAAATACATTTTTATTAGGCAGGATACAAATGGTTTGATATCTTATGATTTGGATATCTCGATTACTTATCATCTAAAGGTATTTATAATATAAAATCAATGCCATGTCTGTCTGGTTTTCCTTCCAGAGGTATATTTTGTACTTCCCGGTAAGCTAAAAGGTTGAAATTCGGCATTGAGTTTCCTGGGAGCTTTAGAATGAATGATATGAAAAATTCTGAATCTTAAAAATTCAAAAAGAGGCTGAATCTGTGGTCTCATAATAGGCCAAAAAATCAAGTTTTTCCGATCGCTATAGATTTCAGGGAGTTTATAACACTGCTGATCACAACTCTTCTGTAATTGTTTTCGAAATTCCAGTCGTTACCCTAAATCATACCAGAATGGCAGCCAAAATTTCAAAAATTGTTATTTCCAGTTTAATTTTCAAGAAATTTTACATCTAGGGGTTCTCAAGGCTGGTAAACAAGATTCCGCCATGGTTTTTTCAAAATTTGAATCAACTGATCCTTGATTTGTACCCAAATGGAAGATAGGGGAGGAAGGTGAAGCATATATTTAGAAAAATCCTTTAGTGGCTGCAGAAAACTACATTTTCCAGTAATTTAGAGGGAATCAACACTCCATATAACAAAATTAGTGTTAATATTTTATCTTTATAGCTGGGGACTGTTGAAATGGGGGAGGTGAGGGAGGTTCTAAATTGCCAAAACTTAAAGAATAAACTACTTATCAACGTGGTAGAAGATTGAAATTTGCGGGGCAGGTGTAAGGACCTCACCAAACCATAATAAAGGCCTGAACATTCTTAAATTAAAAAAAAAGGAGAACCCTAAAAAAGAAAGAGGCTCACCTCAAAATTTACAAGATTAAAAAAAATCTGTTATACAATAGAAAATTGATATATTTTATTACATATAAAGTGTCAACCCCAAATAATCAGAAGAGATTGATCATATAAAATTTAAAATGGGGGTATAGGAAATGGTCAAGGCTAGAAATTTTCAAAACTAAAAATACCAACCATTTATCGGTGAGGTAAAAAATTGACATTTGATGAGAAAGTAAAAAGACCAAACCAAAAGCCCAGAATTTTTAAAATTTAAATTACAAAATGAAAAGTGGGGTGTGGAGGTAGTGAAATTAGGAATGAGAAGAAATCCCCAAAATTATAGAATAAAACATTTCAATATGGTATAAAATATAAACTTCCCAAATAATTAAAAAAATATTGAAGTTTTTTAATTTTAAAACTTAGATTTGGGTTGAAGTCGGAGAGCTTAAGAATTTTCAAAAACTTAATATCAAAGGTGTTCTAAGTGTGGTAGAAAATTTAAATACTTGCAAGCCGTTAGGACAACCACCCCAAATAACCAAAAAATACTAAAAATTCAAATTTCAAAATTGATTCCAAAAAATGGGGTCGCAAAACTTTCCAAGCCATAGAAAAAAAAACTTCTCAGTAGGGATAAAATTGAAATTTAACAATAAATGTAAAAGAACCATATCAGAACGGGATTTATAGCACTGTTATTACATAGCTAAATATTGAAGAATAAAGCTATCATTATACAGGAATACATAATAATTAAAATAAACAACTTATGACCGCTTAGCCTTGTGAACCAAGATGTTAATCTTTTTTCTGTATGTTTCTATATTATTAATATATTATTTTATAGTCATATTAATTGAATGATAGGCTATTTTATTATTTTTGATGAGCACAAGCTCGTTGGCGAAGAGAGGCTTAAATATTAGTTATAAATAAACACATATGACATTTGTTTATCTAAAAATAATTTTTGCTTTTTCAGGAATTAATAAAAAACAAGCAATGTGGCTACGATGTTAGAAAACCTGGTTATGTAAGTAGTCATTAACTTTTTACCATTTTAACATAATTTCCTATTGTTTGATTTTATTTTAAAATATTTTAGCTTATTACCAAAGTTTAGTTTTGTGTTACCCAATCATTTTAAAAATACTTTTCAGTTTGCCATAACATCACCTCTATTTAATACAATGCTATTTTGTTAAGATTTAATACGTACCTATTAATTTTGATTTGTTTTCTTAGTGATAAAATAAAACTTTTATCAAGATATCACCCAGCTTCATCATCATTTAGTGTAATTTTATAATTGTTTGATTATGACACATCATTTAATGTAATTTCATATATATTTAATAATGACATGTCATTTAATGTAATATTATATTTGTTTGGCTATGACACCTTTTCAGGAGTTATCTAACACAATTAATGTCTATATGCATGTCACTTTGTTTGTCCTGTTATGATTAAAATTTGGTAGCGGTGTGCCTTCATTTTGATTATGTGAAACTGTTTAACCTTAGTTTCTTGCTTCTAAAATTTGATCTAATCTGATACATTTTACTGGCAAATCTCTGTGGAATTGAAGTTACTTAGTATTGATTCAAAAAAGAAAACGGGATATAAATTATTTGAAGTTTACTGTAAATTGGACCTCTTGTGTTGATAATACCTAGTTCAAGCTAAGACTAAATAAACACACTCAAAATAAAAATACTGGCCCATGTATATAATATCATTGCCTGAATCTAAAATCATTGTGACAATTCTCACTTGAAGAAAAAGGGTCACTTTTATGTAAATACGTATTTTTTCATCAAATAGATGTAAGTACCTATCTTAAGGCCAATCAACAAGCATATTAGATACACAACTCTGCTCGAACCAGGAATCACATTTAAGTGTGAATTTCTGTATTCTTCATTTGACAACAGTGATATTGGGATTGGCAAGGTAATTTTTTCATTTTACATAAAACAAATTGTTATAATATCTTCTCAATTCCACTATTTTCTAATGATGACTCCAGAAACCGCACTAGAGCATAGCCCCTGGTAACTAATAAAGCTACACATTATCCATGGGGTGTGGTAAACAACAATTAAAGAATGTTGATAAACACATACTTTTCAATCTACCATATTGTTTGATTATTACTAAATACCAACAAAATATAGTCGCAGATAAAAACTTGAGGTTTTCATGTACCTGAGGATTTTCATATACCTGGAAAATAAGTAATATACAAGGAATTTTTTGTGTCTGGAAAAAACTGGGAAATCACAGGTAATTTCATCGAAAACTAAAAAAAACTTTTGTAATATTTGAGAATTTGGGTCATTAAAATGCATGTTTAAATAGTTGACCTTTGCATAGAAGAAAAGTGTACCGAAGACATAAACTCACTAATTCAAATTACATGTCTTATCTCCCCCCTTCCCCATTTTTATCCTTGAAACATTGAGTTACATAATAACAACTGCATGAATTTCCCCATCAAGATTAACTCATTCGGTTCTAAACCCCAGATAGTTTGATGAAAAGGGAAATTCCATTCCTCTACACTCCTTTCTAAAATGTATAGAAAAATGGGAATTCTTTCTGGGCAACATAGGGAATTTTGTATGAAGAAAATAGTGGCAACTCTGAACTTTCCCCTTTTAAAAGTACTGTGTGATTATTATAACCTACATTAATCATTTGCAAATTACAATAACATGTTTAGTTGAATATGTTGACTTAAATAAAGATAAGTTAGACTAATTGATGATAAAAACTATACTGATGATTATATAAGTGGATAAAAAAAATATTGACAAAAAATAATAAATAGAAGCATGAACTATCAAAGATTGTTGGAAAATCTGCTCTATTACTATTAATATTACTATTAATATGTTAATTTTACTAGACAATAATTGAAAAAGTCAAAACTTATTTGATAGATAGTGGAATAATCGGGTATGGGAAGCTAGGTTTATAACACACACCCGAATATTTTTTTTGTTTGTTCTCACTAGGTCCTATTGTTAAAATGTAAAGTTATATTATTTTATTGGCATCAATACTCTTTGTCAAGCCTTACAGCTACAGCCCATATGATTTTATGCGTGCATAAATGGACAGAGTTTTAATAACTTCTGTAACGATCATATAGCAAACTTGTTATTTCAATTCCACATAGCCGCTATTAGTGCTAATAATCAAAAATGTGCCGCAATATTTTCTTAGCTATCTTTAAACTCAGAGTTTATGTTGATAATAGTATGATTGATTGTCATTTAAGTTTGTGTTTTCTATTTAAAGGCCCCTACTTATTTCCAAAATAAATTGACCTACTGGACATTCTCAGTATTATTACTATTAGTAATAGGCCACTTTTCATACATTGCAATTATTATTTCACTAACACACAAATATTTGTGTTGTCATAAAATAATTGAAGTAGGCCTATATATTTTATTACATGAATTAATGAGAATGATTTGCTTTTATTACTAATACATTATTTGAAAATAAACTTTGACAGGTTGGTCACTGCAAAAAAAAAAAACAGGTAAATTAAAAAATATATATATATTATATATTTATTTCTTCAGACCTGTTGTGTGTTAATCATAACAGCTATTTCATACTTCAAACCACAACAGTGTTGTCATTGATTGAAATGTTAGATAAAAACCTAAATTAAATTAAAGTAAAATTAAAATATTCATTGGGGGAGTTATCTAAAAAAAACTTTGTTTTAATAAAGTAACTTTCACTTTGGTAAAGCTGAACAAAATCAGATAATTTCTTGGCTTTAAACAGTGGCTACCCTGGTTAAAGTATGTTTTCACAGATTACATCCCATCTAATGATCCTTTTAACTGCTCTGGTTGCGGTATTTCTCTCTCATGGCTGGACTCGTGTGGTTTTTCTGAAGCTTGTGTGCTCTTAAAATGTTAAATTTAACTCAATTATTATACATAATAACCTCAAAATATACAAACAAAAGTTTGTTGGGAAATTTCACAAAATAAGGACATATCTGAAAAACAATTTTTTATATAACTCAGAAAATGTGTAATACCGGTACCACACAAAATAAAATACTTTAAAAAATATTTGTCTTACTGGGGTATTTATTTATAATTTACTAGCGGACCCGACAGACGTTATCCTGCCCGAACGTTGGCTTTTCGTTTGGGTGGCATAAATGATTTCGATAATAAAACAAATACTATGTGATCATCACAATTACAAATTCACAATGAACTCCAATTAGTGAGTTACACAAATATTACAAATTCAGTGTTTGTCAAGACAACATACAAAATGAAACATCTTTTCATTTTTGGCATTTCGCCCACAACTCCACAAATATCAGCTGTATCGAAAAACATACATAACTATGAATTATTATTCTCAGAAGTTCAATTATTCATGAACTTTTCAGAAGGTTTTAACGGTCAATTATTGATATTATATTCATTATTATAAATATTGGTGGGTGGTGGTGGGGGGTGAAATTTTGAGGTTACATGTTCTGATATGCAAAAAATCTAAAAATAAAAAATTAATAAAAAAATCCTTAAAAAATAAAAAAAAATCCTAGAACCCGATTGCAGCGCCACCTACCTGGTCCAATTGTGAATCTAAACCATCCACGGACCCACTCAAACACACACAAAAAATTTCATCAAAATCGGTCCAGCTGTTTAGGAGGAGTTCAGTGACATACACACGTACAGAAGAATTTTATATATTAAGAAGATTAAATATATTTCTTTAGATGACATTCTACATCTTTGAAATTATTCACTGGCTTGATTGATAGAGCTAGGCTGACAGTCAACACTCCTGACGTGATCCTAACAATGTTGATGTAATCTCCAACAACTAGGATCCCTTGTCTTCATCAGGCAAATATTGGTCCAAATCTTTAAAATCACTCTAAGCATCACTCCACACATATTGTTGTTTAGTTTGGGTTGTTAACTAGCTGACAGCCACTCATGATTGTTGTACATACTATTATTATTTTTTAGATTAAAAGTTTGGACCAAAAACTTTCAAAATAGATTATGAAAGCGATCATCTATGTCGACAACATTTCATTACTCTCTCAAAACATGCGACTCCACTCATGTATCACTGTGAGTGTGTTGGTGTGTGTGTCAATGTGTCCCGGGTTGGTATGCTTGTTTAGCCTGGTGAGCGCAACATATTCGAGCGGGGGTGTCTCCGGGCGGGGGAGGAGTGGGTGGAGGCAAACCTGGTCCCCGTGGCCGGTGTGGCGGTGGGGGTGGCAGTTCTGCAGGTAAAATACCCCCGTTCCTGGCTTGTCGCATCATGCCAGGTCCCTTGCATGGGCATGAACAATCTCTTCTCCTCTTCCGCACACTTTGTTACTGTCATTGATTGTATAGGAGAAGTGAGATAGGGGCAAGTGCCAACTTACACATATCGAGTGTGTGCCAACACTAGAAACATAAACATAACTGAGGGCAAAATATTCCTGAATTATTCCAAATTGGGTACAATTAATCTAAATTATGCCTTCCTCATTTCTATCGCATTATTGTAAATATTTTTATTTTTTTCTCCCTCACCTCTAGAATGTGGGTGAATTCCCTCCAATTTGGCCTCTAAACCCTTAGATTATGCTGTTAATAGCCCTGGAGTTGATTATAGTAATAATAATGATATTAAAAGTTGAAAATTGCAGAATGAAGAGTAATTGGGAACACAAGTCGATAATTTTACATACAAGTGAAACTACTAGATAATTTTTTTTTTAATATAAGTTGGCACTTGGCATCTTTCATACTCCTTCCCTTTTTGATATTGGCATGGCTCCTCTTAAATAATGCATCTCTAGCCCTGACTGGAAGATGTGTTTACAAGATAGATCTTCTCAGAGGGGCAGATTCTCAGGTAACTTGAGATCATTTGCAGTACACTGCCACAACTCAAACTATACTGTCACATAAAACTAGGTTCTGACGCAGGTGTCCCAATTGTGAATAATGTGCTATGACAACAAATACCAACAATTATAACATCATTATTGTTCACACTACCCCACTAAAATAAAAAAAATTCCTACTCCATGGACAATTATTACAAATATCAGTAATGCTCTGCAGGGCAGCATACCCAACCCCCTGCACTTTAATTTTAGTTGTACATTCTTTAACACTAAGCCTCAAATAATGGGACGGATATATTTGAGTTGTGGCGTTATAATCTTCTCGTGGCTTGGTGAAATATGTCTGTGTTGGAGTCTTCCTGTGGGTGGTACTCGGTTCGCACATACCAACACAAGACGAGTTTGCGTGTGAACATGTTGGTGTTGCCCGCAGCAATTCGACCCAGCCAAGATAATCAACGAGAAGGGTTGCGTCCAGGCAGGGGAGGAGTGGATGGAGAGGAATCTCCTGATTGTGGCCGGTATCGCCGTCGCCACCGCCTTCTTGCAGGTGCGTACTTTGTCAGGAGGTTCCTGATCTTAGTTCAGATTTGATATAGATTGGAAGTGAGCGCTACACTAACCTCGAGGTCAGTAGTCTCTAGATAAGACTAGTAGTTATCTTGTAATCCGTAAACCTGTGGATGCACTCCCAATGTTGTGCAATTCTGTTTAAACTAGTGTATATCTAGTTTCTAGTTAAAAACACTGTAGTTTCTCTATGTGAATGTTGGTATGCACATTTTTGTTATGACTGTTATTCACATTTTTTCTCATTTTAAACTTATGTATATTTTTTTCTCTCATAATAAATATATGAAAATGCCACTTGAACATGGAAATTAAGCCTGGGACTTTTGTCCTAGCATGCCAATGCTCTACAACAGAAATATTTATGTTTTGTCTTGTGGCCAGGATCATATTACTTCACTCGTTAATGCGAATGATACATAATCCAAGCATGTTAGTTTCAATATATTGTGACATTTAAGTTATATCTACCATGCTTACATATGTTCAAATTATAAAATATTATTTAAACTATTTTATAAAAGTTAATAATCCAAAGAGGGGCTACTTCAATTTGTGAGTCAATGTCAGTACGGTATCATAAGCTCACAAATTAATATCATTCTAGGGCTGGACTTATCTAATATTTATTTATAAATCAGTTGCTAAAAAAAAGTGGGTTGAATTTTAACTGGTTAGTATTGTGGTAGTTTACAGTTAAAAAGAGGATAAGTTTCTGCCAAGATTCGTGCAGTCATAATCGAGGCCGGGGGAGGGGGGGTGAATTTTGGAGGTTCATGCCCTTCCCAAAAGTTGATAATAATAAGTAAATACTTCTCTATTTATGGTTTAAACAAAATAAGAAAATTAGAATACATAGGTATTCTAATGTTTAGTGCATTTTTAAAAATAGTTTGTGATTGTGTTCTTTATTCAGACAACAAAGCTGGGTAGACTATGAGCAAATATTGACAAAGTAGGAAGTATTAGGGAATGTAGGGAGAATTGTACAAGGGGGTGACTCTTTGAGATTAGTAAAAAAAAACCTTTCAACTTGAAATTATTTGAATGGTAGTTCAGAGAACACATTGCAAATGAGTTGCCCAAGAAAGAAAAATCAAAGGGTAGGATGGGGGGGGAGGTACAGCTATCAATCCCTAAACAACTTGCAATTAGATATGAGTAAAAGTCTACAATACATTTGGTCAAGTTGAAAATACCTTTATTTGAAAAGTGTACAATTTTGGACAACAAAACCTTTACTCCGAGCACAAATTTTTAAACCTCTAGCCATATTAGAGAAAAACAAATTCATCTCCAAGATTATCCATGTTGGGTCAGTGACATCGAAACCTTATGTATGAAGGGGGGAGGACAATTAACCATAAAGGGATTTTGAGGAACTTGTACCCCACTACCCCAGCCTAAGAGTCTCGAGGGCCCTTCCTGGACAAACATTTGACAATTTGATGCTTTCAAGCTATTGGAATGGTCCTCAATTAAAAAAATAAATATATACTCCTATTATTATATTATTATTATTATTATTTATTTATTGTATTATGTGGTGAAATTAATGCATAAACCTACTCTTACATTTAACCATGTCTTCAGTTAACACTATACTTCATTTATCAAGAATCTAGAACCTATTTAAAGGGATCCGTTTTATTTAATTTTGGTGCCCCTAAAAGATATTTAGAATGGTGCTTACCTGATTTTTTTTAAAAATATTAATTAATTAATGCCTTTATATTTAGAAGATATTTGAGTTTTTTTTAAAATTATATCATACTCGAAAATATAAGAGTGGAGTGAAATAAATCTAGAGAAAGTAAAAATTATATTTAGGGAGAAATTTCCCCCTTGAAATCCCAATCCCAGGTTCTGCCACCATTGGGTATGCCTTTATTTAATAAATGCTCGATGTAAATTTTCAGACTTAGAGGGTGGATGCACTATATAATTTTCTAAACACTAAACAAATGTTATAATATTATTAATATTATAAATATTTCATTGTGTACTACTCATATGAATATCTATTTTTTCTAAATTTCAGCCCCATATATTAATTACTTTATCTTAACAATGAAAATGATAAAATAGCAAGTTTGACCTCTTATAACTAATGAACTGTAATGATTTGAAATCTTTGAATCACTATTTATAGCTTGTAATTATACACTTGTTAAAATTTTGCAATAAATTCTTTATTGTCGAATGACCTTAATGTATTTAATCCCTGCCTCTTAATTGTCATACAAATTAGCTCCAAATAGCTTCTAGAAGCATTTAATATACATAAATTTTCTTTGCCTATGGCCATTGGGGCTTGGATACGGCCTTGGGTGCAGTGACACTCTGAACCAGTAGTCTGGCATGTAATATTGACAGGTATACCTGCTTCAGTGGCCGCATGACGCTACTCTCACGATAGACTAAACCTCTGATGACGAGGAGATCGTGTTTCAATCCTGGCCGGATCTACTGAGTTTTTTCGTTGCTTCATGTACTCTAAATCCCAATTATTTGTGCCTCTATCCATATTTTAATTTTAAATTTTACTTGATTTATGATTTCGAGCAAATTGAGACATTGTTAAAGATCACTGTTGACCTTGTAATCTGGCAAGCATCCGAATTTTTTTTTAATGAACTTGTTTGTTAAGACATTGTTAGTTTAGGATGAAGTGGAGGAATATTAGACTTACAAATAAATTGGAGTATCTATGTTTTTTTTTAGATTATCTGTCTAACCTCCCCATTTCATTAACCCACATAGTCGGGAGTTTACCCTACCTTGCTTTTGAGAAAGGTTCGCCCTTTATAAAAGTAATTTAATTATAACATTATGTTTTGACAAAAGTTACACACTGATTTAATTTTATAGGTTTTTTAAAAGTGCCAGACTCAACAAGATACACAAAATGATACTGATGTAATTTTGTTTTTACTTAGTTCTTTATAGTATTTTAGAATGAGATAAAAGTGACGAAACAATCCAAGATCAACTTTGATAGGACCACTTTTTTCTAGTAGATCCAGTCGTATAGTTGCTACACATATGGAGAGCCAGGAAAAAAATGGGGAGTTTCATAAAAAAACACACTAAAAATGCTGGTATATTTGAGAATTTGGTACATTAACCTATAAAGCATTAAATAATAGGCCTTTTTTATATAGAAAAATTGAACTAAGCACTCTGATTTGAATACATCCTTATGTTCCCCCTCGAAACATTGAGCTGTTCAGTGGCTGCATCAAGTTTCTTATCATGGTCATCACCAGTGACAAGGTTTCATAATAGTAAATTTTATGAAAAATTAAATTTCATTCATTTATTCAATAATTTCTGAAGTTTCTGGAAAAAAGGAAATTACTTCTAGAAAACCTGAGAAACACAGGGAATGTTGTGTTAAGAAATTAGTGGCAGCCTTGAGTAGGCTCTAGTTATTAGGGTTAAATACCAAGGATATTGATGGAATTAATCTTTTGATAAATTAAAAGTACTTTTTTTAAAAGGGATGGTTTGCAAATATAGAGGTTCAATTCTTAGAATCACTGTAGAACTAGAAAACCCGTTGGGACAACAGGGCCTCTATCCATTAACTGGAAAACTTGGCAGGTACACAGAAACTCAAAACATAACCTCTGGACTAAACCAGATCAGAAGATGATAGCTATTTTTACTTTACGTTATGTTCATAACTCGATTTTTCCATGGACCTGCCATGCTGACTTGGACATCTTAGCTTTGTTATAATTGTATATAAGGAAGAAGGTACAGGGAATTTGGATTGAAACAAAGAGAGACAAACGCAAGAATTTCTTAGTGAAAAGAGGACACAACTCGCACTATACACATATACCACTGGCAAAAGGAAACAACTCGCGCTATACATAGATACCACTGGCAAAAGGACACAACTTGCGCTATACACAGATACCACTGGCAAAAGGACACAACTCGCGCTATACACAGATACCTCTGGAAAAAGGACACAACTCGCACTGTACACAGATACCTCTGGAAAAAGGACACAACTCGCACTGTACACAGATACCTCTGGAAAAAGGACACAACTCGCACTGTACACAGATACCACTGGCAAAAGGACACAACTCGCACTGTACACAGATACCACTGGCAAAAGGACACAACTCGCACTATGCACAGATACCACTGGCAAAAGGACACAACTCGCGCTATACATAGATACCACTGGCAAAAGGACACAACTCGCGCTATACATAGATACCACTGGCAAAAGGACACAACTCGCGCTATACATAGATACCACTGGCAAAAGGACACAACTCGCGCTATACATAGATACCACTGGCAAAAGGACACAACTCGCGCTATACATAGATACCACTGGCAAAAGGACACAACTCGCGCTATACATAGATACCACTGGCAAAAGGACACAACTCGCGCTATACATAGATACCACTGGCAAAAGGACACAACTCGCGCTATACATAGATACCACTGGCAAAAGGACACAACTCGCGCTATACATAGATACCACTGGCAAAAGGACACAACTCGCGCTATACACAGATACCACTGGCAAAAGGACACAACTCACGCTGTACACAAATACCACTGGAAAAAGGACACAACTCGCGCTATACACAGATACCACTGGCAAAAGGACACAACTCACGCTGTACACAGATACCACTGGCAAAAGGACACAACTCGCACTATACACAGATACCACTGGCAAAAGGACACAACTCGCACTATACACAGATACCACTGGCAAAAGGACACAACTCGCGCTATACACAGATACCTCTGGAAAAAGGACACAACTCGCACTGTACACAGATACCTCTGGAAAAGGACACAACTCCCCACTGTACACAGATACCACTGGCAAAAGGACACAACTCGCGCTATACATAGATACCACTGGCAAAAGGACACAACTCGCGCTATACATAGATACCACTGGCAAAAGGACACAACTCGCGCTATACACAGATACCACTGGCAAAAGGACACAACTCGCGCTATACACAGATACCACTGGCAAAAGGACACAACTCACGCTGTACACAGATGCCACTGGCAAAAGGACACAACTCACATTATACACAGATTCCACTGGCAAAAGGACACAACTCACGCTATACACAGATACCACTGGCAAAAGGACACAACTCGCACTATACACAGATACCACTGGCAAAAGGACACAACTCGCACTATACACAGATACCACTGGCAAAAGGACACAACTCGCACTATACACAGATACCACTGGCAAAAGGACACAACTCGCGCTATACACAGATACCTCTGGAAAAAGGACACAACTCGCACTGTACACAGATACCTCTGGAAAAAGGACACAACTCGCACTGTACACAGATACCACTGGCAAAAGGACACAACTCGCGCTATACATAGATACCACTGGCAAAAGGACACAACTCGCGCTATACATAGATACCACTGGCAAAAGGACACAACTCGCGCTATACACAGATACCACTGGCAAAAGGACACAACTCGCGCTATACACAGATACCACTGGCAAAAGGACACAACTCACGCTGTACACAGATACCACTGGCAAAAGGACACAACTCACATTATACACAGATTCCACTGGCAAAAGGACACAACTCACGCTATACACAGATACCACTGGCAAAAGGACACAACTCGCACTATACACAGATACCACTGGCAAAAGGACACAACTCGCACTATACACAGATACCACTGGCAAAAGGACACAACTCGCGCTATACACAGATACCACTGGCAAAAGGACACCACTCGCGCTATACACAGATACCTCTGGAAAAAGGACACAACTCGCACTGTACATAGATACCACTGGCAAAAGGACACAACTCGCACTATACACAGATACCACTGGCAAAAGAACACAATTCACATTATACAATGCTGTCATTGGACAAAGAGGGACACAGTTCATACTTTACGCTGCTTTCACTAGACAAAAGAGGTAATGGTTTCCTTCTACAGAAAATACTGTATACTGTTACTGCTCGGTCCCTCAACCTATGTTTCGTCCCTTTTTTTTATTATTAAAACTTTTTAGTAGTAGTATTTAATGCAACTTTCTATAAGAGGAAACAAAATTTTAACACAAAGGGCAGAAAAAGGAAATTAGTTATGTAATTATAGGACTCAAGATAGGAACAGTTAAAAGGACAAAGATTAACATATTTTTCATTGTGATTTTTGACAAAGATTTATAACTGGTTTACTATAATACCACAATCATAATCAACTTATTTGCCTGAGACAGAGAGATTGGTATTAAATCTTGATCAGGTCTATATAGGTGGTTTTTCTTTAACGATTTCTTACCCTCCTACCATGCAAATTCAAGTATATTTTCTCTGAATTCTACCTTCCCCATCCCTACGCCATCACCCCATTAGACGCAAAGCACAAAAAGCTTTCGTATTATAATTTTTTTCTGTTTTGGATTACAATATTAGTAGTTTTAGACTATACTAATTGTGAAGGATCAAATTGTCACTGTTCTATTTTACAATGATATCTAATGTGAGTATTTTCTTGTCATATTATCTTATTGTTTAGATATTAGGAATCTGCTTTGCGCAAAACCTGCGAGCGGACATTTTTGCCCAGAAGGCAAAGTGGCATTGACAACTACGGGCCCCCACTGCGGTCTAGCTGATAGTCGCTGCTTGTCAGCGAACGAGAGAAGGGAGGGATGGCAACTTCGTCGTAAGGCTGTGACAGCGACCTAACCCATCTTCTGATGAAGCTGTTCACCTATCATCATCAACCCTTTTCTTGGCAGTGCGGGGCCCACAGTTCTAGAGTTTTTTTTTTATTATAAAACATTCAACTTCAGTCGGATTGACAGAGGGAGCTATGGCTAAGGGACTACTGGCAAGGAAATAATGGCTCAATGCTACCGAGCTACTTCTCAAGGGAAAAAAAAAAACAAGAACAGGATTACTGTCCTCACCAATGCCAAGGGCACTAAGGCACTGGTTTGGTTGGTTGTGCTGACTAACATGAAGGGTCTTCAGGGAACTCCTTTTGATACTCAGGTTTATTGGGATTTTCAAGTAGAACAATACCAAACAGCCCAATGCTGGTCCACATGTCCACATAACGCTAGAATCAAGAGGTACCAGGTGCTAGTAGGCTACCTGCATTTAGTGCCTCTATAACACCAACATTATATTGATGTACAAGCCATTTGAAAACGAGTTAAGTTTTGTTATATTTAGCATTATTCGAAATTTGTAAACATATATAGCTATGTTCACTTATATTCAATCAATATTAAATGTTTACATCAGAGATGGGTCTAATCCACTGCTATGGAAAATATATATAGTTACTAAATTATAGCATTTTTGCTACACAGTAAAAGCCTGATATAGCGTGATTCGTAATAGTGTGGATTCAGATATAATCTGATGAAATGAATGTTTCCAGAAAAAAAAATTATTAGCGAAATTTTCACTTGTAGCGATTCAGTAAATGGAGCGATTCTGCTTTACCATTTCTCACTAGGATTGCATCTCGGATCACCAGGAAACAGTAACTCAAGGCAAGCATTGCTGTCCCTGAAATCCATGAATCCATCGATGATTTAAATTTACATATAGTAGAGCATTATATTGTAGTCTTTTACCTTCGTCCTACCGCCCCGTCATTTATCTCTACAGGTCACCTTCAGATGTACTACGGTTAAGCTATAACGTGGGGGTGAAGTATGTACCCAGACATCCGCGCTATATCAGGCTTATACTGTAATTAATTAGTGACAACATTCATATAGTCATTGAATTGGTGAATTAATAGTCTGGTTCTTATATTTATGCTATAGTTGTGTTGGGCTAAGCCATCCATAAGCAACATAAGCACTCTAAAAATAATTTTTATTTGAAATTATTTATCTTTTTAAATATTGAATCCTCTAATCTCAAATATTCTTAAGGATTCAAGAATTCAAAAGTCCTCGTCCATATCCTTAGTTTACCACCAATATTTTTCCAAATTAACATTTGCCTATTATCAACCTTTGTGAATGGAATAAACACGGTAGCATTTAGCTTATTTTGCCCTTGCCAAGTCCCTTGACATAAGCTATTCTTATTGTATATAAATAATAACAATACAAAATGAAAATGAAAATGAATGTTTTTTAACTCATGTGTTCAAAATTAAAGTGACAGTCGCGAACAATTAACCGAAGTTGCGACAAGAACACGTTTATTTTCACAGTGTGATAGCGATACTAGACTTGCATTGCAACTAAAAATAATATTATTAATGATAAATATATTTAACAAAAAAAAAATCTATATATATTCCTTACATCAGCAACAAAAAAGAAATAATTATTTTCTATACTATGTGTCTTTTTGTGAATTTCTGTAAAACTGAAAGCTCTATTGATTATTGATATTAAAAAGGAAAAGATCAATATGATTTTAACTGAACTGTGTTGTGTGAGGTTTTTTACTACCATTATTGTTTGACTGAAATTTATTGTAGAGCTTTTGTTTGGGGTTTTATTAACTTTTTTGGTGGTTACATAGTGAAAATTTTTGTAAAGTTCAAATTGTTGACTGTATTATTTTAATGGGATTTCTCCATTTTAAGATGGCAGCTTACCGAAGATTCTTTAATATTGTCTTTTTAGGTAGCCATAGTATTGTAATCAGCACTATTGACATTTCCAACTAAAAATAAAATCTCAACAGAAAACATTAAAAGAGATAAACACTATCAATGGTAATCAGAACAAATTGTTGAAAACTTCAATTTCTTGTAAAATTACTTCTACTATTGTGTTTATGGTACTATTGGCCGTTATATAAAATTGGTAGCTTCAACATTATTTCTACTTCAAGATGATTACAGTAAAATTTAATCAAAATAATTTTCAAAAATTGCACAGAAATATATGTAGGTAATGGTTACCAATAGATTTTGGTTAGTTGTTGACAAAATTACTTTATTTGGCGCTTACTAAACTTTGACAATTTATCAACACAAAACTAATATTTTACTTGTGTTAAAATTACTACATGTAATAATATATGGGCAAGTTGAAAAAGTTAATTAATGGAAATTGTCTAATATAATCTTGTGTAATCAAGTCCGTGGCTGGGGGGCGTGAGGGAGATTGGGGCATCAACACCCCCCCCCCGTTTCCCCAAAGTTGACAAGTAAAAAAACTGCGGTTAAGTATTTGAAATCAGGAAACGACAAAAACTGTAAATTAGTAGAATGGTAGTTCCAAGAACACATTGCAAATGAGTCTCCAAAGAAAGAAGAATGAAAGGGGGGGAAAGGAGGGGGGGGTCCAGCTATCAACCTCCAAACAGCTTGCAGTTAGTACATTTGGTCAAGTTAGAAATACTTTTATTTGAAAAGTGTACAATTTTGGACTATGAAGCAGAGGTGACAACCTTTACTCCAAGCACAAATTTTTAAGCCTCTAACATTATTAGAGAAAAGCGAAATTATCTTTAAAATTATTCATGATGGGTCAGTGGCGGCAGAACCTTAATTGTATAGGGGAGAATAGTGATTTTGAGGGACCTGTCCCCCCTATCCTAGCCTAAAGAGTTCCGAGGGCCCTCAACAATTGGATGCCTTTAGGCTTTTGGAGTGATCTTACCTAACATATTTAAAAAAAATTGTATGTCTCTAAAAGCTATTAAAACTAGTCCTCACCTGATTTTTAAAATTTAAATTCAATCAATGCCTTAAGATTGAAAAGCTATTTAGATTTTTTTTTAAATCATATATATATTCGAAAATATAATAGGATAGTGAAATAAATTTAGAGGGAGGCAAAAATTACTACTCCCCCTGAAGCCCCATTCCCTGGTTAGTCCACCACTGGGCATGCCTTTAGTTATTAAGTGCTCATTGTACATTTTCAAACTTGGAGCTACGTAAGTTTCTTTATATTTAACAAATTAAACCACTTAATGTATTTAATGCCTACCCTTTAAATTACCATAAAAACTAACTCCTGATAGTTTCTAGAGGTGTTTAATATTCTTAAATTTTCTTTGGCTGTAGTAATTAAACCCCCTGAAATGTTGGCCTGGCTACAGCCTTGTGTGTAACAGAAGAACAAAGAGGGTTGTTCACTCATAGAACAAAGAACTGCAACAAAAAATAATGTTGAAATAAATACTTCAAGATTTTTGTTAGTGGTTAATACAATTTTCTTTATTATTAGATCGTTGCAACACATGAATCTTAAAGAGTTCGTATTTTACTATTGGGAGGTTAAACTTCTTGCCTGTTGGAACTCTTATGATTATACTTTATTATTAAAATTGGTGTAATTGGCATATATTAAAACTGTTTATATTATTAAGTATTAAACTATGTTATTAAGTATTGTTTAAAAATATATTAAAAAAACTGACATTTTTTAACCTGCCATTTTATATTAAGATATTGTTAGTTTAATTAATTTTACAAGTTTTGTGTATGTACACACAGAATTATGCTACTTTCTAAATGAGGATCTAGAATGAGTAAGGTTAAATTTAAGGAATTTCACCAGCATTCAGCTATGGATAGAATGGGGAAAATTATAAAGTTTTAAAACCATACTGGGTATTACCTGGCCGGGATTCAGAATCTTGATCTTCTAGTTTATAGCCAGACACCATTTGTTCTTGGTTCAATGTTTGATCTTGCTGCAAGGTGTAGGACCGGTTCTCATAACCAAAAAAGATGACTGAATATCAATAAGCTCTTAAAAAAATACATTCATGTGCTAGTTATATTTTGAAAAAAAAAAAAATAAAATTTTATCCTGATAACACCCTATTTTAAGATATAATTTTGGAAAGAAAATTAGTTTATTTTTGGTTAAATAAGGTAACTGCTTATATTACTTTCTCTTGAAAAAAACCTCAATCTATAACTATTTTTTTATATATAAATATACTCATCTTGAACCAAAAGATTTTTAATACTCATATTTTAACACTAATTACTACACAGCTTGTGGTGACTACTGAGCAAAGAAACTGTAACTAGGAGTGAAAGCAAATTAAATGTTTCTACTTTTAACATTTATTTAATATCTAACAGCTCTACCACAATTTTTCTAAACTTCCCAAGCTAGAGTCAGCTACACAGGTTGTGTTATCCACTATATCAGTAGTGCCCACAGTACTAGGTACTTATGTTATTGATCAAATAATGAAAAAAGGTTTTTTAAATTACCTAATTTATAAGTGAGTTTTAGTGTGTGTGTATCAAAATTGATCTTACGACAAGATTTTTTTATGTCTATATTAATTACTATTTACTTTTATTGAATAATAATTAATATGTATCTGTGTGAGCTAGTCCTACATAATTAAACCCAGCTTAGATTTGGACATCTTATGAGCAGGCATTGGTTTCTGACAAATCCTTAGTATTTCTGTTTGAAACTGATCTGTTTTTTATTACTTTTGTATGTTTATTTTTATTAATTTATAACATTTTTATATTTGTAATACATTAATATATGTTGATTCACTACAGATTATACAAACTCATTATATTTCAAGGGTTCTGTATTTTTGCATTTTTATGTTGATTTTTTAATACATTTGTGTGAAAATAATATGTTTATTTATTGTATTTCAAAATAAAATATAGTATTAATATTGACAATGATATTGAAATTAATAATTATACATTGATTAAAAGATAAATCTTATTATTTTAATGGTGAAATAATTTAAATCTTTAATATTTCCCGTTGAAACATGGAAAACACCCTTTCATATCATTGCCACTTATTTAAAAAAATAGATTTACATATAAGTAAACTAGGGCTCTGTCAATACTCATATTTTTAGCTTCGAGCAGAGCTTGTCATTAAAGCTTGTGTTTGAGATCGAAAATTTTATAGACGCAATGGTAACTATAGGCTATTTACTTTATATGCTTTTGGCAGTTTAACTTAAAAATCATTCGGTAACCTAACAAATTGTTAACTTCAATATCAAATTTCACATTAATAACAAAATAAAATTTTAAAATTACTTTCAGCCGGTAAAATGTTTGAAAATGAGGTGGCCCAATGGCTAAATAATTTTATAATAAAGGAAATTGATAAAATTAAAGAAAAAGGAAAATCAAGCTACTGAGAGTAAATTTGATGAAGAAAGCCCACCTAGGGAAAGAGGAAAAATGTGGGAAGAATCCAATGCACAAAGGTGACATCTTCTTCCTATCTTCTGTCTTCTATAGTAGAAGTAGACAAACACACATTTTAACACAAATAAAATAATCTTCCGGGATTACTCGAGTAACTTTACTTGGACCTTGTTATTCTTTTATTTTCTCTTTTCTTACCAGCTAAGTGAGAATCGACCTTATTGGCTGGACTGTTTATCATGCTATTTCCAAGGCATATTCCCTTAGATCTCATTTTTCTAACAATTTCTGCTGCTACGCAAAATTACCCTTTATGGTGTAAATGTTGCATATGCGTTTTCAATACAAAATACTCACAGATGTAAGGTACACAATCGAAAAGCATGCTAACTAAGCGTATCACATTTCTGATTCTTTTTAAAAGTATTTGATGAAAGTTACTCAATTTTTTACTCGGCACCTCGGCAGTCTATTTCCACAGTTGCATATAACGAAACTAATTACTGTCTTTCTTAGTTATTTTATTGATTATAATTTCTTCTTAGTAAAATATGAGTATTTATAAATTGAAACTAATAAGAGTTAGTTAAAAGATAGAAAAGAAATAAAAACTGTTTTTACTTATAAAAAGGTACAATTATTATCGATTCCTTTAACATGAATGTCTAAAGAAAAGTTTATTTTATTAAAAAGAGCACAAAAATTATTTTTTTAAACATTTCTTAAAACACATATTTTCATATTGACTGTACATGCAATGTGAAACATGAAATTAATGGGGTAGAGGTCACTGTCAGTGTTGAGTGTCTACTACAGGAAAAGATTATGGATGGACATGTTATTAGTCTCGAATTTCATTGCAATTTACTCGATTCTTAGAATTACTCGATTGCGCCCATCACTAACACAAACATTGGATTACTCCATTTTGAATTTAAGAAAAAACTGTTAGAACCACATTGTGCCAACTGTTTTTGGGAGCAAAGATAAATTTATTGGCTATGGTTAGTATTTATATAGACCAATTTAAAAAAAAGGTTAATAATAATAATAATAATAAATAATAATTTGAAAAATGTTAATCTTATAGAAAGAAATAAATAAACTTCTGTTGAGGCCTGGTGATAATCTTGATTTGTTAATCCATTGGTGGGCAAGTTCCCACTGTCTAAGTTGAGAAATTGGCACACTGTGTTTCTAATAGAGATGGGCTAAACAGTGATTCTACGATATCAGTAACTACCGCGACTGGCATTCGCAGTGTCTTGATGGACAGATATTTTTTCACTTTCACAGTTTGTTGCAACCACGGTCAAAGCTAGTATTTAGCTGCTGTCCGAGTAGGCGAGTACAATCGAGTATTTATGAATACCTACTGGGTATTTACTCAAATAGTCCCATGACATTCGGTTGGAACTTGGAAGGAAAACTAATTACTCGGGAGTTTGGCAGCTTGCAATGGAATTTGATACTTAAAAGACCTAACATAAGCTCTTCCTGTCGGAACTGATATTGACAATCAACATACAGCTACCTAATCTTCAGGTTTTATCTGGGTTTCATGTTGCCTGACTAATGTACAGTCAATACAAAAATATGCGTTTTAAGATGTTTCATACAGTGATAAAAAGAGAAAGAAAAAAATGTTGTTTAATATTTTATAGTGAAATGTTATGTAATTTGTTAAAATTACATAACATGTTTTAACATGTTTCGTGTTAAAATTGAATACCAATATTAAAACTTATTTGATTTACTATGGGAAACTCTTGTAATTGTGTAATTTATTTAGTGATCTGTTTTACTACAATTAAAATTTATGTGACATTAAAAATGAACATAACATAATGGCGATTGGTTTAGAAAATGTTGCTTGGAATGCAGGTCATATATTATTTTATTGTAGTGTTATTTTATTTTAAATACCTAGCATCTAATAGTAGATGAACTGTACATCTATTAGAAGCAAACTAACTAATTTAAATATAAAGGAATAACACTCATAACCACAGCACTGAGATTTAACATTAAATTAAGAGATGCTAGAAAATATTTAATCAATTATTATATACACACACTTTAGATTAGACTATAGGATGATTAGGATAATCAACGCATAGTAATTTAGTTATATTATTCCTATTTTGTTACTTATTTTAATTTTTTATTTGTGATTTTGGGGCTAGGCCCACCAAAAAAAGAATAATTTTTTTTGTAGCCTACTTTTAAAAAGAATCCGAAATGTGATTCGCTTAGTAAACTCGCTTTTCGATTTTGTTCTTGACAACAAATATTTTGTATTGAAAATGCATGTGAATGAAAAAAACGCGTAAAACTTGCCAGGCAATAAGGTTGATTCTTAATTAGCTGCTAGAAAATAAAAAATAAAAGAATAACAAGGACCGCGAAGCGAGTATTTACTCGAGTGTCTAGAAGAAACAGCTCGAGTAACTGTTGCCATCTGATGCGAGTATCTCTGATCACTGATATCTCAATCGCCGATACTTTTGAGATCTAGTCACTCTGAGTAACGGTGAGTAAATGGTATTGGTGAAAAAAATCAGCCAGTGATTTAGTTTCTCTAGTTTCAAACAGTTTTTCTTTAAATTCAAAATGGAGTAATCCAGTGTTTGTGTTATTTGTACTCTTTTCTTCTTCTTAGTGTTTGATAAAGGCAACAGTGCCGAAATATTATTCTATTTGTGTTAAAATATGTGTGTGACTACTTCTACTATAAAAGACAGAAGAAAGGAAGAAGATGTCACCTTTGTGCATTGGATTATTCCCACATTTTTCCTCTTTCCCTAGGTGGGCATACTTCATCAAATTTACTCTTGATAGTTTATTTTTCATTTTTCTTTAGTTCTATCAATTTCCTTTACTATAAAATTATTACTACATGAAAAATGTAAAATTAAACTTGGGTTTTTTTTCTACTTTTTTTTTTGCTTTACTTTTTATTCCAAACTAGCCCAATTTTTTTTTTAAATCCATAAGGCCCTCAATATCAATAAGGTTGCCAACCTCTGGTCTCTGGCGTCACTCTTGCAATATACTGGACTGCCGATGACAGGGAGATAGGTTTGATTCTGGTTGGGTACACTGAGGCTGGTTTTTCCTAAACGTTTTCAACTCTCATTCCAAACAAATGTGGGTGCACTTCCTCTAGAATCAACCATCTTCATCCCTAACATATTAGCGTCATTACTATATATGCATACAACCCAAATAGACAGTAGACACAGTGCTAAAAAAAACTAGGCTGGGAGTAGGTATGAATATAGTGACTATAACAAAAAGGAGCAGTTTTTCCTACCCCTAATAGCAATGAAGATGCTGCTGTTAGCAGCTGTTTTAGAAGATGAAGAAAATTTAGGAGTTGGAGTTTTGACTTGTTCAATTAGCGTTTCCATTTTAATATAAAACATTTATTAAATATAAAACTTAAATAGAATATTAATTAAATACATGTGAAACCAACTGAAAACAAAACTTCAATACTTCTTTGGTTATTTTAACCAAAACACTACTGCGTCTGTTCAACACTGACCCCAATGCTGCGCTTTGTGCATGTGCAACGTAAGATGGCTCAAGATGGGAGATGGAAAAATTTCCTGGCCAGGAATCAGAAAAAATATATCGCAGTGTAGCAAGGCATAGCTTAGATTAGCTTTCTGTGGGAACCAATACATTTTAATTAAATGGTCTGCTATTTTTCTAAACAGTTAACAGAGCAAATCTTAGCTTAAGGTTTTGTGTGTATTTGCCTTAAGACTAGACTGCCTAAGACGGGGAGATCAGGGTTCGATCTCAGTTGGGTGTTTTTTCCACTCTCCTCCATGAAAATGTAGGTGCACTTTCTCTAACACATTAGTGTAAATAATACATATAAAAATCATATTAATACATTCTACTACAAAACTAGCATGAGTTACTATTTGGTTATAGAATTATTTTGGTTAACTTGTCTTAAATCAGTGATGATCAACATTGCAATAAATAATTAACTAAACTTACTACATTTAAATAAAAAAAGCATTTACTATTTAATTATCTACTGGAAATAATGTTTTAATCATTTTATTTTCAATTTTAAAATATGAACATCATCTTTTATATAAGCATTAAAAATGAATTGAAATAAATTTTGTAGTGAGATAATTTCCAATGAAAGACCATATAAGGCACATCCACAAATGCGTTGTGTTACAATCTTTTAGTAATTAAATACACTTAGTGTCAACTACTAAAGGGATTAACTGAGAAACAAACTTTAATTGAAGAGATAACACTGTAGTTTCCTAGTTAAAAAAAACACAGACTTCTTTTAAAAAAGTACAAATTTAAAATTTCTACAGAATAGTTATGTACTTATTTCATTGGATCTTGTTGACAATACTGCCTATTTATATATTTAAATCTAATAAAAATAGAACTAGAGTTAGGTCAAATCGATTGTGGTATCGTGGAAAAAGTTATTAACATAAGAGGAAATAGAATAGAATAATAGAAAATAAAAATAGTAACAAAATATTAAGATTATTTGTTTTAATGCATTCACTATAACATTCATGCATACAGTTAAGTTTTAAATAAATAGTCAGAGGTCTATGTGTTAAGTTTGTCCTGTAATTATGCTGGGGCTGAACTTCGCCACTACACTAGTAAGTGCAGGCGTAGCTTAATGTGTCCCATAGAGTATATTCATATTGCACATAGTAACTAAATTCTAGGAAATTCTTTCCTCAAGGGAATGAAACAATAGGTATTAATTTTCCACATTATTTTGTATTTAATAAATTAATTATGAATTTATTTATTCACAAACTCTTAGAGTAACCACATGGTTTGACAAAGAAACTATTATAAAAAGTATCACAAATGTTTAAAAAAGCACTTTCCTACTAAATACACGTTTATATCAACACTCAGCACACAACTTACAAAACTATTTAACCTGGGACAACACACATGGACCTACGTTCAAGTACGTGTACTGGTTGGGTGATAAATATAGTATGTTTAAAAGTTACTGTGAAGTTAACTACCACATACCTCATAGCAGTTATTCCTACATCAGATATGTATTGGAAAAGTCCCCCATAGGCCTAAATGAATGTCTGGACACGTCTCTTCCAGGGGCGGAGATTTATGATTTACCCAACCCCTGCACTTAAAACTTGAGGGGCTTAGGTGGCAACCCCCCCAACTGCCGGAGGTAAGAACATTTTCGAATTGTATCCCATATACCTCTATAAGCTATTTAAACGGGATTTTTTAATAGTAACTGTGGACCTGGTTTTGACATTTTTTTATAACTAGTCACTAATACTAGAAATAGAAAAAGTAAGCCTAGCCTAGGCTCTAAGAAAATTGTTTTAAACACCCTCTAAAAACCATGTTTAATAGACCACAACTTTTTCAAAAATAAATAATTCATTAACATCCAAGCAACATCAAGATTATTGATTTAAACAAGTGATTGAAACTTTGTTTTTAAATGTGCATTATGTAAAAAGACAACAGTACTTAACTGATGCAGATGTTTTCAATCCTATCTGCATGTCATTAATTCTCATTTTAGATTATGCCACAGTCCATAATAATTTTAAAAAGTTATATAAAAAAATAATACAAAAGTACATATTTTAATAATTAATATTAAAAACGTCTCCATTTAACTTTTCTTACACCAGACAAAGCAAACGTATTTTGGCGCTGTGCACTAATTTTGATGAGGTCCACCAGAGCTTCTATATCTCTCCTAAGACTATTGAAGCTTCTTTGTGTACATGTTAAATAGGAGTAAGGTTTAGCCTCTTTTGTGTCATCATTAACCTCAACTATGTTTTTATTCTTCGTAGAGCAGAGAATGATTGTTCCGACAGGACACAAAATAAACGGGGAATATTTATAATGATTTTTACTAGTTTAATAGCTCAGTAACTTTATTCCTAGTAGTGTCTTCTTTTAGAAACCCTACGTCTTTTAGTGTGAGAGTTTAACATTGCAGGATTTGCAATATCCAGAATTATATCACAATGAAGCTTCAAACGTTCATCATAGAAATTGTCACCATAAAAGTCCAATGAAAATGTCCCGATTATTTATTTGTAACGTATTTGTTCAACGTCATTTGATGATTCCTTTACTTAATTATCATTTTGTTAGTTCTAATTCGCTCAGCAGTCAACACTAGCGTGGTAGCGCTCAAATATGTTTTATACTATTTTCACAAACAATAGCAAATAAAAGAATTTAAGTTCAGAGAATAAAAAGTATAGCATTCACTACAATAACTACATTATTTTAGTTTGACATTCACCCTGAAAGTTGAATGTATAGTAATAAACTCCTTGTTAAGTCATAAATTACATTCTATCTTGTTCTTTCGAATATTTATCATTTACCTTAATACTTTAATACAAAATATTCACAAGTATAAAGTACATACAACATAATAAAACAAACTAAAAACTATGGTAATCGAATTTCAAATGAAAAACTTCTAACTAATTGGGTACTTTTTAACTTCATACTTTAACTTCATTCAAACCACTCAATAGTTTTCATCAGCATACTGTTTTTGACAAACACCTTTTTAGTCAACCTGTAGATTGCTTTTGGAAAATAACTGAATATAAGAAGGGCAAAGAAAATGATGACAGAAAAAGCTGATATTAGTATTGGATCATGCTGTGGCTTGTGAGAAGTCTTGCCGCCTATGATAGTACAAACATCGACATCCAACCTACACATGCATATTATCAAAGGGAATAATTTCTACACTGCATTCAAGTTACAAAAAATTACTTTTATCTTTTGTTTGTAATTCATTAAAAAACATTAATGTTCAGCAATTCTATATTCTCATTTAAACTAAAAGTAATTATGGATATATATTTAGCATTGGCACTATTTTAACAAATAAATTTGGATAATTGATTCAATAATTTAGAAAAATGTACAAGTAATGAATATTTTCCTCAACTCCTGCACTGCAGGGGTACTTTTATTCTCAACCCCTGCACAAGCAGGCCTGCAGGGGTCTGTTCTCCGCCATGGCCTTTTTCATATCATATATCATACCATATGAAGAGGCGTGTCTTCAGATCTGCTGGAGACATTTCCAACATCTGTTAGGAAGAACTTTGACAAGGTATGTAATACTTTACTGTAGAGTAACTTTGGGGGCACCCTGTATAAATATTTACACGCATGGAAGATTCCACAACCTTCTTCCTTATTCCCCTCCAGATGTAACCAATGACTCAAAAAACTTTAACTCAGCCAGGAAAAGGCTATTGTGTATATTAATTATTCAAAGTGAACTCTACATGACATAATTATGTATATCTTATGGATTTAAACCAGTTGCTTGACAAACTGCAGTCAGTAGCACCCAATAGCTATAGACATAATCCAACAATTTACTGACAACCACCAAATTCAAAGGGGGATGCAACAACTTTTTCAGGTCTTGATTTACCTGCTATTTTCTTCCTTCTTAAAGCCTAGTTTTGAATAGAACTTACAAAAAAAAAATTCAACTCAAGCTATAAAATGATATCCCAAGATGTTCCTTAGAGACCACCTAACATAAACAATTGTCTTAAGGCTTTAACATTTCACTTCGCCTTTACAGCTCTGTTTCAAAGTTATCATATACAGATGCTGCCATTATTTGGGAAAAAGTTGATTTAGTATTTCTGTACAGTTTGGAAGGCGTGTCAAACTCGGCCACCTGAAAATAATTAAATATAGTTTATTGGAAGTTATAGGGGATCAAAGTAGAGGAGCCAGCTTACCTTATAGGGCTTACTGAGCTGGAACTTTAGAAGAACACATAATATTTACACAAGCATGTCTTCAAGCTTTTACTGGCACATGCAGCTTCAATAAGCAGAGAATAAACATGAAGGCTGATTTTATTTAGTGATTATTTAACAGGCTTGCATAGAAGTCAAGGAAACTAAAGAATTAAGTTGCTAATTCAAACATTAATTATCTCCCCTCACTCCTTTTCTACCTTAAACATTGTGAAGGGTAACAAGTGTATATATTTCCTCAACAAAGTCAAATCATCCTGTTCTAAATTACTATGACATTACTTCACACTAGTTACTTTAATTAAAAATGAAATCTTGTACCTCTGTAGGCCTACTTGAATCTAAAATTGCCTAGAAAAATAGGCAAGCCTCCTGGGAAACAGGGATTTTTATATGAATAAAATAGTGGCAAACCTGCTAGGGCTTTATTTAATGTTTAAGTTAATAATAAATAATAATAATAATAATAATAATTAATAATAATCAATTGTTTCCAGCCTATAGCTGGGTCAGTTAAGTAAAATGCACATCTTCCTTTATATGTCCACCATTTTTCCTCCTTTAATTGCTTCCATTCCTCTCCTCTCACTTGCACACTTTCCTTTATCTGTTTCTCCCATCTCTTTCTTGGCCTCCCTTGCAGTCTTTTTCCTACATACTTAATTTTCATCACTTTCTTTTGCGTCCTCTTTTTTCCCCATCCTCATTACGTGTCTCAGTCTTGCTTCCTCTACGCACTCCCTGTACCCCCACTCTTTCCAGGATAACTTCATTCCTAATATTGTTTATCTTCATGACGGTTAAAATGTTCCTCACAAACTTCATTCCCACAGCCTCCACTTTCCTAGTCTCTCTCTTACATTCAATGTCCATGTTTCTGCTACATAAGTCACAATGGGTACGAAGTACACCCTGTACAACACTTCCTTACATTTCAAGGACACTTCTCTTACACATCTATGGAAAAACTCTCCCTGCTGTCCTCTTCTCATTAAATCCTCTCTATTTCCACCTTCTCAATCACGCTTCCAAGATATTATACATTCAGCACTACTTTGTCCAACTAGCTTTACTAAGCCTTATCCTCTTCCTTGCCATTACCATCACCTCACACTTTGCCATGCTAAATTTCATTCCATTCTCTTTCACATTCTCATTCCATTCCTGTAATTCCTCTTCCTTCTCCCCCATACCATAAAGTCATCAACAAATATCATGGCTATCATTCTTTCTTCCTCGAGTTTTCCTGTTACTTTGTTTATAACCATTTCCATTACCATAAAAAATAGTAATGGTGAGAGGACACTCCCCTGCTTCACTCAATTTTTTATTTTGATCCACTTCGTCCTCCCACTCTCCGTCTTATCTTCATAAATGCTTTTCACTCTCATTACAACTCCTATTTCCCCTTTGGCCTCCATCATCGTTTTACAAACGTTATTTCTATCCATGCTGTAATATGCCTTCTTCACATCCATAAATACTATTACCAAGTCTTTCCAAAATTCATACCTTCTTTCCATTAGCTGTCCTGTGGCAAAGATCAAGGCTATTGTAGACGTTTGTTACCTAAATCTACGTTGTTCTCTCTCCAACTTCCTTTCATTTTATTTCTTATCCTATTTTTCAGTAGCTTCACATATATTTTTGTACAATAGAACATCAGTGTTATCCTCCTATAATTTGTAAACTTCTTATTGTCTCCTTTCTTGAAAATAGGTATTATAACTTGTTCTCCTTCCAAATCACTCTCAGCACCCTGTAAAACCATTGTATACTTACTTTCACTGCAACTCTTATCATTTCCACAGTGATTTTGTCCACACTCAGTGCTTTTCCTGGTTTCATCCTCTTCAATGCTTCTTACACCTCTTTCCTCCTCTTCCAGGTTGAACATATTCTCAAAATATCTCATCATAGTTCCTTATCTTCATCTCTTGTCCTCAAACGTTTTCCCTTCTTCACCATCATTCTAACTTTTGTCTTTTCTCTCTCCTCCTGTTTCTTACCTGGCCATACAACACCTTCTTACTTCCTTCCACATTCCATGTCCATTTATGAATCCAATCCTTGCTGGCTTCCTGTACCACTCGTTTCACTCTTTCTTCCTCTTCCTATATTCTTCTCCACTGATTTCTTCACCCTGTTGTTCCACCAGGGTCTGTAGTCACTATCTAAGGACACACTTGGTATTACCTTGATGTTTACAGTCTGCCTTTTCATTTCTTCATCCATGAGAAAGTAGTCTATTACCAACTTTTGCTTCCCATCCCAACTGTATCTAATGATCTTATGGCTTTCTCTTTCCTTCTTATACCAGCTGTTTGCCACTTTCATTTTAATTCTTGCACATAACTCCAACAGCCTTCTACCCTCCTCATTTCTTTCCCCAAACATTCTTTCCATAACACCTCCTCAAATCCTCTCTCTCTCTTTTCCTACTTTTGCGTTAAGATCCCTCAATACTACCTGACACTCATTTCCCATGTGCCTTTCTGGATCTTTCCTCGAACTTGACCTTTTCTTCTGTTAGGCATACACTTGTATCACCTCCACCATTTTCCTCTATTAATTATTGTCATCTTTATTACTCTGTCATTCATCTTTATCACGTCCACCTGCAGCCTTCTCTCACTATGAATCCTACTTCGTTTCTCCTCCCCTCATGTTCCCATCCAACCAAAATTAGCCTTTCCTTAATTCTCTTATGCCGCTCCCTCTTCACTCGGTCTCGCTCAGGCCCAAGGACATCCACTTTCCTTTCATCCATCATATTCACAATCTCCTCCATCTTCCGGTCAGTGTGCCAATGTTCAGAGTTCCTATTTGTAGCTGTTTGTCAACAATTTTTTCCAATCTGGCATTATACTTTGTTTTCTCGACTATTTTTGTTGGTTTCGGTTACTGGCTTACAGAGCCTGTAGTGGTCTACACCTGAGTAGTGGGGCTGCCACTTATAGGTCCTCAGGTAGACCTACTCTTGGTGGTAACTTTCCCTAACTGAGGCTATGGGTGTTGATGATGACTTAGTTTATCCTCACAAACCCTCCACTCCCAGCCCCCAAGCTGGAAGCCAACTTGCCAGACCCTGTTCCAAGCTTTTCCTTTGGACCTGACCAGTCTCCTGTCTCTGTCAGCAATCTACCTGGTTTCTGCTGGGGTTCAACCCAACCTCCACCAGGTTACTCAGATCTCAGGGTAACTCTTGGCGATGAGATCAAGATTGAGTAGGAGAGGCTAAGCGGAACCAACTAGGTAGACTCCTAGTATTGTGCGTCACTATCCCGTTAGTACAATTAGTTTTCTAATAACTGTACTTTTCTTTGAATGGGAATAGGCCTAAGATATAATGTCTAAAGATATACGTCCAAAGGATGTATGAGGGATACCTCCTCTCATAGTCCTACACCTTTAACAGTTGCACAAACAATGAAACCAAGCTCCCTACACAATCTCGATCTCCTAATCAAAGAGGATGTAGAGGACTGAGTCCTTATCTTGACCCTTAATGTACCCACCTTCCCGTTAAGGATAGCCATGACCTTGTCACAGTTTTTCACAAATTGGAGTCTGTGAGCAATGATGATGACAGTAGAGGACGAAAAGTAGTCCTTCACGGAACTGTGGATCCTCTCCTCCACGGCAGGGCTCAAAGTTTCCAAGGACTCCTCCAGGATTAACAACTATGACAGGGAGCATGCACTTGAAACAGTCTTGTTCAATGAACTAAAGTTAGTGTGTGTTGCCTGTAATATTAGCACTTAACACCTTCTTGTGGAAATTGGATCATTCCACAAAATCATGTCACTGTTGTCAGTGGACAAAGAGGATCAGTTCAAACTTTAACACTGCTGCTACTGGACAGAGTAACACAGTTCACACTTTACACTGCTGCCACTGTACTAGAAGGAACACAGTTCACACTTTACAATGCTTACAGAGTAAACACTTTACACTACTGCTACTGGACAGAGAAAAACAATTCACCCTTTACACTGCTGCCACTGTACTAGAAGGAACACAGTCCACACTTAACATTGTTGCCACTGGACAGAGAGGTACAATATTCACACTTTACATTGCTGACACTGAAAAAAGAGGTGCAGATTTCACATTTTACACTGCTACCATTGTATAAAAAAGGTATACAGTTACTCTTTACACTTCTACCACTGTATTAAGATGTACATAGATATAGAGATTATTTAATATCATGTACCTCAACGAATGTAAAAAGTCAAAAGAAAATTAAATAGGCGTATAAGCTATATCTATTTTCACTCATTTGTGCATCTTTTATGTATCAATTTTATAAAACTACAATACAATGTACCCCTTGACTGAGCCTCAAGGTGATGCGTGTACATCTAGTTGTACTGTATCTATTCAGAGTGTGAGCCTGTCCTTCAAGGTGAGATTGTACAACTAGTTGTATTGTATCTATTCAGAGTGTGAGCCTGTGTTTCAAGATGAAAGTATACAACTAGTTGTATTGTATTTATTCAGAGTGTGAGCCTGTGCTTCAAGGTGAGATTGTACAACTAGTTGTATTGTATCTATTCAGAGTGTGAGCCTGTCCTTCAAGGTGAGATTGTACAACTAGTTGTATTGTATCTATTCAGAGTGTGAGCCTGTGTTTCAAGATGAAAGTATACAACTAGTTGTATTGTATCTATTCAGAGTGTGAGCCTGTCCTTCAAGGTGAGATTGTACAACTAGTTGTATTGTATCTATTCAGAGTGTGAGCCTGTCCTTCAAGGTGAGATTGTACAACTAGTTGTATTGTATCTATTCAGAATATAAGCCTGTGCTTCAAGGTGAGAGTGTACAACTAGTTGTATTGTATCTATTCAGAGTGTGAGCCTGTCCTTCAAGTGAGATTGTACAACTAGTTGTATTGTATCTATTCAGAGTGTGAGCCTGTCCTTCAAGGTGAGATTGTACAACTAGTTGTATTGTATCTATTCAGAGTGGAGCCTGTCCTTCAAGGTGAGATTGTACAACTAGTTGTATTGTATCTATTCAGAATATAAGCCTGTGCTTCAAGGTGAGAGTGTACAACTAGTTGTATTGTATCTATTCAGAGTGTGAGCCTGTCCTTCAAGGTGAGATTGTAACAACTAGTTGTATGTATCTATTCAGAGTGTGAGCCTGTCCTTCAAGGTGAGATTGTACAACTAGTTGTATTGTATCTATTCAGAGTGTGAGCCTGTCCTTCAAGGTGAGATTGTACAACTAGTTGTATTGTATCTATTCAGAGTATAAGCCTGTGCTTCAAGGTGAGAGTGTACAACTAGTTGTATTGTATCTATTCAGAGTGTGAGCCTGTCCTTCAAGGTGAGATTGTACAACTAGTTGTATTGTATCTATTCAGAGTGTGAGCCTGTCCTTCAAGGTGAGATTGTACAACTAGTTGTATTGTATCTATTCAGAGTGTGAGCCTGTCCTTCAAGGTGAGATTGTACAACTAGTTGTATTGTATCTATTCAGAATATAAGCCTGTACTTCAAGGTGAGAGTGTACAACTAGTTGTATTGTATCTATTCAGAGTGTGAGCCTGTCCTTCAAGGTGAGATTGTACAACTAGTTGTATTGTATCTATTCAGAGTGTGAGCCTGTCCTTCAAGGTGAGATTGTACAACTAGTTGTATTGTATCTATTCAGAATATAAGCCTGTGCTTCAAGGTGAGAGTGTACAACTAGTTGTATTGTATCTATTCAGAGTGTGAGCCTGTCCTTCAAGGTGAGATTGTACAACTAGTTGTATTGTATCTATTCAGAGTGTGAGCCTGTCCTTCAAGGTGGAGATTGTACAACTAGTTGTATTGTATCTATTCAGAGTGTGAGCCTGTCCTTCAAGGTGAGATTGTACAACTAGTTGTATTGTATCTATTCAGAATATAAGCCTGTGCTTCAAGGTGAGAGTGTACAACTAGTTGTATTGTATCTATTCAGAGTGTGAGCCTGTCCTTCAAGGTGAGATTGTACAACTAGTTGTATTGTATCTATTCAGAGTGTGAGCCTGTCCTTCAAGGTGAGATTGTACAACTAGTTGTATCTATTCAGAGTATAAGCCTGTGCTTCAAGGTGAGAGTGTACAACTAGTTGTATTGTATCTATTCAGAGTGTGAGCCTGTCCTTCAAGGTGAGATTGTACAACTAGTTGTATTGTATCTATTCAGAGTGTAAGCCTGTCCTTCAAGGTGAGATTGTACAACTAGTTGTATTGTATCTATTCAGAATATAAGCCTGTGCTTCAAGGTGAGAGTGTACAACTAGTTGTATTGTATCTATTCAGAGTGTGAGCCTGTCCTTCAAGGTGAGATTGTACAACTAGTTTATTGTATCTATTCAGAGTGTGAGCCTGTGCTTCAAGGTGAGAGTGTACAACTAGTTGTCTTGTATCTATTCAGAGTGTGAGCACTTTATATTTGTAAATTTTGTTGTTAAGTTAGAAATATCTATCCACACTGGTCGCTATTCAGTCAAAGGTGTCAAGTTTATATTAGGCTGGAATTCTGGTGAAAGGAAGGTAGAGATTTCGAATATTAATCGGGTGCTTAGAAATAGTTTTAGAATCTCTTTATGCTAATGCAGTTATTATTATTATTATTATTATTATTATTATTATTATTATATTATTATTTATAGGCATCTAACAGTGAGGTCATTAGCTTGAACAATATAATAAACATAGTATAATTCTTACTAGGAGAGAATAATAATTCCTCGCTGCATATTGCAGGTGAATACACAATATAAAAGAACAATAGTAAAATTTATATAAATATATATAATTCCTATATAAAGGAAAAAATTTCAATATATTAAAAACCATTTGAGATCACTCATAGGATATTAGTACAAATTTGAGTAATACTACTGCTAAAAAAAATCACAGGTGTAAACAGTATTAAAGTACAGAACAAACATATTAAAATATAAACAAGTTAAAAAACAAACACATGTTAAATATAACAGTTAAAAGGTACAAACATAAAAAAATTAAATAAGCAAAAAAAGTTAAAAAAAAAAACATTAAAAAAAACATTTAAAATAAAAAACATTAAAGGACAAAACAAACTATTAAAATACAATAGTTAAAAAGACTAAACGAACATATTAAAATATACTAAATATGTTAAAAATAATCTCAATATGAGATAAAATCCAAATGAGCCACTTTATAAAAGTGACTCAAATGGCATTTAAAAGATTCACCTTGTGTATAAAACGGAGTAAACATATGACTCCATCCTCACTGTCGGTAGTAAAAAAACGTAGGTCACCATTAAAATTAAGAGCAAGGCGAATAGGAGGCATACTTGCGACACTCCACCAGAATGTGGTACACACTAAGGGGAACATCGCAAAGCTCGCACACTGGAGGTGGATCCCCTAATAAAAACCCTTTGGTCAGAAATGTATGCTCGACGCAGAGTCTCGTCACGATGACCTCTTCTCTTCTAGACTTTCGTATAAAGAGGGCCATTGCAACACACCATTCCTGATGGACCGCAGCTTGTTCTGAGCAGGGGTCGAAACCCACTGCTCGTGCCATGTGCGTAAGACCCCACGCCGAACATAATCCTTCAGGTCAAAAAACATGACACCCAAACACCTCAGGAAGGAGATGGACCACCTCTGCCTGCCTGCCTGGTCTGCCAGTTCATTTCCCGAAAGACCAGCATGACCAAGAATCCAGCAGAAGGCGAGGCTGGGTGTTTAGTAAATTATTTTTTTTAATTTGTTCGTGTATCATCTGCATGAGTGGATTCCAGGAGTAAAGAGTGGACAATGTCAACAAAGCACTCATGGAATCCGTGCAGATGAGAACAGAACGGTGACAATTTCGATAAACATAACACAATGATTTAAAAATGGCTTATAGTTCTGCCGTAAAAACACTCGATTCACTAGGTAAGCCAAATTTAAAATTATTTCCTTTCACAACAAAGATGCATCCTACAGAGGCCCCACACTTTGAACCATCCGCGTAGATGCGCTGAAAACCCTGAAAGCGAGTGGAGAGGAGCTCGTTAAAGGTCCTCACATATATAACATGTGGGGTGGAAACTTGGCAAGATCAAAATGGCATTTTGGAAGGCGTATCTTCCAGGGAGAAACTCGATCTGGAGATGTGGGGATAGCCTTTGGCAGGACTATCCATACGTGTCGAAAACCGATAGCATCCGGATCCCAACAGGTCTTGCACTACGCCATTTGGTTTAATACAAACACGATCGGGGGGATGGAACACAGGACGGTAAGCAACATGCTTTGGCATGCAATGCAGTTTCAATATGTAAGATGCCAGAAGATAGGACCGCCGGTAAGAAAGAGAAGCTCATCGGCGTCGGCACAGAGTGCTGACGACTGGACTGGTATTAAAAGCACCAGTAGCCAGTCAAATGCCAGCATGGTGGCACTATCTAGCATCTTTAATGCCGAAGATCTAGCTGAGCCATAAACAAAACTACATAATCAAGTTTTGATCTCGCCAAGGCCCTAAAGAAGCGCATCAAGGTTTCTCTATCAGCACCCCAAGAGTGACCACTAATTACTTTAAGCAAATTCAATGCTTTGACACATCTCGCTTTCAGGTCTTTGATGTGGGCGATCAAGATATTTTAAAATCAAATAAAAGTCCCAGGAACCTTACGATCTCTTGAGACAGGTAAAACAACGTTGTTCATTAAAATATTGGGGGCTGGCTGTATTCCTTGTAATCTATGGAAGTGGATGACCGTCGTCTTGGCTGCGGAGAAGCGAAAGCCACTATGCGATGCCCACAACCATAATTGTTACAGCGAGTTGTACTGCCGTTCAAGCCCTGTGGAGACTTCGACGAACTGCAATAAATTGCGTAGTCATCCACAAAAAGGCAGAATGGACAGGAAGCGCACGTTGTCCACAATGCTGTTTATCGCGATGTCGAACAACGTACAGCTTAAAATACTGCCCTGAGGCACCCCATTTTATTGAATTAAATTATCAGATAAGGTATTATTTAATATTACCCGGAAGTGTCTATCTGACATACAATTATGCATAAAAACAGGGAGGTTCCCTCGGAATCCCCATTTAAAAAGGGTCTTTAAAATGCCCTACTGCCAGGTGGTGTCGTACGCCTTCTCCAAATAAAAGAAGACAGCCAAAAGGTGCTGTTTATGGAGGGAGGCGTCACAAATTGCTGTCTCAAGGCGAAAAAGTGATCCACTGTGGATCGGTTACGGCGGAAACCACATTGCATATCAGATAGTATATTGCGGGATTCTAAAGATCATATAAATCTTTTATTAATCATTTTCTCTAATATTTTGCATACACAACTAGTTAGTGTAATGGGTCTATAGCTAGTTGGTTCTAATTTATCTTTGACACTTTTATGAATAAAATAACGGTCGCTTGTCTCCATAGTGATGGGAACTGATGAGATTCCCAAACACTATTGTAAGGTCCAAAAGAAATGCCTGTCCGGCAGGGGGCAGTTGGTGCAGCATCTCATTGTGAATGTTGTCTGGACCGGAAGCTCTGCTGCCCACCTGGGACAGGGCATAGGTCAGTTCACCTAGAGTAAAGGGGGAGTTATAATCCTCCCCCTGACTCTGACCAAAATCAATAGTATGGCGCTCGATGCTCTGCTTGTGCACTGCAAACTCATTAGAGTGCCTTGTAGTGCTACAAGTAGCGGCGAACATCGAGCCCAATACATTGACGACCTCCACAGGGGAGGAGACAAGAGAACCGTTAGACATGAGGGCAGGTATATTATTAATGGAGTTTTGCTACTACGTAATTTACAATATATAATCTCAAACCTTAGTTGTGGGAGTGGAAATTGTAAGGGTAGAAATAAACTGTCTCCAAGACTCTCTTCTGCTTTCATGAATGACACGGTGAGCTCGAGCACGTAGAATCTAGAATGACTCCAGATTATCCAAACTAGGACGTCGATTAAAGAGATATAGGCTCTTCGACGGTCAGAAATAGCCAACCGACACTCTCGCACCACCAGGGAACAGGACGTTGGCGTGGATTTGGCGAGGATTTAGGGATGGAAGCTTTTGCCACCGCGATGACCGTCGAAGTAAAATGCCCAACCTTAACATCAACGTCAGGAGAATGGGTTTCATGAAATACGGTGAGCTCGCGGAATTTATCCCAGTAAGCCCGTTTAAGCACCCATTGGGGTAACCGTGCTGTACGTGGGGGATCTTGGAGTGATGAAAGCAGAATGGAAAATGAGCGTTGCCACATAGGTTTCGAGTGAACCTGCTAAAGGAAGTGAGCAGCGATCCCGGGGCTACATAAAGTAAGGTCGATGGCAGAGGATACACCATTAAAGGTGAGAAGTGTGTCTGGGTCCGGTGTTCATTAGCACCAGTTTTACCGAGACAAGAATATCCTCTGCCATCCTCCCACGGGCGCCTGTAAAATTAGACCCCACACAAGGTTATGCGTGTTAAAATCCCCCAGGATGATACAGTGGGCGGGAAGTTGTATAAAGAGGGCCTCTAGGCTCCTCTTTGAAACACGTTCACCTGGTGGGAGGTAGATGCAGCATACTGTCACTTCCATAGCAAGGGAGATTCAGACAGCGATCATTTGGAGATCAGACACGATATTGATATGTTTACTATATATATTGCTTCGTACGAGTATAGCCACACCTCCACTAACTCGATCAAAGAATAGCTTGTCGGTACAATATACATCGTACCCACGAAGCATCGGGTTGTCAGTTGGACGGAAGTGGGTCTCCTGCAAACACAAGATGGGAGGATGCAGGAACGAAATAAGTTGTTTAATCTCATCTGTACGAGCATAGAAATCCCTACAATTTCATTGTAGTAGCAACATTATTTATTAATATATAATTTAACTATCCTCGCAATCCATGACCCTATCTCTTAGGAATAAAATTGATTGAAGACATTTTTAGGTCCTCTTGCCTTTCCCAGTCTCTCCTGGACCTCCCGCTTCAGGAGAGGCTTTTGTTTATCCAGAAGAGACTGGGGTGTTGTATCCTTGCGCGAAGGTTTATTTATCACCTTCAGCGCCTTTTTATTCATGTCAGTGGTCCTCTCTAGGCTTTCTTCAGAGCACCAGGAGCTCACCTTTGCAGTCTCATCTGCTCGGCCACTCAAAATAACCTCTGGAGTACCAGAGGCAAGTGCGGGTGGCTTAACAGTGGCCTTTGTAAGTTTTGTTCCCCGAGAAGAACCCGGGGATGTTTTCCGAGGACGGTAGATCCCGAGGTGGGCTCGGGGAGGTCCCCGATGTGCGCTCGGGGGAAGACCCCGAGGTCTTTTCGGGGGTACAGGTGGAGGAGACGGAATTTCTGAAGATATCGTATCCCGTACAGATTTAGTTGCCGACGTAGTTGGCGCATTATAGCTATTTGAGTCTCGAGCAGAGACCAATGGCATGAGTCGTGATGACGTCTTTGGAATATTGACTGCGTAGTGACATTTAGGACAATTGATATTTTGACTTACAATCTGGCTGTAATAGGTTTGAAATACTGGAGCCAGGCTAGATATGTATTCTTTGTGTGCCTGGGCGTATGAGATCTTCTTCTCAGCTAGAATCTCCAGAATTTTTTTCTCCGACTTCCATTTTGGCCAGGCCCAAGACCAGGCAGAATGCGGACCCTTGCAGTTAACGTAGACCTTGGGAAACTCACACGGTGTATCGTGAGCCTTCTATCCGCAATCCGCACAGGTTGGCTTACCACGGCATCGCAGCTTCGTATGTCCGAATTCCTGGCACTGGAAACAGCGCCGAGGGTTAGGGACATACGGCCGGACCCTAGCACGTGGAAACCAGCTTGGACCTCCTTTGGAAGGGTAGGAGTCGCAAAGGTAAGAATTTAAGTATCAGTCTTTTTTTTCATTACCGTTATTTTTTACAACTATATGATATACTTCTGTGATGTTCTGATGGGCCAGCTCCTCACAGATTTCCTCAACGGTTACGCAGTCGAGGTCAAAACAAGTGACCACTCTCGTGCAAACATTGAGGAATCTGTGGGGTTCCACCTTTACATGTATTTTGATCGTGTTGTTCAATGGTATTTCTGTAAGTGCAATTATGTTGCTAGATTGAATGTCAGAAGTGGTCTGAATAAGAATAGTTCCATCACGCAGTTTTCTCATATCAACATTTGCTTTGGCTGCACCATTTATAACTCTTTCGAGTATAAATGGGCTCACTCGTCTCATGTTCTGATTTTTTCTGCTCGAGACATTACCAAGAAGCGGAGCTGGCCTCACCACTTCTTGGACTTTTTCCAATTGAAGGCTGGAGAGCCTTACTCGTTTCCGCCTCTTATCATATTACGGCCCTTGTGAGGGGCCGGGTAGTGAGTTGCCAATGAGGTTTGGCAGTACGGTGCTAGCGGACAGCGAGGTGTCAGCTGTGACAATAATTGTGGCCATGCCGTATTTGGGGACAACCTGCACATTACTCAGATCGTAGACCCAGGGTGATCCAAGTTGGTACTACTACATATGGCCCTGTTAACTGTCCCGACGAGAGGCCCCGTACGACGCTAGTCATTACAACCTTCGCATAGGGATCGCCGAGAGAGAGGTCATCGCAGCAAGAGGGTGCAGGAAAGTGCCAATTTTACGTCCGGACCTCGTGAACACAACGATCTTTTCTCAAAGTAGGGTACCCGGTTATTGTCATCCCTAAGGCCCTTCTACTAAGATATTAGAACCGGCGCACTTTCATTCAGGGGCTCAAAAGCAGTGGTATCCAATAATCGTCCGAGGAGAGCCGTGTTAGCTGCCAAGGTCATCAACGGAAGAGCCTAAAACTTTCGTTGCAGGACTGAAACGGCAGGGGAAGGGACAAAAAAGGTAAGGGAAGAGAGAGAAGGAGGTGAAGGAAAAAAGAGAGAAAGGGAAGAAAGAAGAAAAGGAGGTGAAAGAAAGATATAGGATAGATTTGTCCTGCACAGGTATGACCTGCACAGAAGCTCCCCTTTAAGTTGCTCTTACGACAAGCAGGTGTTACTGCGGGACTATTCTAAACCCCGTTCTGCAGGAGGGGGGGTGGGGGAATGCAGTTGCATTTCTTTTAAGTTACTCTCCCAATCACTACACCTTAGATTAAGTTGTTAGTAACATTAATGTTCACATACTAATAAATTATGGTTTTTATGGGCACTTAACCTGTGACCAAGCTTGTACTCTTAAATTTTAATTCCAAGGTGGTGCTATGTATGAAGTCCAATCCAAACTAACCTTAGCATTGGTGAGCAGAGCTCTGGCTAGTCCCAGGAGCTGTTTTTCTCCACTAGTCCAGCCCTCTTCAGGTCCCGATATCTTGGTGTTAAGCTGCAAGGGGAGTTTGGTCACCTTCTCAAGCAGTCCCACCTGCTGCAGACAGTCCCAGATGTCCTCGTCGTTGTACTGGCCCTTAGGATCGATGTTTAACCTGCGTGAAACACAATCTCTAGTAGATGTTGGTTGCGCAGAACATATGTCTCGTTGGACCTAGTTTGCCTCAGTACTCATATCTTGGCTGAATCTAGAGAGGGTAGGTTTTCCTAAATGGCTTCCCCCTCTACTTTCAGGCAAATCTGAGTATATATCATCCAAATTCTACCTTCCTCATCCCTATTCATTAGTGTAAGTATACAAAATGTTTGGACAGTTAGTGATACAAGGAATGTATAGAAAGATTATCTGGCCTTTCAAACTTGTATTTTGATCCCAAAATGATTTACTTATTTTTTTATATTACTTTAGTGTCCCGGCGAAGAGGATTGGGTCCTGAGATACTATGGCGATACTGGAGCGTAGTTTGCCGAGGGGGACTCCAGCGATGTTTGTGCCTCCAACACAGATCTTCCCAGCTGAAGGCTCCATCAGGCGGAATAGTGCATACACAATAGCCTTTTTGCCAGAGCCAGGTTGGCCAATCACACCTAATGAGAAAAAAATTAAACATCGGTCTGTTCAAATGTTAATGGAAGTTTTTCTGTTAGGTTTCTTTAGTAGTCAAATTGCTCAGATAGTAATATTTGTGTGCAAGTTTAATTTCCTATCTGCACCTGTGATCATGAAGCCTTGGGTAGTGGCTCATAATAGTATGAATCACCAGTGACTATAAGGTTACTATTTAAATCTTACTGGATGCATTGGGGTTAATCTTCTACGGTAGTTTTACAAGCCCCAGTTCATACTAATACATGTGCACTTCCTCTAAATTACCTTATTTATACCTACAGTTATTTTTTCATCGCATCTCATTACACTCTTGGGCTATAAGCACTGCTTAAACTAAGCAATTAATATTCTCAATCTTAGATCTAATAATTTAAAAAAATAAGTCATAGATATTAGAGTACAGTAAAGTTTCGATTATTCGAAATTAAGTTTTATCCGACACATATATAAAGTGCTATTGGTGTGACATCGTGTAAGGAAGAGAATTAAAGCTAGGAAACAAACTTTAATCACTAACTTTTTCAAACAGGGACTTTGGCACTTTGCATACTATGTATATAATAAAAGTTGCATTTAATTGATTTAAAATACTTTGCTTTTTCTGTTTACATCCCTACTGGCTTACTAAGCCTGTAGGTCTACACCTGAGTAGTGGGGCTGTCACTTATAGGTCTTAGGTAGACCTTCTCTTGGTGGTAACTTTCCCTAACTGAGGCTATGGGTGTTGATGATGACATAGTTCATCTTCCCCAACCCTCACACTCCCAGCCCACCAAGCTGGGAGCCAACTTGGGCCAGACCCTGTTCCAAGCTTGTTCGTTTTGCACCTGACCAGTCTCCTGTCTCTTGTCAGCAATCTACCTGGTTTCTGCTGGGGTTAAACCCAACCTCCACCATGTTACTCAGATTCCAGGGTACACCACATGGTGGTGAGATCAAGATTGAGTAGGAGAGGCTAAGTGGAACCAACTAGGCCTGTTAGGAAGAATGGTCGAAGGATAGAGGAAGATGGAGGCATTTTACTAAACTGACCCAGTCACAGGCTGGAAATAGTTAATGAGGATGCTGATGATTTGTTTACATGAATAAAGTAATAGTTTTGAAATTTATTGTATAATTTATATTATGGAGTAAATACTAGTCCTTATTTCATATATATTCTGTATTTCTAATAAATTTTTATTTATTTCGTTCCAGCCGCTCCTCTTATATCTGTATTAGTCAACATTTTGGCTATCCAACCATATGTCAGTCCCATTTAGGTTGGATGGTCAGGACTATACTTTACTTTGGGGAAAAAAAGTATGTAAAGCTAAAATAGAAAATAAAATAAAGTTCACTGGAGGCTAACCAATTTTTTGTCCACCCTTGATCTGAAAGGTCATGCCGTTGAGGATGGTGGATGCTCCTGCTTGTAGTCTCAAGTGAACATCATGGAACTCTATGCTGCCATCTGTTGGCCAGTTAGCTGGCATCTGCTTCTTATTTGTCTTTGTGCAGTCGTGCTCAGCATAAATGTTCTGAAATTCGCAAGTTTTTAAACAGTTTGACAACAACAGTATCTTCAAAGTTGACTGCATATATACTATTTCTGACCCCGGAGCTTTTAGATCAATCCCCGGCAGGGATGCTTAAGTTTTTTTCTGCATTATAGTTTGGCAGGCGTGTCAGTTTGGTCCCTCTTACCATCTTTTCCACCTTGGCTTGAACACACCACATAAAAAAATTACATGAAATAAATATATATATTTACTTCCTATTCATTTTACAAGCATATATGATAGTTACTCTAATGTGTCATGGATGAGGAAGGAAGCATTTTAGAGGTATTCTACCAGCATTTGATTGGAAGGCGAGTGGGAAACCAACTAGGAAAAACCACCTTCATTAGACCGGCTGAGATTGAACCCCAAACTCCTCGTCATCAGCTGGCCAGTCTAACACAAGAGTGACGCCTTAGACCATTCGGCCATTGAAGCGGGTCATAAAATATTTATTTCCACTAAATGTGCCTTAAGAATATGAACCACAGACATCCAATAGTAAAAAGAAAAATTATTGACATGTTCAATAGAAAATCAATACTCTCATAGTCTACTATTGAGATGAATAGTATACCCATTAGGTTAATATTGAAATTCAATCAAATAAATCTATTGTAATTTGAAATTTATAATTCTATTTTTTTTATAGTTTATTATTAAAATAAATACAATTTGTTGATTATTTTTGAAATGACAAAAGTAAAGGGAAAACTATTTACATTGTTAGTAGTTGTTAGGTCTTGTTGAATAGATTACAATTCTGTTCCAAAGTTTTTGCTATGAGAATTCAAATCTAAAAAGACAATTTTTTTTATTTTTTCAATGTAAAGCAATGATAGTTTTAGTAGGTAGTGTTGTGTTTCTATAAATTGTACACATTTATCACACAAAAAGTTATTTTTAAATGTTTAATTGGATTCTATTAGTGAAATATTATTAATTAATTTAAATTACAAATTTTTATATAAAATTTAAAATTGCAATGCAGTAATATTTTCTAGTCCGACACCTTAGCTCAGTTTGTAGCGTGTCTGTCTACTGGGCTATGGGTCCTGGGTTCGATTATTGGCATGGGTGAAAAATGTACCACTGGTGAAATGTGTGTTAGTAGAGGTGGTCAGGCACCCGAAATTTCGGGCAGTAAATCAGGCATCTAAAAATCCTGGAATGTCGGGCAAGTATTTTTTATGCCTGTATTTCGATTGGGCATTTCAAGAACTTGGTAAGTATATAAAACCATTTTAACACTAACCTCTAATTCAAACTTTGAAAAAAAAATAGTGTTTAACTGATATTCATAGTTGAATTATTTCAATTCAACTAATATTAAACAAAGGTGAGTATTATTTTTTATTAATTCATAAATTATTATGTTTGCTTTCAACAAAACTACGATAACGTTTCCCACAGTTTACAAGTCTACAACATAGCGAAATCACGATTCCTACGATTTAATTTTCTCTGTCAATTCCAACAACATAGCAAATTCAACATTTCCACATTGAGATTTTTTGTCCCTATGCTTGCAAAAACTTAATTTAAATGATTTTTATTTACCTTTCTTAAATTTATTATTACTAGCCAGATTTGTTAGGATGTAAATAGAAAAGTACGCAGCAAATGAACAGTAAATTGGAAACGACCATTTTGCGATTCTTGTAACTTGTAATTTGGAATTTAATAGTCCTGTGACAAAGTTGTTTCTATCTTTTTTTAAATTAAATTATACTGTTAAACTTATAATTTGAAATTTTATAGGCCTGTGACAAAGTTGTTTGCAAAATGAAACGCCCGATCAATTTTGCTCCTGCTCGAGTGTAATTTTGTAATGCCCGCCCGAGCCCGCCCGATACAAATATTTGCTGCCCGACCAACCCTAGTGTTTACCCTTTCCCAGTGATGAATTAATGGCTGGGGACTGGATGTTGTGCCTGTCCTAGTCTTAAGATAAATTTTAAATTGATCCATGCTACAGGCTGGAAACAGTAATGGATGTAAAGTAAAAGTAATATTTTCTTAAATTAACAAATATGAATGTTAAAATGATATCAACATTTTATTTTAGAGCAAATCACTACAATTTTTGATGCAAGAATTATTTTATAAAGCTAAGTTGAAGCTGAGAGTTATTCAAAGCTAAGTAATAGTTTTTGAAGTTTTTCATTATTTTTTCCCCAATAAATTGGTAAACTTATAGAAATTATCAAGCCTCCCTGTAAAACCTGAAAATATCATGGAATTTTCTTAGAATCTTTTGGCATAGTATTAAAAGCCCCTTATGTTTTAAATGGTAGACATAAGAATTGACCCAGTGCGGGGAGATAAATATACATAAAAATTAAGTTTAATTATTGGTATGTATTATGATTTATGTGTGAACACCAGCTTATAGTTTGTTCAAATTAATGTTGGAAATTTACCTATTTTTTTACTTTTTATCGATACCTTGAAAAGAAAGCATTGTGACAGTCAAAAAATTGAACTCAAGATTATGATAAATATCGACATTTCATGACTCACTGAAACCAAAAAAGTTGTTTTTGTTATGCCATTTGTTTTAACCTCGGGCTTGAACAGAAACAATTTTATTGATTGGGCTAAAACTTGCTATCTGGAGTATTTATAAGGTCCCCTCGAGGGTTTTATGGAATTAGATATCTAACCTTAAATCTAAGGGTAGTTTACTTAAGGGAAAAAACAGAAAAAATCAATTTTCTCAAAATTTGCTCTAATGATTTTGATTAAATTTTATATCTAGATACTGTTTTTCACTATAAAAGTGATGGCAACTCTCATTTTCCCATGAAAATGCTTTGATGGTATTTTACATGGAAAAAATTTTCCAATTTTTATTATTTCTCCGCAACTATTTAAGATACGAAATAACTTCAAATTTTAAAGTTGTAATACTATTAAAGATAGAAAATTTGTATTTAAAATACATTTTTATAAAACCAATAAATTCTAAGCTATAAGCAAATATATATACTTTTTAATTCAGGTCTTTGAAAATGAATTTGATTCTTATGCTTTTTGCTGGACAAATTTTTCTGTAACAGTGTTCCTAGTTCTTAATGTCATACAGTAAGTAGCAGTATATATTATTTCATATATGATCTTTGGTTTAATGTTTTTACAACAATGTATAAACCTATGATTAAGTTTCACAAATCTTACGAGTTTTTAGTAAATGTCTATTTTCAGATAAAAGCAGGATAAAATCTGTATTAATATGGGATGGGTATGCATAAAATACAATTTTTTTTATTAAGGGTCTTATCTGACAGAAAAGTTACTAGATCTACTTGCACATATTTTTCATACTTTAGGTGAAGTTAAACTCAGCTGTCATTTTTGGATGAATATTATCACAAATAACACTAATTAAATTTTAAAATTTTATCAATTTTGGCCTAAAAATATGTATTTGTATTTTATAACAAGGCCCTTTCTATGAAAATTGGTCTATAGTTGGCCTGCCATTTATCAACCATTTGAAAATTATCCAGCACCACTTTAATGTATGCGTATGTCAATTTTTAAATTATTTAATACTTTAAATTTAAATGTTCAGGATATTACGTATAAGCTTCTGAAATACAGGTTGTTGTTTTTTTCAGTAGATGACTTAGAAATTAATATACTTGAGCTAGGACAGCAACAGTCTGTTGTGTTAACGAACAAAGTATAATGTAGAAAATGTTTTATATCAGCTTTCTGAAACAAATAGATTTTGTGAGCATTTATGATTCATGTCGTCGTCCCCCCACCCCGACCCCTCCAATTCAATCAGACAGCCAGCATATTGTCGGCTAACCTGTATCTTCATGTTGTTACTGTAGAGCCTCTCAAGTCTTGCCTGCATCTCTACGACAGTCCTGCCACTGCGCTGGGCACACCCACCTAGTTGCAGGAGACACAGCAGCGCCAAACCAAGCTCCTCTGGTGAAACGTTGAAGCAAACCAGTAGAGCCAGCACCACGCCAAGACACGCCACTGGACATAGAGCACCAAAGGCTTTGGTTCAAATCTCAGAGAGGATACTTAAATTGCAGGCTAGATAGGGTTGAAACCAATCACTTGTCACTCAACACTTTTAGTGCCTTGAGTTAGAATCCTACTTGTATAGTTGAATAAATAAAATTACTTGTTTAAAAAGATTTGTTGGTGAAATATCTCATGAGCAGAAAATTATCTAACCAAATTATTTTTTTAAATAGGAGGGATATTCATCACACTTACCTGAGTCATGCTGGAGAAGTAATGGTTGAGATAATACACTTATACAAATATATTTTCTAACTAGCTTTCACTGCCATCAACATCTTCCATCAGGTAAAGAGTACACACTAATAGTTGGTAGTTATGTGCCTGTTTTTGTTCAAGTTGTATTGCATAGATAGCGGCACAAGGACCTCTATTCCAAATAACATGAATACATTGGAAACTTATGTAATCTCTTAAAAAGTAATAAAGAAGCCAAATGGTTGGAATAAAATAAAATAATGAAGAAAATCGGGAGAGAATGGCAGAGACTGTACATTTACTAGAAAGATGGTTGGCCTACAGCTACACTTAAAACAAAATAACATAAATTGTTGAGGTATTTTCATCATCGCCAGACACCATAGATTGACTAAAAAGTTTGTTCTCTAAATATTAGTGAATGAGAAATTTGTAAAAAATGTTAACAACCTCTTGTCATGGTATTTCCTAGAATGAGCTCACCTCCACACATTTGTATCCAGAATCCCAGCCATCGTGAAGAAGCCTTCATAAGATAAAGACTGGTGGCATTGTCATCACAGATCTTTATAAAACTGCAGAAAAAACAAGGAGCAGACATCTTCATTTTTTAATTCCTCATACAAACAATTATTTTATTCATTAACATTTTCAACCTTGATATTTAGATGTATCTTGACGTTTTACATCCAACAGTTCTATCTGTATCTTGGGCTACAGCTGAAACAATATGAGGGATTTTTTTCAAACTTGATATTAGATGTTATATGGTCATACCATGAGGGTAAATCATAATTTCAATTTTATGTTTACTGATGAGTGATTTTTGAAAATTAAGAATTTTTCAAAAATGGTTGTAACAATTTTATTCTAAATGGATATTCAGGGAAGGGTTTTACATCATAAATTACATTATATACTTGTTTTTATAAGAAACATTTATTTAAAGGTAGTTTATTATAACAGAAAGAGTGCAAGTGAGAGTAGAAGTATGGAGGAAGATGGAGGCATTTTACTAAACTGACCCGGTAACAGGCTGGAAACAGTTGATTATGAGACTAAAAAACTAATTTTTTTGAATTCTCTTCCAAACTATAACGAAATATGTACGATTGTGTTGGAACATTCAATTTTGTTTGTACATTTCAGTGTTTCATTAGCATTGCAATGCAAATAGAATTGAAAAACTCATTTTAAGCAATATCAAAAATATTTGTGAATGTAAGCTTTTTAAAATTATATAGTTATCAATTAGTCATATATCTTAAGTAAAACAATAAGTTTTTAAACTTTTTTTTCCTCTTTACAGCATCTTACTATTTGTTCTGGCTATATCCATATTTACACTAATAGAGGATGGATGAGGAAATGTATCCACATTTGCATTGAGGGTGATTGGGGAACCAATTATTTAAAAAAACTCAGTACACCTGACCATGATTAAATCCGATCTCCCTGTCATTGGAAATCCAGCCTAGTGAGAGAGTGATGTCTTAAACCATGGGACTACCAAAGTGGTTTGAATTTACTTAACACTAGGCTACATATTACAATAAGCTTATCCTATCTTAGTTACTAGATGAACCCAACCTGGCCCCATTTACTATTTGGAAAAAAAACCCATGTATAATAGCGATTACTAATTGTTAAATCAGCGGTGGCAACCTTTTTGATATTGCCGGCCATATGAGGTTTAAAAAGATTTCTCATTTAGTAATTTTTTTATTTGACGTATTTAATGTGCACTTTCCAAACCAACTGATTGTATCAACACACGATAAGTTCTATTAGTGAGAGCAAGGGGGACTTCCAATTTTGTTGGAAATTGTATTTTCTCATACCTTCCAGGATTATTTTACATGCCACTATCGAAATGGGACCAACGGCTTTACTTCTTCTGCGGAGGAAGTTGTGCTACGGATTTTTATCACTCAAGAAAAACCTTTCAACCTCGGGTGGGTTTGAACCCATGAACATCAGGTCCTGTGGCAAGCACTTTACCCTTAGACCAACAAGGTCGACTCATATAGTAACTAATTAGTCTATTTTTATGAAAAAGTTATTTGTTAAATCTTTTGCAGGCCAGATAAAATCAGTTGGCTCGCTGGGCCGTAGGTTGCCTATCACTTTATAATATTTGATAGTTTAGGAATTTGAAATCTTTTATGAAATCGGTAACATGGTTATATTGATGAGTATAATTTGGAAAACATATTTTAATTCTGTTTGGATACTAAGTAAAAGAACAAAATCACTAAATATGGTAAGTACAAAATATACAAAAATATTTGCCCAATCAAAAAGTGTCCTTTTGGTTTTTTGAAACACAAAGATTATGAGTTATGACATTTACTATTCTGTGTAATCAGTCCTTTATATTTTTTTTTTTTTGCACATTGTTAATTTTCCAAATAAAACAAAGTTCCAAAAATTGAGATTCAAATTTAGATTTGACATTTGAAATAAAATGTTAAATTCATGATTGATAAAACTAGAATGCAACATAACATTTTTTAAATTGAACCCACAACACCTTGCTGAACCATTATCTTACCCAATGGCTGTGCAAAAATAGTTTTACATATGAGTACTTACTCTGTGCAGAAATCCTTCTCTTTACTGAACGCTTGTATACTTGTCCGCCCAACAATTGTCGTCACAATGTGGTTCAGCATGACAAGTTCAGATTCGTCCTCACTCTCCCACAGTTTCTTAGACGACATCCTGAAAATATAGAATGCTTCAGGAGATCATACTAATAATGCTGGTGCTCAGTGCCTTTACATCTGCACCTGGTAACAACACAAATATGTTTACTACTGATAAAAATTATATATGTGTGCTAGCACATACACACACTAGTGCACATTTACATACTGGTTTGGATAAGATTCTGACTTTTTTTTTATCGCCACGTCTTACAGCCTGTTCAGGTTATACACATATATACTATTTACTCTAATGGTGTAGAGATGAGGAAAGAAGCATTTTAGAGGTAGTATACCCGCATTTGTGTCGGCATATTGCAAAACGGTCCTTACTTAAAAAAACACGCCTTGTAGGATTTGACCCATAATTAGTCTCTTCAAAAACACTTAACCTTGGATAGTAAAACTAAACCCCCTAACTCTAACACTAGTAATTTCAATACCCAGCAGTGGTGTCGCGTCAGGGTAAGCAATGGTAAGCACTGCTTGCCTTTGATTAAAGATATGTAATTATTTGATTTAATGTTTGTAAAAATATTCTCCTGGTAATCATTTAAATGTAATTCAAGCATCAATGGGCTTGAAAAATAATCCCATACATGGCAGTGGCCGTAGCATGCATGCAAGACGTGCACTAGTAGTATTTGTCCGACTTTCATCCCATTGCTCTAGCTAGTGTAGTTCTTATTTGTGACGTCATATACTTCGGAGGGGAGAGAAGGGGAAGAGTTGTGGATGCCAGGTAAAAATGCAAGCAGCCGAACTATGACTTCTTTTGCTTGAAAGGTGACGACTAGAACCGAAGTCACTGCCCATCTCTTCCCCTTTAAAAACATAGTGGAGTGGTATGGCATGAAAGGGGAAATTAATATTGTCAAGGTACTGACCCCGTGCCTACACATTTTTAAGCCTAGTACACCCGACACAACTTCTTGTACATAAAGTTGTACAAGAAGTTGCAGCCTGAAGATGGTTTTGTGTGAACACCAACACTTGTACAAGATCTGCTTTTCACAACTTATTGTATACAATTTCAAGAAATAGAATGCGTATTTATAACAGTCATTTTTCTTGTACAACTTTAGAGTTGTAAACACGAAAAAAGAATAATTGTAATAAAAACAGCTAAATGCTTGAAAACAAACAAATAATTATAAATGAAGGAGGTTAAACCAGATATATAAATGTTTTCAACTGTTTTAAAAAAATATTAAAAAAATTTAAAAAAACACATATATTTTTATTTTCATAATATTTAGAAATGATTAAGAAACAATTTACATTAAATACCACTATTTTCCAAATCATTCAATCATAATTTTCTCAACAAAAAAAGGGGCAAAAACGCCATTTTTTTCCAAGTATTGTATGCAATCACAAATGCCATGTAAATAGTCACTGGCTAAAATTTTTATGCAATTCATGTGACCAAGATATTGTACAATTTCTTGCACAACTTTTTGTACAAGAAGTTGTGTCGTGTGTAACGGGCTTTAGATTTTTGTGGAGTTTATTGTAGCAGGTGCTTTTGTTTTGATGTGTGTATTAGTGAAAGCTAACAAAAAAGTTTATAAGTATATGTCTATATTAAGTAGTAAGTAGTTTCTTGAAGCATAAAGAATTTTTTAAAAATCCGGGACCTCTCCTTTTAAGCTTGGGGACACCCCTTCCAAGCTTGCCTAAGAATTTTGGTCATGAGACGCTACTGATACCCAGGTAACAAAATGTACATTTACAAAAGTAGTATATTTTTTTAAAGCTTAAGAACCCCTCACACTTAACCTATGAGGAACAGAGAGCAAGAAATGTTCCAGCCTTACCTGCAAAACATCACTAGAAGCAATGTAAAAACTGCGCAGAGCAGTAGCGGCGCCAGGGCCCACTTGCAAGCGTACCCCACCGTGATAACACACATCACCACCCAACTCGTGCTCTCTATGCACTGGGACAAAGATGCCGGCAACAGAACCTCGACTACAACATGCCAGATAGTTTCTATATTCTATAACATATCGCAGTTTATAATGTCTAAGTAAAATAAATAAAAGCTATGTTAGCATGTTCTTGTAGTAATGTTTAATAGTATCATTATATGTGTAGAAACATGGAAGATAATGAGTGAGAAGTGTGTCTTGGACAAACTCGACTATCTCCTCACTAAATATCTTTCAAGTCTCTAAATATAATAATGATAGTATTAACCAATATCATACTATATAGATAACATACACACACACACACACACACACACACACACACACTCACAGTAGGAACAGAGGAAATACTATATCGCATAGCTCCTGACTGGTGAGTAGATTGTCTCGCTACCCACAAGTGTGATGCCACTCCTGTTCATAAGGTATATTTACATTTTAAAACCCTGGAAAGGGAATTTTTAAAGAACAAAAATAAGAACTGTAACATACTCTCCTGTAGACTGAGTGAACAAAGTTTGAGGATGTCTGTGGTCGACAGACTCTGGAAGAAGTCCATAGAAGCTCTGGAGATCTTGTTAATCCATTGGGTGTGAACCTCCCGACAGCTGTTGACAGTCACCTAGGATCATAACAAGGAAGTGTAGGAACTTTTAACCACTACTCACACACCTTCAGGATAACTTAGTTGGAATACCTACTAATAATATATTGTTATGGTTGAGTGGTTAGAAAGGCTGACTAAGGTATAGCAAACCTTGGTTCCATTATGGCGTCCAGATTTGTGTGTGTGTGTGTTTGTGTGTGTGTGTGTGAGTAAACATATAAAGGAACAAACACAATATGGCTTTTACAGTAAAAAGAACACAGTTCACACATAACGCTCGCATCCAATGTCCTTTTCCTGTGTTTGTCCTTTATGTTTTACCCTTTACATGTTCTTATCTATGTGTCCTATCATTATTTACAATTTTCCATTTTCTCCCTTTTGTGTTTTTTTGGTTTACTCTTTTAAGAAGTTGCGTTGCGCGTTTCACACTCCTCCCTGATGAGTTCCGATAGAATGAATCCTAGGTCGGGGTTTTGGGCGGTGACAATCGAGTTTCTTTAAGTAGCAACCATTACCTCTTTGTCCATTGGCAGCAGTGTAAAGTGTGAACTTTGTTCTTCTTCTCATTGTAAATGCCATATTGTGTCTGTCCCCTTTTATATGTTTCAATCCACCTTTCCTGTAACCCTTCCATATAAGCAATAGCCTCATAAATGAAAGTTTCATATGGATATTGGACAAAAGTAATTGCTGCCTCTTAATTCCCAACCTAGGTTTCGTTCTATTGAATCTCACAAGAGGGAATGTGAAATGCACAACACAACTTTATAAAAGATAAAAGAAGAAACAAAACTAACAAATAAAGGGAGAAAAAGGAAAGTCAAACTGAGCTACTTTTTATTAAATGAAAGTTAGTCTACTCATGGAGAAAGATTACCTTAGTGAATATGAAACTCCATATAACACTGGCTACCAAAATGACGCCAAGCAGGACGATACATACACAGCCCACAGCATTCAAACCAGATTCTGCATTTGAAGTAAACAGGAAACCAGAAGTCTAGAGAGAAGAGAACAATTTGATGATTAATGTTATTACTAGGTGTATATGTGAATAACTTCCTTGAACAATGGCAGCTAGTACCCCCCTCCCCCTTCTCATCTTGCCTTCCAGGGTCATCTTGGAGAGGTAGAAGATGGCTGTCATGTGGCTGATGCCTTCTCACCCCAATTCAGTATTTTTGCCTTGATAAAAGAGGAATAACTTTGGCCGAGTATGAAAAGAGGTAGAGTGGTATCGTCAACCCTTCTACCACTCAACAGATTAGCCAACTAATGTAATAAAGTTCCCCATAACATATTATTAACAGATATAAAGTCCTAATTTAACCATTAGGTTAGGTTTATTTATCACATCAAATATATTTTTATCATCAATCATGGTTTTATTGTTTAGTTTGACATTATTTTTAATAATTAAAATATTTTCAATTATGTTTAGTAAATAAATTGGTACAGGGGAAAAGGGGGAAGGTCCAATTTTAACTCAAAACTCAAAATGCGTTGTACTGCCATCTGTTAGACAATTATGAGAACTTTATAATGTACTTTATATTATGGTAAAAAGAGGTTCCTGTCTTATTTAAATTAATTTAAAAAAAGTCTTTGCTGGGGTCTTTATGGGATTTGAAATATAAAAGTAGTCCTGGAAAATGTGTGTAATGTGACAGTCCCGTTTTTCCCTTGTACCCCTTAAATGTGCTCTAGCCAAATTGTCATGGCACAACAATTGAAAAATATTGAGTTAAAGTGAGTAATATGTTTCAACATTGCTTGTTGTAGTTAATTTTGTCTTTAGGTATTTCATGTCTTCATAGGTTTCCTTCATTTGCACTGCGTAAGGTATGGAGGGATAATAATCCCTGACTCAACTTCAGTTTTCAGGTGCTATTTTACACCATGCATAACCCAAACCTGAACTGAACTAATATTTTCACTTGATGTAGAAACAATTTTCCTAAAGGAAATTGAGATTGTCATATTATAAAAAAAAACATGATACATATATTTTCTAGTTCAAACACTTTAGCTCAGTCAGTAACGTCTGGCTACTGAGCTAAGGATCCTGGTTTCAATTCCTGGTATGGCCAAAAAATGTATCATTGGTGAAATGTGGGCTTACCTTTTAACATTAATAAATTATTAATGTTGTGCCTGTCCTAGTCTTAAGTTAGATCACAAGGCATATGAAGTTACGGAAGGCCTAGCAAGCCGGTAGTGTAAATATATGGCTTGAATAAAAAATTGACCCGGATCATTGGCTGGAAACAGTAATGGATATAAATATATTTTCTAAAAGGTTGTGACATGGTCGAGAGCATTAAGTCTTCTTGGTCTGTCTTAAGTGCTGACTCTATCACACTTAAGTATTTGTCCCTGAGGGCTTTAAGTTTGAGCACAAGTTGGAGCCATAAAGTGATATGTGTTTATTAGGGATGTTGAGTTTCATCATTTAACTATACTATTTAAATTATTCTATAATCCAAATTTTTTAATGTATTGGTAAATCTTTTGTCAAAATTAAAAAAAAAATCCTTTTGACATATTTACTAATCACCGGTAGGAGCACGAAGAGGAGAGGAATTATAGCCACACATGCGACAGTGATGACGTGTATCAGAAAGCACACAAATGTCCACATGAGGCTGCCAGTGAACTTGAGATAGAGTAACAAAGGGGCCGCTGTCATCTTGATCATGGCTGTCCTCCTCATCTGCAAAAAAACAACAAGACGTGGACACAGATGATATTACTACTGGGGGTCTCCTGGAACTAACTGTTGGAATATTGGTTGAATGAGGCTCTTCAGGGGATTACTGTTGAAATACTGCTGACTGAGGATGGGATTGCTGATTGGAATACTGGCTGACTGGGGGTCTTCAGGAGATTACTGTTGGAATACTGGATGATAGAGGACTTCAGGAGATTTCTGTTGGAATATTGGATGATTGGGGGTATTCAGGAGATTACCTTGGAATACTGGCTGACTGGTCCTTCAGGAGATTATGTTGGAATACTGATGATAGAGACATCAGAGATTTCATGTTGGAATATTGGATGATTGGGTTTCAGATTTACTGTTGAATACAGGGGATTGCTGTTGGATATACTGGCCTGACTGAGGGTCTTCATGGGTATTACTGTTTGAAATTCAGGATTGCTTGTTGGAATACTGTGACTGAGTGGTCTTCAGAATTACTGTTGGAATATGATGATAGAGGAACTCAGTGAGATTTGTTGATAGTGGTATGACTTGGGGTCTATTCAAAGAGATTTACTGTTGAATATGGTGATAGGTCTTCAGGATACTGTTGAAATATGGTGACTGAGGTCTATTCAGGAGATTGTTGAATATCTGGATGGAAAGACTCAGGAGATTTGTGGAATATTTCTGACTGAGGGTCCAGGTTTTTAGCGTTGAGAATGCATTGCTGATCTTAACCCTTTATTGATTTTGTAAAACTATTGGTTACAATAAATTCATCATATATATTAATAAAACGGATTTTCGATTTAACTTTAACAGTCTTTGTCACCTTTTGGATACACCCTCCTAATTTCCCTGTGTTGTGTTGCAATCTGTGATTTGTTTATTGAACTATTTAAATTCATAATAGTTTGTTGTTTAAGGTGTAAACATTGTTGAGTGTTTTGAAAAACTTGTTTTATTATATATAGTGTAGTTGTGTAGATATTTAATGTGTGGATATTACGTTTATACAATCATTATTTACAACAAAATTTCATAACTAACACATGTATAACCATATGGTAGCATATTATGTCTTATGATACTAAAGTATGTGTAACCATATGATAACATAGTTATTATGATTGCTACAAATAACCAGGGCTGGCAAGCATGCACTGAGTAAGGAAGAACTTTTTTTCTATTCAGGAGGCAAAGTTTTTATCGTCCTATGAAACACAATATTTCGCTCGATCCTTACATTCTACTCTGTATTTTAATACATTTTTTCAATAACATTCCATTGCTGCTTTATTTAAAGGGAAAAGGGGCTGTTGATTCAATTAGATCAGATTGTCAGGTTATACATTTGAAACGGATTAAATTATGGCAAAGAAAGGCAGAGGCTCCTATGAGTAATGCAGAGGGTGTGATTGTAAAGTGGTTTGACAAAAAATGTGTCACTTTAGCATCTACAGCTTCAGGAGTGAAATTACTTGTCTCAAACGCTATTACAAAAAAGAAAAAGATCCCAATTTCTTAACCTCAACTTGTGAATCAGTACAATCAGATCAAGAGTGGTGTAGATCTCTCATAAATGTTAAATGAACTATAGAGGGCACCTCTAAAGGCTAAATGTTGGTGCATGTCAATTAATGGTTATATTATAGATTTATCAATGACAAATTCCTGGTTTCTATATTGTTGATATAGCAAAGCAATTGGGCAATAAAAGCATATGCCCCTTAAAATATTTTGGTGTTAAATAGCTGAAGGACGGGGGACAAACCCAAACGTGGGATAATTTTTACTGAGGAAGCTGGTTCACTACCAAAGCTCGTGTGGAAACCAGTTGCTCTATGACCAGTACATGATGTTCAATTTGATCAAATCAGGTAATTTCCAGTGCATGTGAGCAAAGGATGCTGCAAGGTGCAGATATTGCTCTAGAGTCTAAAGGAATAATTTATATGAAACGTATAAAATATGGAACTGTATTGTTCTTCAAAGCAAATAATATAAATTATTATTTATGTTTCCAAGTGAAACATAAATTGAGGTAAATATGCTTTTCTGTTTCATTATTCTGTATTTATTTGGTCCAAACCAAACTATGAAAAGTATTTTTGTAATAATTTTAATAATTTACATATGTTTATAAGAAATAATTTAAATTGTGTTATATTTTATTGTGGTTTTGGAATATTTTATTTTCCACCCATCAAAAGAGAACCAGGTTAACGTATAGATACAACATGAAATAGTAAAAAAGTTGCATATAAACACTTTGTAAACAATTTTGGTTTACCTTAATATGTTTTCACTCAGTATGAATTTTTGAATTTCTTTCTTTCATGAAAAGATTGTTAAGATGTTCAGAGGATTATTTTGGTCTTTAGGGTCTCCAGGGGATTAATGTTGGGATACTGGCTTACTATAGGGTCTCCAGGGGATTAATGTTGGGATACTGGCTTACTATAGGGTCTCCAGGGGATTAATGTTGGGATACTGGCTTACTATAGGGTCTCCAGGGGATTAATGTTGGGATACTGGCTTACTATAGGGTCTCCAGGGGATTAATGTTGGGATACTGGCTTACTATAGGGTCTCCAGGGGATTAATGTTGGGATACTGGCTTACTATAGGGTCTCCAGGGGATTAATGTTGGGATACTGGCTTACTATAGGGTCTCCAGGGGATTAATGTTGGGATACTGGCTTACTATAGGGTCTCCAGGGGATTAATGTTGGGATACTGGCTTACTATAGGGTCTCCAGGGGATTAATGTTGGGATACTGGCTTACTATAGGGTCTCCAGGGGATTAATGTTGGGATACTGGCTTACTATAGGGTCTCCAGGGGATTTATGTTGGGATACTGGCTTACTATAGGGTCTCCAGGGGATTAATGTTGGGATACTGGCTTACTATAGGGCCTCCAGGGGATTAATGTTGGGATACTGGCTTACTATAGGGTCTCCAGGGGATTAATGTTGGGATACTGGCTTACTATAGGGTCTCCAGGGGATTAATGTTGGGATACTGGCTTACTGTAGGGTCTCCAGGGGATTAATGTTGGGATACTGGCTTACTGTAGGGTCTCCAGGGGATTAATGTTGGGATACTGGCTTACTGTAGGGTCTCCAGGGGATTAATGTTGGGATACTGGCTAACTGTAGGGTCTCCAGATGACTAATGTTGTAATATTGGCTAACTGCAGGGTCTCCAGGGGATTAATGTTGTAATACTGGCTAACTGCAGGGTCTATAGGGGATTAATTTTGGAATACTGGCAGTACAGGGATTTCAAAGTGGGGACAAAGTCCACACTATATTAGATTCGGAAGGTTTAAAACACTAATAACCACATCAAATACATTATTTTTTGCAAATTGTTGACCAACATAGTGACATATTTGCACTCTAAGCTTAACTTATATATAAAGAAGTGAATTTGAGTTATAGTTTTTATTTAAATTCACTTAATTATTAATGGAGCCATATTTAGTAACATTCACTTTGGTTTTTTACTCTTTAAATAATACATGGTGGTTTTCAGAGACGTATGCAGGATTTTTGTAAAAGAGGGGCGAAGAAGGGGGTTGTGGAGCCTCAATAATATTTTTTTTTATTATGCATAATTAACTGGTTAACAATACAATAACATAATATGTGATATAATTAGAGTGACACATAAAATATTGTTGAGATTTTTACTTAATAAATAAAAAATAATTTAAATATTTGTATTTTATTAAGACGATAAGCAAAGAAAAAAAACACAATCATTCTCAGCACTCAACCATTCATGACGCATTTGATACCAACAAATTGCCCAATATATACATTATTAAACTTATCATCATATTGACATAGTTTTATCTAATGTAAATTTATTTTTCAATGGGAGGGGTTTGAACCTCCCCCGTCCCTCCATGGGTACGGACGGTCCTGGTGGTTCTAAAAGTCACAAAATATATTTCAACATATTGTACAATATATTTCACCAAAATCAACAGACATACCATAGTTTAACTCATCAATGGATGACTCTCGTGATTGAGAGGCAAGGCTCTCAGCAGGGGTGACACCCTTGCGGGCAAACAAAGGGGTGGTTTTCAGCAGGGATGTGGTATCCTCCCTGGAACAGTTAATTCAAGTTAAAACTGTCTTTAGAGCGTTTTAGGATAGCCACATGAATAGTGTACCCAACATTGATCTGAAGGTTGCAGTTATAGCCCAGCGAGGGGAAACGAGTCTGATTACACACAATGGCTTCCTATCATAATTCTTGGTAGATGCTGGTCCATTTTCATAAAAATTGAAGTTGGGTCAAATCCAAATTTTTTTTACAATCTAAATCTTCATTTCACCTACAAGCACCAAATCCAAATACTATGTAATTTAATAAGTATAAGAGTTAAATTTCCAAAATTGGTGCAATTTATTTTTCTTAACTTCTGATTTGGTTCACATTAATTCTTTAGGTGGTTTAGAGAAAAGGATTTGTATCTAAATTATTTTTTTATTTTTTTACAGTGTAGTGTGAATTTACATTCATTTAAGTGGTAAATTAATGGTCCGGGGTCTAGTTATTAGATTTGACCCAAATTTATGTTAGGCTTAGTAAATAGTAAATAGCCATAAAAAATGTTGTAAATTTAAAATTCATTAAAAAATCCACTAAAAGTTTTGTAAAAATAAAGTGGAGACTATTTAGTAGTAAATGTACTCAAGTATTGGTGATGCCAGAACAAATCATGATATTGATAAGCGGTAGGTCCTACATGTTTGTCACATGACTCACATGAAGTATTTCTTGTTGTTGCCTTGCATGAAATCCACGATGGCCTGAGTGTAGCACGGGACTGTGGAGAGGAGGTCATCATGGCGACCTTGAGCCACTATCTCTCCATCAGCCAGCAGGTACACCTCATCACAGCGGCTCAGGAACTGCTCCAGGGAAACAACAGTTATGGTAAGGAGTTTAAAATAGACTTTCTAGACACACGAGTCAAACCCATGACCCCTAGAAACCAAGTTTTATCCATTCAGATAAAATAATGGAATCTGAAAAGAGATTTAAATTTGGGGAGTATTCTTAGATTTCCTTGGATTCAGATTGAATTCAAGATTGGGAAATTAAGACTTCAATTCCCCTCCCCCCCCCCCAAACCCCCTTAATCAAAATTTTATTTTAGAGTTATTATGTAGCCCATTAGTGGCTTATTTAGCCCAACATAATTTAGGATAATCTTAACAACTAGATCCTGAGTCATTAATTTACCACTTTACTGAATGTGGATTTCCATTATAACAACAGTCTTAACACTTAATTTATAATTCAATATCAATAGAAACCCTAGAAACCTTCTTCACTGGCCACATGGTCTAAAGCGTTACTCTTATGTTAGACTCGCGTGCCAATAAGGGAGATCGTGGTTCGAATCCAGGTTGGGTGTACTGAGGGTGGTTTTCCCCAAAATGGTTTTCCACTCTACTTCCACACAAATGTGGGTACAATTATTCTAAATTCAACCTTCCTCATCCCTAGTTCATTAATATAATTAGTATATATGTGTATAACCTGAACAGGTTGTAAGCCGCGGCGCTAAAAATCTATATTTATATATCAATAGAAATCTAAGAATGGATACTAAACAAATTTGGGATTCAGGCTAATAAAATTAAATAAATGTTATATAAATTATATAAATGTGGAAAAGTTAACCTTTTATGGTTGCCATCGGGGGCGGCTTTAGGGCCGGGAGAGCCGGGCGGCTACCTAGGGTGCCAGTTTGAGGGGGGCACCAAACAAAGCATCAACCTAACCTAACATAGCATTAATACCCTGGAGACCCTGCAGTTAGCCAGTATTACAACATTAGTCACCTGGAGACCCTACAGTTAGCCAGTATTACAACATTAATACCCTGGAGACCCTACAGTTAGCCAGTATTCCAACATTAATCCCCTAGAGACCCTGCAGTTAGCCAGTATTAGAACATTAATCCTCTGGAGACCCTACAGTTAGCTAGTATTACAACCTTAATCCCCTGGAGACCCTACATTAAGCCAGTATCCCAACATTAATCCCCTGGAGACCCTACAGTTAGTCAGTATTACAACATTAATACCCTAGAGACCCTACAGTTAGCTAGTATCCCAACATTAATCCCCTGAAGACCCTACAGTTAGTCAGTATTACAACATTAATACCCTAGAGACCCTACAGTTAGCTAGTATCCCAACATTAATCCCCTTGAAACCCTACAGTTAGTCAGTATTATGACCAGAAAATATTCCTTAACCCTAACGTAAACTTGGCGTAGTAGTGGAGTTGCTAAGCATGACAATCGTTCACTTTTTGATATTACTATTAATTTTTACATATTAGAAGAGTTTTTTTGAAGTGAGTAAAATATAATATAGTGCCACTCTTAAAAAGTTATTTTACATTTGCCAGCTTAAAAATATTGCGCCCTTATTTATTTTATTTTTTTTCAATTGTAGCATATTATTATTATTATTATTATTAGCACCGCGTCTTACTACCCGTTCGGGTTATACGCACTTACGCTAATGTGCAATGGTAGGGTGATTGTGAGATGAAATGGAGGACCTACAGTTTAACGTGGAATCCGAACCACGGTGGAGGCCTGGCATTCCTCACATTCACAAGTTGTGTTTAATACACATCTTGTTAGAGGTGAAGGAAGGGTTTGGCAATCAGATAAATTTGTGCCGGGACCGAGGATTGAGCCCCGGACCCCTAGCACAGAAGTCTGACACCTTACCCCTAGACCACCAGGTCACCCAATTGTAGCATAAACCTTTCACTAAGTCAAAGTGTTTGCTATAATAAAAGATAGAGGAGATCATTTTTTACAAACCATGTTCTTATGGTTTTCTTTGTAATCCTAGACATTTTTGTACAAACTCTTAGAGAAATAGAGTATAGCTACCATTTGTGGAATATCCCTTCGGATTATTTTCTTATCACGTCCAGGCTACTTTAGGTTTGGGGATTATTTTCATATTTTTCTTGAGTCCATTCACCACAAGAAATGTGGTAGCTGACAGATAGCACCAGATGTAAAATTGATTAAAATAAAAACGTTATTAAAAACAAATGGTTTGTTGTGAAAGTTTTGAGTGCCAAAAGTGACAACAAACCAATATTTATGGTCTTGCAGAGAATTTGGTTTGGTAAATGGATACAAGATAGTGTATCCGGTAGTGTTTGCTAGATGTCAGTTACTACCACTTCAATGAGAAATGGACTACATAATACACCAGTTATATGGGGAGCACCAAAAACCAATCTCGCCCGGGCACTAGATTTATCTCGGCCTGCCTCTGGTTGCCTTAATGTTCAAGATGCAGATCAGGGAAAGAAACAAAGACATGAATTTGAAAAAAAAAAAAAGTGGATATGACCCAAATTTAATGATGCACAAATATTAGCATAAAGAGAGTGCGGGTAAACCACCTGGCAGAGAATCAGACCTTGACCTCCACACCACTTGCATTACAATCTATTGCGCTCCTAATGACTTATTGGCTCCAAGGATTAAGAATGTTGAAAGGTTGCATTCCATGAACTGGTGAAACACCGAGACTGGCATTTCCCAAATTGTGGGCTACGAAAATGGTCGGCAAAGAGTTATTAATTTGTTCAATAGAATGCACCTTGTCTATTGAGTGTTGGTATATTCATATCCTCCAGAGCAGAGTTGTTACATTTTTGTTTACAAGCTCAGTCCAAATACCCTGACCTTTCCAACCAAACAGTTAAATATAGTACTATAGTAAGACCTTTATGAATACAACCCTTAGTGAGAGTTTATTTTCATATTGGGTGTTTAAAAACTATTAAAAACAGACTTTGTGTTGAAGATGATCTGTGAATGAAAATGGGTCTGTTTGATCCAGAAACAGATTCACTTCCTGAATCCAAGCAACATTATTCAGCTCGCTCTAAAAATTTTTGTTGCACAAATGACGACAGATAAGTTTAAAAAATAGCAATTTTCTTTGTAATATAGATATATATATATATATATAATATATATATATTATATATATATTATATATATTATATATATATATATATATTTACTAATACTGTCAACATTATGTAAAATAAAAACAAAATTTAAAGTGTGATTACTATTAGACTAAACCATATATTTTTAAAATAAAAAGAAGTACTTTATAACCTTGGTTGTTAAACAAATATGTTTCTGAATTTAGGTGATCATAAGCCAATGGAGTTTGGGAACCAATGACTGAGATGGTAAACTCTAGCCTTAATCTTGATCAGAACAAATTTCTATCTGAACATGTGGTACTAATAATTAATAGTCCCTCAGCCTTGATAAGAGCACTCTTAAGTTTCCTTTACTTTACATCAATTATTGTTTCCAGCTTATGATCCGGATCAGTTTTTTATTCAACTCATATATTTTCCACTACTGATTTGCTTGGCCTGTTGTAGCTTCATATGCCTTATAATCTAACTTAAGACTAGGATAGGCCCAACATCCATTCCCCAGCCGTTAATTTATCAATGGGAAAGGGTAAACCCACATTTCACCAATGATAAATTTACACCTATGCCGGGAATTGAACCTGGGACCCTTAGCTCAGTAGACAGACATGCTATCAACTGAGCTAAGGTGTCAGATAATTAAGTTTCCTTGGCCTCCTCTTACGTTGATCCTCTGTGTGGTTATGATGATCGTCTTGCCCTGAAGAATTTGCAGGATACATTTATCAAAGATACTCTTGGCGGTCGCGCTGTCCACGGCTCCTAGGGGCTCATCCATGAGATAGATGTCCCTATGAGATAAGACACATGCGTTTAGCACTCTAAGAAAACTTTGGTGGTCCTGAGTGACAAAGCTTTGAATTTAACACCTAATAAAGAGCCATTGATGATTTAATCTAAAAGTTAGGGGAGAGGGCAGTAGTTTGAGGAAACATTCATAGTGATGTAGAGCTAGAGAGTAAAATCGCATTTGGGAAACCCCCTGTAATGGACTCGACAAGATTCAAAACCAGATGTTGGGACAACTTGTCAATCACATTCTTTTAAAATAATGTGCTTGAAAATACTTGATAAATATACCTACTTATCTATTCATTTGTCTTTATTTTAATATTTGGCTAAATCAAAGCTTATTTGTCTTTCTTAAACTAACCAAATTAATATATTAAACTAGTAATCAAAACCTAATAATAAAATTGACTAACTATAAATTTAAGGACTAATTAAATGTTGCAAGTACCTATTTGAGTAACAGGCCCTGGCAAGGGCTATCCTCTGTTTTTGTCCTGCCGAAAGGTTCAGGTCTCCCAACATGGTGTCTTCAGAGCCAGGCAGCCGTACGATATCTTCGTTCAGTAAACAGCTGTTTACAGCATTGTAAAACCTGAAAATGTATGCAATAATCTTACCCTACTGTATATATCACTATCAGTTCATTTTTTTCTACATGATGAAATTGTCTGTGGCAGTGAAAGAAATTACAGGCAAGAAGTTACAATTTTTTGCAGGAATGAGATAAGGAAATGAAATACTTGTTTTGTTTTTAAAGTAAATTCATTTAAATGCTATACATTGAAAGTTTTGGCCACTAGAGAGCAGCAAAACTATAGCCAACTCTACATATTAATATTTGAAAGATTTCTCAAAGTACCTCTAAACATATTCTGCAAAAAATACTGAATACTCTTGTAAAAACAAGCTCTACTTTTATATTCAAAGGATGTCATAACATGGCACCAAAGTGTTTAATAGACAATAGCTATAATTTGTAATATTATAAACAAACCCACCCTAACAAAACTTAACCTTTCAGACGTCAACACATTTTTTTATGAAATTTCGGGATCCTGAAATATTACATTTTTCAAACTATTCAAAATATTAATTTATTTTAGGAATACTTCTCCATGTACCAATTTTAAACTAGATCATCATTATTTTTAAAAACCAATCATTTGTAAAGTACCCTTTTATTATTATTTTAAAAGAAACATCGAATAAGTATTTATTTTTTTATATATATTAACTTAGTGATAGTGCTGCTCTCTAGTAAACACGGGATGAGTTAAGGAGGGTCTCTGCTGCTGCCATCTATCAGACAAGCGGCACCATAATTAAATGGATACAATTCAGGATTTTGTGGATATTATGAGAATGGATACAAATCAGACTTTTTATTTGTGATGCTTGTTTAAGAAAATGTATGAATGGATACAATTCAGGATTTTGTGGATAAATGCAAATAATTACTGTGGATACATATCAGGATTTTTGTTAGTCGTTTATTTGAAAACTGTCTGAACGGAATACCATTCAAATGGATACAATTCAGGAGAATGGATACAAATCAGACTTTTTATTTGTGGTGCTTGTTTAAGAAATGTCAGAATGGATACAATTCAGTCGTCTCTGATAACCACCACGTTGGTGTGTGAAGACATTAAGGGAAAAAGGGAAAATGATACTTTTGTACACATTGATTAAGGGAATGGGGGGTAGTGAGTAGAGTTGCCACTTATTTTTTATTTATTTACTTCTTTTTTATCACCTGACTTTTTTTTTTTTGTATTTTGGCACCCTGCTTGTTATATCACGCAAAGGGTGCTGTTTATTTCTATTATACAGAATACAAATGAGGGAAAAATTTTAAGTACCGCCTAGAATGCATGGAAAACCTTGCACTAATCTTGCATAATTAGTATACACATAGTTATTATAAAGTTTCCAGGATAGAGGAATTAATATTTCATGTTTTGGAAATTGTCAAAGAATGATTTCCTGAGCTGTTTCTCTTTTCATTAGGGCAAGGGGGGGAGGGATTTTTAAATGTGTGATGTAACGTTAATAAATGTGTCATTGCAAACAGCTATGATGTAGAAATAAACACACAAAATATTCTTCTAATAAAAGTTTGAAGTGTATAAATAAAAATCATGGTTAAATAAAGAATAATGCATTTAAAAACTGGATGGCTATAAGTTACCTCTTGTTGTCAAATGTGTCCTTGAAGACAATGTTCTCTTTGAGGGAAGCGTTCCATATCCAAGGACGCTGGCACACATAGGCACAGAGACCATCCCTCATCACTTGGCCGGACGTCTTCTGCAGTTGCCCAGGATGGCCAGCAGCAGCGAAGTCTTACCAGAGGCAGGGCTACCGCACACGCCGATCAACTTGCCCTGGGCACATGCAGAAATTCTATCTATCAAATGATTATCGTGAGAGGGTTTGTAGCTTCAGAAACATTAGGACTGGCAGAGTTCTCTCTCTCTCTCTCTCTCCATCTCTCGCACGCGGCGCACACACACACACACACACACACACACACACACACACACACAACACACCAAGGGAGGTGGTTTATTTTCCCTCTTCTAGGTGATTGTTGGGGTCATTATTTTACCACATTTACCTTGTTATTTCTAATAAGATTAAACATGTTAGGTCGGATATTTAACTTTCTGGTTCACTTCCTAATAACTTGAATACTATGAAATTTAGGAATTGTTCCCCTTCACCAAGTTCCAAATTAATGTGTCGTTGTCATTGTCATAGTCCAAAACCAACTGATTATATCAGCACACATTGTGTATAGCTCGAATGGATTATAAGATGTGGTACTAAAATAATATTATAAGCACATGACTTACAATCTAAATTACTTCCAGAACATAAGCAACATCCAGACTCCGGCTATTAATTCATCACTATAAAATGGGAAACCTTAATTTCATTAATGATAAACTTTTCAGCCATAACAGGACTCGAACTCGGTGTTCCATTAGCTCCATAGCTAAAAATGAACTTAATTGTCGGATGGTAAAGCTGTTTGATGTGGGTGTCCTAAAATCCAACTAAGACATTAAATAGTCAATACAAAGGTACCATATAAAAATAAATTTAGATCCACTCTAAAATAAAATCAAGGATCCCGGGATAAGTGTTTATCTTCCATAACAGTTCAGGCACAAAAATCAGATATTTCGAAAGAATATAATAAAAAAGAATAAAACTACTACTTTGGATTCTTATTTAACCAGAGATTTGGATAAATATAATTGAAAAATGACTTTCAGACACAGAAATTGAACCCAGGCTCTTTGACTTTGCAACAAAATTCTTCACTGAGTTATCTAGGATTTGTCCTATGCTTAGGGTCATTCACCACTCATAGCTCAAGGAATAGTCTGCGATAGATTATGTGAGTATCAGCTACCTACTTAATAGTTTTACAAATCTTGCAACCTTTGGTCACTAGGAGAGCGAGAAGCTTCAGGAAGAGTTTCCAAATTTTGAAAAATAAAAACTTCTAAGTTTTTTGAATTTAAACTTTGTGACGTATGGCAGAAAGGCTGGGAGCATTAAGGTATGTCCAGCCGATGTTAAAAGTGCTGTAGCGGGCCAAAAGAGCACTTTGGTTCTGTTCTTTGTCATTTTTTTCATCTATTGATTGAATCTTGTATTATTTTTAGTTAAATTGTATTCTGCTCACAACTCTCCATCTTTTTCAATCTTGAACAATTTTTCAATCTTGATTTGTCATAAATTTAACATAACACAATGGAAATTTAGCTAATACACATTTATCTGATATAATTATATTTTCAAGTGATCAATTATACTAACCAAATGTTTTTATTTTTAATAAATTTTATTTATTATGAAATTAACCAAGTGGCAATATAATATTTTCATTTAGCAATAAAAAAAATTGTATTTCAAAGTATGAGAAAAACAGCCCCAGAAACACAAAGTCAGCTTTTATGCTGCCAATTGTACTGTTCGAGCTGAAATATTAAACATGATTAAAAAATGACTCCTGGACAGAGGAATCAAATAATAATAATTTATATTTTGTGTACTGCGTCTTACTACCCATTTAGGCAATCTGCATATTTACACTGATGGGATAGTGATGAGGAAGGTAGAGTTTATATGAAATGTACCCAAATTTATGTGTACAGAAAGTAAGAAACCATTAAAGAAAAACCATCTTCATTACACATGACAGGTATTTAAACCCCAACCTTCTCGTGAACTATTCAGTCTATTTTGTGATTAATGACTTAGACCATGCAACCAATAAAGTGGGTAATAATTTATGCTAAAACATGTTCATGTATCATCTATCGTCTGTTGTCTGTCGTCGTCGTCGTTACTATAAAATTTTAGGGATTGACGGGGAATGACATTTTTATATCGGACGGGAACAGTATGGGAAATGAGTCAAAATATCGAGATCGAGACGGGAACGGAAAATTATAAAAATGATGCTTTAGATTAATTCTAGACTAAAAATGGATATTGTTTCTGTACTAATATGGTAATATTTGTAAAATCTTTGACATTATTAAATATAATACAAATTATATATCATTAAAAAATAATATAAATAGGGGTGTGTGAATAGCATTTTATATTGAAACAAATAGCTAGATTTTGAACAAATAATGAATAATACAAAGTGAATAATTAATTTTAATATATTATATTTATTAGTTAATCTCGTTTGAAAATGGTGTTTTATATTTAACTACCTATTGGAAGAGTGAAAAAAAACACCTTTTTAAATGTTCTATATTTTAACACCTCTTAAAGGCTATCTAGGTTTGAAACACCTTAAAAATTCTTTATGTCTAAAACCCCTTAAAGGTTATCTACGTTTGAAACCCGTTGAATATTCTTATGTTATAAACCCCATAAATGTTATTTACGTTTGAAACCCATTGAATATTCTTATGTTATTAAACCCCATAAATGTTCTCTAGGTTTGAAACACCTTAAATGTTTTAAAGTTTAAAACCCCTTAAAGATTATCTAAGTTTTAAGCCCCTTGAATATTATTTTGGTACAAAACCCTTGAAACTCCTCTTTGTTTAAAGCCCCTTTAATGTTCTCTATGTTTAACACCCCTTAAAGGTTCTTTGTTTAACACCCCTGTAATCTCTCTAATCTTTAGTTGCTAACAAAAGACAGGCTGATGCTCATAAATAGTTGACCTTGGCAAGCTACTTCCTCCCCTATTTTTATGCCCCAAAATATGGTAGAGTTAATATATATCTGTCCTTTAAATCTTTCAGCTCTCTCTCTCGCTTGCTGAACCTAACAAATAACTGTTGATAGACAGAGCACATTGACTCAAGCTTCCCGGCTTGTTTGTCTCACAAAGGCAGTAAAATAGCCCCCCCCCCCTCCCCCTCTCAGTTTGCTACAGAACAAAGAAGATATTTGTCTCCAATAGAGATAGAGCCAGTAGTACCTGCTGGAACAATAAGTGGGCTTTATTTCACGCCCAAACCCTCGAGAATGGATAAATTCCCGACATTTTCCCGAGGGTTCGGGATCCCGTCCACCTATATCAAATTCATATCACCGAAGAAAATATAAAGGAAAGTTTCAGTTGGTAGAAAAACTTAGGCCAAGATTTCATTGAGTCTCACTTTGGCTGCCTGGAAATTGATATCTTTCAGAACGGGTTCCATTATTCTCTCTAGCTCCACATTCTTGATTTTAACATGCTCATTCCTGTTTGTTGCCTTCTTTCTGAAACACAATTCAAATGCATAACTGATTATAACAATATAGGATAGGGGCGTCAGAACAAATCACCTTTGATATAAAGGGATGTATCCTGGTTAGATCTATTAAAACTAGCCAAGTATGATTGAGTCAATGGTTCCTTTTAATGTAGCGCATCTGTCCACCTGTTTAAGATATACACAACCTCCACCTATTAAATCTAAGGATATAAATTAATAAAAGGGTAAATTTGGTAGAGGATAGGAAACAACTGATGGAAGAAAACAATTCACAGTGTACCATTCAAGATTATGACCCGTCCTTTCAGGTCAGCCAGGAGTACACAGCTCTACATCACCTTGCCAGTGAGTCAAAGTTTACTGTCACTAAGTGTTAATGCATAACTTATGGAGACCGCTAATATTAATTACAATATTTTATAAAAACCTTAGACTGGTATGTATAAACCCCAGGTTTAACATTCAGAGGTGCAACACACTTAAACAATTTGTTCAACACATTAAACAATGAATACCAAAATAACCTGGCATTATTTTTGAATTATTATACTATGGTACAATGGTTTTAAAACTTTTTAATCAGTGAAACAGTAACATTTGGTTGAATTGTCCTAAATACATAATCACTTACCATTGTACTATAAATATATAACTAATGACTATAGTTGTTTTAGTTTGTTGACAATGGAGCACTGAATGAAAAGATATGGAAGAAATATTTAATTTTGACTCTTTGTTCTGTTATATACTATCAAGTAAGCACCTGTGTGCAACCAAAGGTACACTAACCTTAATTTGGGAAGAACTGCTATGGTATCAAATTAATGTCTACACCAATAAATACTTCAAAAAATCTCCTGATTACTATGGATTACTATTATTATTATTATTTTGAAAAATCGATAAAAGTTTTTAACCAAATCAACTTTGAAAGTTCAATGACAGAAAATTGTTTTACATGGGATTCCTCTATAAGTTGACTACCACTAAAAAAAAATCACTCATTGGTGCACTTGGTAAGGTTTGAATTCTAATGTTTTAGATGAAATACAACTGGACCTGAATGGTTTTCAACTTTTACCCCCAGAGGTGGAGTGATCATTTTGTTTTTACAAACTTCCTAGCAATGACAGATGTATGCAGATGGGACTTGGTTCCAATTTGTCTGACCTATCTTTTTTCTTCTTTGTAATCTTCTTTTTATTTTTTAGGCTATCCTTCAGCTGATTAGACTCCCAGGTGAAGCTGGCGTTGTTGATACAGATCGCTTGGAGACTGTCGATTGGCTTGTCAGAATATCGGTCCACTTCCTCCAACATCAATATACTCTGACAATGACAAATAACAATTAGTAAGAAATTATTTCTTTAGCCACAGATTTATTTGTACTTTGATTTAATTTATTTTCTGTTCTTGTTAATACTTACAGTATTTAAGAATATTCTATTTTTTGAGATGTGTAGGCCTATATTTTAAAGTACATAGGTATAATAATTAGAGATGGGTACCTTTAAATCCTTAAGGATATCTGACATAATTTGAGATTTCAAGAAAATATAAGTTTTTTTAGTTTTTTCAAATTTCCAATTGAAACATGTTTTAGAGCTCTTAAACTGATTATTGGTGATTAATCATTTATCATAATTATTCATCATTTAAACCTAATTTTACCACTTAACTAAATGTATGAATGTAAGGCCAATAATAAATGACTTATAATAAAAGAGGCTAGTTAACATTTGATTAATCTTTTATTTATCAACTTAATAATTAATGTGAACAAAATCATTTTCAAGGAAATAAATCACACCTATGTGAGAAAGGTAAACCTTTACATGTTTTTCATGTTTTCAAATATTATAATTCAAGATTTGGGATTCATAGGTAAAATGAATATTCAGATTTGGAAAAAAACTTAATTCAACCAATCTTTAATTCATTTTTGATATAAATACTTTAGGTTTTAATGTGTGAATTTATTTTATGTCTGTATCCAGAATTGTACCTTGAGTCGCTGAAGTGGTGCATCTGCATCTGAAATGGACTTGATGGAGACCCTGAATCTAGTAAGAGCAGTCCTCATGTAGCCAAACAGAATGAGAAGCATTGGAAAGATCTGTAACATAGCTTTCATGGTCACAGTATGGAACATTTCATGAAAGTTTGCTATGATTGAATTATAGTTATATTTTTGACTAAAATATAAATGAAAGCAGAAAACTTTAATGAACTCTTGTGGAAGAAAGAATAAAATGAAATAAATTTATTATTATTATTAATTATTGTTTTTATCTAATTATCATTGTTATTATTATCATTACTATTTAATAATTATTATTTAATTAGTAGTAGTAGTAGTAGTAGTTTTTTTATTGTATCTGGAGTGCATATTTTTAATCATTAAACATGGTCCAGCTAAACACAATGTGCTTGTCATTCCTTAAAGTCTATTCTTACAACTAACATAATTCTAATACTTAATTTAGTTACTTAAATCTATTACATTTTATATTTTATCTAATATTCGAAAACCAGTCTCGAGTCCATTTCATAGCTTATTTGTCATATTATTCACACTAGTAGGCTATTATTATTTCATTAAGTCTGTGAGCCATTTAGCCATTTTTTTTCTTTTTCTTTTAATGTTTGATATTTTATTTATTCCCAAAAGGGTATCCGGTATCATGTTAAAAAGTGTTGGTATTATTATTTTCATGTGTTGTTTTCCGTATTTATTTATGTATAAAGGTATTTTGTACAGTTGTTTTCTGGTATTGTGACTATGAGCCTGTCTTACTTTATATGTTTCTGAGTAGTAGTACTGAATTATTATTTTATAGTTAAACATGTTTTTTACTGTCAATGGTTTCCACTCCTTATTCATGACTTTGGTACTATTGTTGTTTTCACTTATTATTTTAAGAACTTTAATTTGAATATTTCTTAATTGATTTAAATATAGATCACTTGTCTTTCCCCAGGAAGTAATACCATAGCCTATATGTGATTCGATTAGCGTATGATACACTATTTTTAGAATATCTAATGTAACATATTGTTTTAGTATACATATTATATTAACCATTCCCGCTCTTAGCTTCCTACTCATTATGTCTATGTGAGCATTTCATATGAGAATCAATCATTAGCCCAAGATAGTTATATGTTTCAATTTGCGTGAATGTTAAATAATTACGCAGTCTTATATTATGTAAACAATCTACGCAATGACCTTTTATATCTAATTTAATTATTAATTTATTTTCGTGAGTCCAGTTTTGTATCCTATTAAAGTCTTCCTGAAACATTTGTTTAGTTCTCTCTACATTTTTATGCACCGCATACAGCATTGTGTCATCAACATACATAAAAATACTGCAGTTCTGTATAGTTTGGAATGGTTCTTGTATAGATTAAGTATAGTATTGGCCCAAGAAAAGAGCCTTGCGATACTCCAATATTTATACCAAATTCTTCACTTTCTATATTATTTATTTTAACTATTATTTCCTATTTGTTAAGTAATCTTTAAACCATTCATAAATATTACCTCTGATACCAATTTTATAAAGTGATTCTAGTAAAATATATTTATCTAGCATATAAAATGCTTTCGACATGTATATAAATGCTATGCTATGTGTTTGTTTTCGTTTAATTTCTCTAGCATTTGATTAGTAAAAGTGTGTAAAAGTATTTCCGTACCTTTTTTTTTTTTAATCCATATTGTTTTTGGTCAATTATTTTATATTTATCTAAATAATTTATCAAGTAGTTGGCAATGTATCTTTCCATTATTTTGTCTAAAACTGGTAGAATTGCTATAGGGCTGTGATTTCCATAATCTAAGTGCTTCCCTTTTTTATAAATTAGTTTAATAATTGCGATTTTAAGTTTTTGCGGGATTGCACCCTGTTGTATAGGCCTACTTAAATTAATTAGATTTGTTATCAACAGGGTAATCTGGCTGTTGATAGTTTTCAAGTCTTTAATTCTGATTTTATCTATTCCCTGGCTTTTATTTATATCTAATTTATCCATAATGTCTTCTTTTTAGAACATGTAGCCCTAGGTATAAACTTACTTTGAATTTGGTAATTGTTTCGAATATTCGTTTTGTCTAGTTGCATGTTGCAAGTATGTTGTAATTGTGTGACTTGGTTTTTGAATATTTCACAAAAATTATTTGCATTATTTTCAATTTTCTCAATTTTGCCTAAATGTGTATTTATTACTTCATCAATTGTCATTTTACTTTTTCTACCCAGAATTTCATTTATTTTATATCTTGTTTTCTTAATATTACTACTCATTCTGTTTAATTCAGTTTGATAATATAATTTTTTTTCCTCAAAATTAATTTATTGACTAAGTTTTTTTTCTTTGGTATATATCTTATAGGCATTTGCAGATGGGAACTTTTCCACTTCTTAAATAATTTATCTCTGTGGCGCATTTCTCCAACCAAATCTGGTGTTATCCATTTATATTGTATGCGTTTTTATATTTAAATTTGAAGCTATCATAAATGCGATTAAATATCTCAGAATGTTTGCATTTAATGATTCAACATTTTCTTGATTTTGTAGCATCCCAATTGATGTTTTCAAGTTTAATTTTAACTAAATTCTCATCAAGTTTATCCAATAAAACAGAACTATTATTAGTTTTACTATAAAAATAATTATTTTGGTTGGATTCAATTTCTAATGCCACTATATAATGATCAGTAACTTTAGTATTTATTATACTGCTTGTTATTTGTCTGGTTCGAACATGTATGTGATCCAGGCACGATTTAACCACTCTACTTTCCAATATTTCTTCCCTTGTAACGTTATTAATTGTGCAATCTAAGCCATGAAAAGCAAGCATATTGTTATAACTTTCTATTGTGATTTCATTTGCATCTAATATGTTTATATTTATATCACCTACCAAAATTATTTGTTCATTTAATGGAACTAATTTAATAATATCACTAATATTCTGAATAAAAGTATACTTATCCCACTTTGATGATCTGTAGATACCTAATATATTAATTTTGAAGCTTAACTTATTTTAATTAATTTATATTAGCAAAGTATTTTTTTATTTTCTAATATGGTTGTTTTAAGGCTATTTCTATAGTACATATTTAAACCTCCCCCATAGCTATTGGGTCTATTGTCCTAGCATTTATTATAACCATCCATATTATATTGAATAACCTGCATATCATCTGATTTTATTTCGGTAAGCACTATAATGCCTATTTTACCAATAACATTTCCCAGTAAATTAATAAGTTCATCAAAATGTTTGTTTATGGATCTTATATTAAGGTGAATATATAAAGATTATTCTTATTCTGTACCTTGCGTGCTAATAGTTCAAACCATTCATTGGGATGTCATTCTGACATTGTATAGTCCTATTCGTTTAATAGTGTTATATCTTCATTTTCCTCATTTTGACTCTATGGTTGTTTGTTAATAGTCTATTCTGTTTTTGTGACAACTAGTGCACTTTTATTTGCTTGATCTATTATAATATTACAAAACAAAAAACCAAACAAAGAAATGCTAATTTAAACTAAAGGGGCATACTTTATTTTGTTATTAATTTTAATTAGGTCACCTTCTGCTCTATCTTAAAGCTGATTTCACCATCACTCTTGCGCAAGTAAATCTTACCATTCTTTATCCATACATATTTATAATCATTTTCCCTGCATTTGTTTTAACTTGCCACAGTAGATTTTTGTTAACGCGGTCAGGTTCTCGTTGATGTAGATACGCCTCTCTGTCACTTTTTCAATTACCATTTTATTGGTAACCATTTGACGCCTTTTTTTCTAGCCATGCGTTTCTTACAGTTTTAGATGAAAGTTGACAATAGGTGGTGGTATATTTTGACTCTTATGATATAGACATATATTAACTCAATATTTTTTTTTTCATATGGTAGTTTTAAACATTTAGCGATGTTTTCCATGACTGTACACAAATCTTCAGGTGTGTGCGTTTCTAATCCATGAATTTCTAAGTTAATATTTCTTCTGTATTGCTCAACTTGATTAAATCGTTTTTCAATACTTGAATATTCTTGTCTTTTTGCTTGTTTTCTCCATATTTACTTTTTTTTTGTTAAGTCCCTATTATTGTCTAACAGTTATTTCATTTCCTTTCCCATATATCATAGAAATCAGATAGCTTAGACATGTTATTTTCTAGTTTTTCGTAGTACCTCTTTTGTTCTTCTCTCATCAATTGGAGTGATGTCTTGAGATCTTCATCCATTTTAATATCTGTAAGGGATGATGATCTAGATCTACACAATAAGTGCTTCCACGACTTTTGTCCTTATTAGTGTCATTCTTCGGTATGTCGATTCAGATATCTGGAGCACTCATGATGATAATAGGTTTCACAAATGTGACACTCTACACAATCCCGTCTGGAGGTAGATTTTAATCAGATCTACCACATTTCGACATAGTGAATAATTATTACGCAAATAAGTAAACTTAGTTTTAACAACTGTACCACTTGATGCTTTTGACTGTATAAGCTACAAGCAATACACAGGCCATGCGGAGTTGAGCAGACACGTCCGACCCACACAGCTCACAGACTAGACACAGACTAGACTAGAGTTTATTATTCTAACCAAAGTGCAATTCAAGTCTAATAAACCATTGAGCATCTTTTTTTATGATACATAAAACTTTTAAAAGTGGTTGATCCACTTTGATCTAATGCAGCCTAAAGCAAAAAAGGAGAACGAGAGAGTATACTAGAGATGTACAAATAGGATTATTTATTAAATCGAATAATTTTGAAAGAATACCGAATAGTACAGATCGAATAGTAGGTTTTTCTTACATTTTTGATAAAAATAATTTAAATTAGTAAATTCCTATTGAAAATGTGGTTTTATATTTATGTATGCAAAATGCAAAAAATTACTTCAAAATATTGTTATTTGACCTGGTATTAATAAAAAAAGATTGAATCTAGAACAAAATTTCAGGAAATTGAGAGGAACCTTTGATCCAGTTTTTTAAACAATAGGTTTCACCTAAATCTTTTTTTTTAATTTTTCGATAAGTTTTTGACAGAAATTTAAATTTAAAAATTGCATAGAGAATGTTTATTTAAATGGTCAGTGATAGATTATATTTCTTTAAATTAAAACATTAATATTATTAGAAAGGGTAACATAATGGGGTGATTAATAAAGTTCTCATTTTCTAATATGCAAGGCCTACTTTTGTTTGTGTGATCCTTAGTACGCAACCTCTAAATTTGGTTGGATCCTAAACAATTCCACTGTCAGCTGAAAGCCTATGCAGCAATGAAAAGGCTTACTAGGTAAATTAGAAGTGTGGTAGTTTCCTGTTGCTTTCCTCATTGAGCCAGAAGGCACTATTGCACATCAGCCTGCCAAGTCCACCAACTGACCTACAAGCTACACCTTCACTCCATTCATCAGAGGACTGGCTGTAACTCAATGTTATTACTAGTCTCGCTATACCTCTCCCACTTTCATATTATACACAATAAACTTACTAAAATACACAACAGTAATGAATGATAAAATTAGTTCTTGACCCCTTTAAATTTCTCTAGACTTGACACACCCCTTAAACGTTCTATAGGCTTTAAACACCTTAAATGTTCTCTAGGCTTGACCCCCCTCAAATGTATTTAGCTTTGAAACCTTCTAAATGGTATCTAGGTTTTACATCCCTTAAATGTTATCTAGCTTGACACCCCTTAAATGTTATCTAGGCTTGAACCCATTAAATGTTTTCTGGGTTTGATACCTTTTAAATGCTTTTTTAGGGTTAACACCCCTTAAATGATTTCAAGGCTTAAAACCTTTTAAATGGTCTTTAGGCTTGACACTCCTCTAATGTTTTTTATGTTTGAAACCCCTTAAATTTCTTTAGGCTTGACCCCCTTAAATTTTTCTAGGTTTGAAACCCTTAAATGTTCTCTAGACTTGACACCCCTTGTAAGCTCTAAAATGTCTGGGTCACCTCCATGTCCTAGCAACAGATTGACAAGTACTCAAATGGTTGACCTTGCAATACTGCCCTCACCCTTTATTTTCACATGCTGTGAAATATGTGTAGAGTAGCTATTTCTATCTATCCTTCTTTAAATGTTTCATTGCAAGCACTTTCACTTGTTGATCGAGCACGAGTCACGTGGTGCCCAACTGTTTGTCTTCCAACAACTTGGTAAACTTAGTCTGGACAGAACTTTAAAGTGATTTATGATTTAGCTATTCAATCTTACTATTTGGCCATTAATTATTCAAAATTATTTGAAATTAATCGAATTAAAATTTTGAATATTCGTACACCCCTAGAGTATTCAGTGCTAGTAATGACTATAATAAACCATGGTATGAAGATTGGTTTAAAAAAATGCCAACATTGACAAAATGTCTGTTCTAAACTTCCGAGGAAGCCACCTGTAGTTGGTGTTAGCTGATATTTGAATGTATCCTTGTTTGTGTTACAGTACCGGTAATGTTCTAGTTCAAAAATGTATACTCAAGCATGACCTAGGCAATTTGTTGCAAACCATCCTGCCAATATTAAACCAAAATGTAACTATCTTAAATGATGTTACTATTATTTTATTAGCATTGATACGTTTTGTCATCTAATTTGATACCTGCGAAATATCTTATTTGACATATTAATATATGAAAAGTAGTTCTAGTATATTTTGTAACTGTCAGGTACCTTCTATTATATGGCAAGTCAATAATATATTTCAACCTAAGAAAACAGGATGAGAAAATTTGAATTTAAAGATAATGTCCACGCCTTTGCCCACTACAAGGATAATACATTGTGTGAAACACCTTCGCTCCCCCCATTTATCTCGCTAAACCACCAGGGTTATGGTCAAGTCTGGTACTGTGTCTCTAGCTACACAGATGTTAACAAAGGCACATCTCACATCACACTCATTAAACTCGGCTAAACCACCAGGGTTAGGTCAAGTCTGGTACTGTGTCTCTAGCTACACAGATGTTAACAAAGGCACATCTCACATCACACTCATTAAACTCGGCTAAACCACCAGGGTTAGGGTCAAGTCTGGTACTGTGTCTCTAGCTACACAGATGTTAACAAAGGCACATCTCACCATCACACTCATTAAACTCGGCTAAACCACCAGGGTTAGGGTCAAGTCTGGTACTGTGTCTCTAGCTACACAGATGTTAACAAAGGCACATCTCACAATCCACTCATTAAACTCGGCTAAACCACCAGGGTTAGGGCAGTCTGTAGTGTGTCCTAGCTAACAGATGTTAAAAAGTACATCTCACAATCCACTCTTAAAAATCGGCTAAAACAGGGTTGGGTCAAGTCTGGTACTGTGTCTCTAGCTACACAGATGTTAACAAAGGCACATCTCACAATCACACTCATTAAACTCGGCTAAACCACCAGGGTTAGGGTCAAGTCTGGTACTGTGTCTCTAGCTACACAGATGTTAACAAAGGCACATCTCACAATCACACTCATTAAACTCGGCTAAACCACCAGGGTTAGGGTCAAGTCTGGTACTGTGTCTCTAGCTACACAGATGTTAACAAAGGCACATCTCACAATCACACTCATTAAACTCGGCTAAACCACCAGGGTTAGGGTCAAGTCTGGTACTGTGTCTCTAGCTACACAGATGTTAACAAAGGCACATCTCACAATCACACTCATTAAACTCGGCTAAACCACCAGGGTTAGGGGCGAGTCTTCTAGTGTGTCCCTAGCTGAACAGATATTTATAAAAGCTATCTCACCGTCACCCAATCCACCTGCTTATCAGTAATGGGCTGGAAGTAGTAGAGAAGGATGGCAGACGCTACAGGAGTGGCTCGAAGGAGGCACCAGCTCATACCCTCGCACTGGGAGACAAACCTCATGTAGCGCAGTTCACTAGTGTGTGTACCTTAACAGCATACAATACCTGTCACAGTCAGTTTACAGAATAAAATTATATTAAAAGTAAATAGAAAAAACTTTATGGCCAATTATTAACCCCAACTCCACAGTTGGTTTGAGCGATTTAGAGGCAGCTTTAAGATGTGCCAAGTACATTTGTTTGAGTTTGTTTAGGTTCTTAAGATGTATGTGAGGCTAATAGTGGCTGGACCACACTTATAATGAACTTTGAATCACTTATTCCTCCACCTGCTGCAGTATCATGCAAAGATTACATTTTTGACCCAACCAAAAAATATACTGTCTCGGTATTTGCTTGGATGATGGATAGAAAAATCTATACATATGAAATCAGCCTCCATGTAAGTAATCTGGATTGAACCCCGACCCTAGCTCTCAAGTCAAAGTTCGGCCATGCTTTAGCCGAGTTCAACCTTGGAGTCTTATGTCACATTGGTCCAATGACACATTTTATTTTTCTGACATAAAATTTACCTATGATGTTGTTCAAAAACACTTCCTCCATATTTGACATCTTGATGTGCGTTATGTTGGCAAGGAATTCCAAAGTCATGGCCAACCTCCGAGAGCACATCCTAGTGGTTGTGTTCTGCAATGAGCTGCCAACTCTCAACAATACACACTGGGGACAGACACAGAACAGTTTTTATAGTCAGTAATAGATATTAGAACATACAAAGCAACCGTTCTTTTCCTTATAGTTTGTATTATCCTAGATGACAAGTACCTTGGTTTCATCCAAGGTGTCTATGAATGACCCTTTCACTCAGAAATACTTTGCACCATTATGCTGATCGTGAGATTTCCTTTCACCAATTATGTTTGTTGGAGAGGCAGATGTCACACCTGGGTCAGCGATGAAATTGGTAGGTAAACTTCAATTATCAGATTTAATGTCGCATCAGAAAAGGTTGTAATATGTTTGAGACTTTGATTCACCTCTCAGAGAGGTTAAGATTCTGTAACCTCATGACTAAAAATAACTTGATTGTAAATGATCTCATTATTAAAATAATTAGCAACTTTTTCTTGAAAATGTCAACTTTAGCATTATTATATAATTTCTTGCTCACTCAACCAGGGATTGAACCTTGAACTTCAAGGTCATAATTAAACATGTTAGCAGATGCCTTACTTTGTGGGCAATTGGCTAGTTTAACTCTCTTTTGTGACTCAATATCCAGCCAGGCTTTTTTTATATTTTCACAAATGGGTTAGGGACAAAAAGCCATAATATATAGAAAATATACACTCAGTTTACACTGAAATATAGTAGTACCATGACCGATTACAGTATGACCCTATTTTTATAAACGTCATCACCAAGCTTGTTAATATCAAGGGTAAACAAAATGTTTGTAGGGAGAAAGAACTAAAAACTATTTAGGAAAAACTAACTCAATCTGGACTTCCCCCACTGATAAATCAGGTAATATGAGATTAATGCACGCCCACCAGGGGTTGTCAAGTTGCATAGGTTGGTATGTTGTGGTGACGTTACCAGAAGTGGCAGGACGATGAAGAAGATACTCAGGGCAAGGCTGGCGACAGGCATCATGTCTTCTACCTTGGAACTGGCTAGGTACACCATGCTCAGCAGACACACAAGGAACACGAAGGGAGTGGTGAATATTAGTGGACCGTACACAACCACATCATATATCTTCATGCAGTCGGCTGATATCAATGTCACCATCTGTAAGGTCATGAGTGAGTGCCATTGGATGAGCACTTCTAGCGCAGGGCCTATTGTTTTTCTTAACAAACATGGCCCATGGCACATCTGTTAGTTTTCAATATTTTTTATTTTGGGATTCCTAAGACGCGTTTTCTGAACTGACTGAATATATCAGCACGTGACTTACTAACTAGTTTAATTCTAGAATGAACACACCACCCAATTTCTGATAATTAATTCATCACTGTGAAAGAGGAGCTCAAATTTCAACAATAATAATTGTTTTAGGCTATGGTAGAAATCAAACCCAAGGCACTTAGCTCAATAGAGAGATGTGCTTCCGAGTGAACTAAGTGTCAGACCTACCAAATGATACTAAGCTTTAGATGTCAATAATCAATAATCACCATCTGAAATCACTTTCTCCATAAACCATCGGTAATGACAAAGATAATTAACATAGTATTCCAGTAACAATTGATATAGGCTAGGTACCATCTTTTATCTGCATTCTCCATGGGTTGCACTTCTTTTTGAACACTCTAAATTATTTTAAAATGCCATGTGCTTTTCAAGTGTATCCAACATCTTAGCTCAGTCGGTAGTGTGACTGTCTACTGAGCTAAGGGTCCCGGGTTCAATTCCTGACATGGCCAAAAAAATTATCATTGGTGAAATGTGGGTTTAACCTTTCACACTGATGAATTAACGACCGGGGACTGGATTTTGTGCCTGTCCTAATCTTAAGTTAGATTATAAGACCTATGAAGCTATGAAAAGCCTACAAAGCTGGTAGTGGAAAATATATGGCTTCAATAAATAACTGACCCAGGCCAAAGGCAGGTAACAGTAATAGATGCAAAATGTATTTTTCAAATGTCTTAGTTGAAAGTCTATTAAACCCAAATCGTATTTAAGGTTTGTTTAGAAATATAAATATAAATAAGCTAACAATTTGTTGTTATCATTGAGTTGTATTCATATTTCGGGGAAAAAAATTAGATAGGGTTGCCACCTAAGGCACAACTAAGGGTATTATAGAATGATGTGCCAAAATATAGGAATGGTGGTTACTCTAGTTGGAGGCCAATAATACTTAAGAAAATTTGAGAATCTTACTTGGTGTGGAGACAAATTACTTCTTGTTGAGATTCGAATCATCTTACTGTAGAGTGCAAACATGGAGGCTGATCGAGCACGAATTCCAGTCCTGTAATCACGCCCAAACTTTCAACTAATTACTATGAACTACTTGATTGATTAATTTCCAGCGTGGTATCAATAGTAGTTTTTTCAAAGTTTTGGGAGGGGATAGCTGTGGTTGTTCATGACTATGTTCCCTAATAGGAAATCGTGAGAAATTTTGTTTATAATAATTGAATTCTTCAAACAATTCCATGTTTAAAAATATATATATAATTGGGATTGTTGCAAGTCTTATGAATGTTATACCGGTAGCATATAAGACTCCAATAAGCTACAAGTCTAGGCAATGAAAGGAACTTACTGGGGTTACTCAAACGCCCCCTACCCCCTTCCAAAAAAACTCCCCTCCCCCTTGGTATTACTAGTTAATTTATGACACTGAATGAAGAGAAACTTGAATTATTGATGTAAAGAGAACGGTAAAGTTTGTCATAATATAGGTACTAGGTAGGGTAAACTAATATGGCTCAAAGAAAATTCTAGGCATGAGATTGGGGAAGTAATGAAAAAAAAACTATATATTATATTCCTACAATTTTATTTCTTCTTTATAATTTATTTAAACTTATATTTTCTTTCCTTTTTGACAATGATTTGGGAGTGAAGATGGTGAGAAAATGAAATGGGTTAGTGAACAATTGTTGTGGTATGATACTATCTAGTGTGCAAAATATTAAAAAAAGTTATCTCAAAACTTACCCTCATATCAACAAATACCTTAAATATTTTCGAAAAATTTTGATTTTGCAAGGATAAATAAGAACATATTTAAGATGCTATATTAAATTAAAAATACAGTTTTATTACTTTTCATAAATATACATTCAAACATTTGGTTGAATACATTTTATTTGGGAATAAGCTTAGGGTCATTTAAGGAATTTAGAGGCCCTGGGCCCTCAAGATTTTTGAGGCCCAACTTCCTTTTTTTAGAAGAGCCCATATATTTTTACATTTTTTGCATAGGTTGTAATATTTTAAATTGGTTACATTAATTATTTAGGGCAGGGGTCCTTAAATTAAAACCTGCGGGCTTGATATAGCCCGTGGGTGGGTTTATTCGGCCCATGGATGCTTTAACAAAAAATAATAATAAAAGTGAATAAAATCAATGATGAAAACTGAAATGGTGGTGTTCCTGTACGCAATATATAGAATACCTTCATGCATAGCAACATATGCAGCTGGCGGCAGTATTTTAAACATGTAATCAAAACAGTACAGCTCTTCAGAACTCACTAGCCGCGTTTCATAAAATGTCCATTGTATGAAGTGGCTGAGGAATGTTTTCTATTTGGCGATATAGGGAGTAATTATATTGACTGCACAGCTTACATTTATTCATATTTAGTAATGGCTATAAGCTAAATTTATACATACATAGAATAGAATAATGTATGTCTCTCTTTCGATTCAACCCACCAATAACTTTTAATCTCTTAATATTGCCCTTTGCTCAGTAAGTTTAGGTAACCCTGATTTAGGGGTAGCTGATTGAAGGAATTAAGAACTACTATGAAAATTGAAACACAAAATAAAGAAAAATATCCAGTAAATGCATGATTTTATAGAAATGTGACAATCATTATAAAAGCTTTCTTTCAATGTTTGTTTTTGACTGTTTCCTGAGTACACGAGAAGTTTGAATCTTTATTGTGACAAGTAAAGATACCTTAAATCACTCAGTATTCTCGATACTAATCATTTATAGTTTCCATTTGCTTGGATCGGTGATCAGAAACTACTCTTTTCGTATTTATTTTATTTGCTGTGAAAATTGGATTGTTGGAGGAAAGTTAAGACTCCAAAAGATCATCAAATTTAATTTATTCAGATTCTTATTTAAAAAGGGTGTTTTTTTAGTATTGTAATAATGAAAATTTAATACCGTGAGATTATGATTGATTTTGACATTTTATATGGCCTACTCTCAAATTCAAACATGCGGGTATTACATTATGTCAGTCCACCTTTTGTACTAGGTGCTACAATCAAATGGTTTGATGAATTTTATTCCATTATGATTTATGGATGTTATAGGTCATACCTCTAGGATAAATCATAATTTTGATTCAAGCTTTAAAATTAATGTAGTTTGATGATGTAGTTTTGAGTTGATGAGTAGTTTTGAAAACTGATTTTTTTTTTTTTTTTTTGTGAGTTGCTCTAAGCTGCTCGAAAATTATATTTAAAGCTGTTTATACTAACAGCCCATTTTTGAATAATTGAAATATATATTATACTATATGAGAAAGTATTATCAATTGTGTCGTACCGTTTATTTTTGTTTAAAATTGCACTATTTTCAAAATTATGTTTCATTATTTTATTTTATTTACTGGTATGAAATAAAAAATTAGAGGTGAATTAATTACTATGATTTTGTCGATAATCACAATTACACTATAAACTCAATTAAAGACAATAAAGGAAAAATTCCTAGTGTACCTAAGTAATTAGCAAGTACAAGGTACAACACAGATATTTTTCTTTAAATGACGGATTCAGCCCGCCGAGCCAGTATGGTTGTGTTCAGAACCGCCCAGTGGGTAAGGGAGGCAAATGGGAAAATTTTACCCAGGGTCCCACTTCTCGGGCCTCCAACCAATAAGTCTTCCACAATCACAACACACATGTACAGAAGGAAATTTTAACAGGTTTTTAAGGGGGGGAAGGTTGTAGAGATAAAACTAATCTAGCTTAACAATTGAAGGAAACTTTTTTAGCGTTTCCATAGAGAAGTAAGATCTAAAAAATAAGTATGTAAATTTTTGACTTCATTTAGCTGTTTGGCAGTGGCCTTATCTCTCAATACCACCCTGTATTCTTTGACCTGGTAAAAAGCATGAACGTAGAGGGCCCCCCTTTTACAGGGAGGCACTGCGCCAGGCCTCCTTTGGCTCACCCCTTAAGAGAGCTCTGTATAAACTTGTATGAAATTGTTATTATTAGTAGATTGGTTTTGCTGAATATGCATAGTAAAATTATATATAAAAAATACCTGTAAGCTATGCTCCAACTCCAAGTAACAAGGAAAAGTGACACAACTTCCATGGCCACTAGAACGACTGGAGAAACCCAAGCACTCTTCAAATTGGTGGGATGGTCATGAATATCATGCAGCATTTTCTGTGAGCATAACACCTGCAAAGAAAATTAGATTTGGTATTGATCTATTAAATAAACTATTCTTCCATGTAGTACGTTTAGTTGGCAACAATCGATACATAAAGTCTAAGTTCATTTCTCCATTAACAACATAGTTTCCTTAACAACGAACACATTTTCTTCCCTGTTTATAAACACAGTTAATTTTATTTTTGGTTATAATACCAAGAACAATATTAGAGGTTAACTAAATTAGTTTAATTCAGTATTTACTACTCTTTAAATAAATTAAAGAGAATGTTAGGTATGCTTGGTTCTAAATGAAGATTCTGGGGATTATTCATTGACTCGGATGTATTGGTGAATTATTTTATCCGGATTATGATTTCCTTAACTCCTTCGAGAAGACTGCATCAATGGGCATATGAACAAAGGCGTTGGTTTTATGTTGATTGGTCTGCCATTAACAAGAAGGTTGAGGTTCAAATCCTGGCAAAATATACTTAGGTGTTTTTTCCTAAAAAGGTTTCCCACTCTTCCTCAACACAAATTCAGGTACATTCACTCTAAACTCTATCTTTCCTGAATGCCAGAAAACCAATTTTAGTGTACCAAAACAAGATTGAACTCTAAACTGACAAGCTAGTTTCAGGCATACTATCCTGCAAACAACCCCCCCGTTTTGTCACTAATTATCTGAGCTCAGACTCACTGAAGCAAGTATTGAAGTGGTGACCCCCAGCAGATGAAGGAAGCAGGATACTATGACGCGTGTCCTGACGAACTTCCACACTACGTAACTTATTGAGGAGTGGAGCTGGCCTATCTTGACAGCCTCATTTCTCCACATGTGCTGCAACCTGCGTCACATAACAAAAATATTTACTGGCCTTGTAGTCTGGGACGTTCACTGTCAAAAGGCTCACCCATTTGGACACTAAACAAAAAACCAAGACCTTTATTATGGAAATGTGGAAATAAAAACGCCAGCATTAGAATGATCTGTACAGAATGTTAGATGGAAATTTATTATCTTTTTCTTTGCCCTATTGCTCTGTGTCTAACTACTCATCCTACTGTAAACATTTTACTACCCTAATAGAGCAGGGATGCAGTTTGAATGTATATGAAATGTACCCACATTTGCACAGATGGTGTTTAGGAAAAGATTTAGGAAAAATAACCACTCTCATTCACCTGCCCAAAATTTGAATCCAAAACTTCCCATCAAAGGCAAATCATAAAAGATTTCCCCTCTGGTCTACTTCTAGCCCATGTGTTTATAATGTGTTTTTTTTAAACTATTTATTTGTCATACAAACCAAATGTTATTAATTAATATCACTATTTGTTTGCATCTCGTGTGTGTATGATTACACTATTTTATCCTATTTGGACCATGTGTGAAAACATGATGACAGTTTTTAACAATTTTTGTGCCATTGTATTTTTGTCCATGTGCGTGGAAATATTTTAGTACTTAGGTGTGTGCAGGATCTTGAAATACTAGAATTTGAACTTTTGACAATCTGAAAATAGAGAATATTAATTTGCGAGAAAACCTAGGTTTCTCTTATCTATGCTGAATTTTGTAGATTTAGAATTCATACGGCTTACTAAACTTTGACTTTAGTGCTATTTATTTTGAAGTTATTAACACAAATGGGTAAATATTTGAATTTTTTATTTTTTCTAGAAAACAGATATTAGAGCTTACAAAGGCAAGTTAATATTAAGGATGGCCCCTCAAATCCCTATAGTCCAGGTAAGATAGCAGAAAAACATTCATTTCTTAAAATAAATGAACCATCCACTTTCTCAACGTGATAATTAGGAGAAAAATCGTAGAAATTGAATGTATAAACTTTGGACTAAATCGGATTGTTGTTTTTACGTTAAAAAAATTCATAAACGTGCCGAAAACTGGTATTTTCACTTTTAAGGTATGAAATTTTTTTTAAAACAAAAAATAGCCCGTGATAGCGCTTAAAAAGACGACAAAAATGAGCCCTGAGCAATTGAAATCGGTTCATAACTTTTTTTTATAAAAAATAAAAACCGCGAAAAATGGCCTTTTTTACGTTTAATAATAGGGGTTGTAAATGTTGTAGGAACTTATTTTGGGGCTTAAATTGTAGCTCTTGTTGGTGCCTACCTAGAATAAAAATGTTGTGCAAAAATAATCATAACCTTTTGTGGAAATCGTGAGTATGTAAAAACAGGTGTTCCCGAAAAACTGCTTGGAAGCGGCCAATAATGGTCATAAAGTGATTTTTCAAAACGCTATTTGTTCGCAAAGAGTTTATCTACAACCCCCATATAGTTAAATGTAATCAGGGTCCGATTTAATACCTAAAAGACGTGTCTGAAAACCGGGTTTTTTGTTGCTTCGGGCGCTCGGATGTGCGAGCGGAGGAGAAGTGGTGACGTGGTGGGAGAAGAATCTCTGGCGGCCAGGCTTTGATCGTTTTAAACTGGGGTATCTCGCCGAAATATTAATAGTGGGCATATTTCATTTTAGAAAACATTCTAAAGATTTGTAAGTAAGGAGTAACAAAATCGTAGTTAAGACAGCGGACCACTATTTTTAAAGTTAAAAATTAAAAGTGTGGTAGGGTGTAGAATAAAGCAAGATAAAAACCAAGAACATTTGACAAAATGACAATTATAATATAACAGTACACTTCTACTCCTTGTACATGTTTAAAAATATGTGATATCAAATTGAAATTTAAATATCTTTGGAGAGAACCATCAGGTTAGATATTAACCTTCATCCTTAAAACATTTATAAAAACCATTTATACAATATTTAGATTGATATAAATAATCATAAATAACATTGGATAAAAATAATAAAAACCATGGAACGAAATGGGCAAGTGTAATTAAATTTGAAAGTATTGAGTAATGGAATTATTCAGTATACATAAGTGGTTTACAAATTAATAACTTATTGAAAATCAATTTAAACGGTGATACGAAATCTTAACTTGTATTGGGTTCTCTTCCTCCTTAATGGGCATATTATTGATGCATAAGAAGCAAATGGTGAATGGCTATTTTTGACGATTCACATTGGCATGGTATTATTGGCCATTTTTTATTGAAACATTGTCTCGGTGTTTTGGGAACATAAATAACATCAAAGTTAGTAAAAAAATTGTTATTAACATTTTTTATTGTTATTGTTATTATTTTCATAATTCTTATTTAGTGCTAGCGGACTCCATAAGCATTGCATACGAAGTTATGATAGCAGATGAAGAAGATTAGCTAATTGTTTTGAGTGTCGAATTGACTTTTTTATATATATTAATATTGCAGTATAAAATTATTTTTTTAAATTAAATAAATGTTTAGTAATCAAAATCTCATGTTTTTTTATTTACATTCATATTTATGCATGATCCAAACCTATAACTTAGTATGCAATGCTTATAAAAAATAACAATAACAATAAAAAGTTAATAACAATCTTTTTATTAACTTTGATGTTATTTATGTTCCCAAAACAGCGAGACAATATCAATGTTTCGATATTTTTTAATGGCAAATAATACCATACCCATGTGAATCGTCAAAAAGAGCCATTCACCATTTGCTTCTTACGTGTCAATAATATGCCCCCACTATTAATATTTCGGCGAGATACCCCACTTTAAAAAAAGAAACACCCATTTTCGTCCAGTACTTGCCGAGATTTCAAGATTTTTTTTTTCGGCTAAGCGAATTTGAAGGCGACGCGATCGCTTTCCAACGCTTGAAGCCCGGCCGCCAGAGAGGCTTCCCCCACCACTTCGCCTCCGCTCGCACGCCTGAGCGCCCGAAGCAACAAATACCCCGGTTTTCAGACTTCAGTTTTTTTTTACCACTGCGGTAGGATTTGTTTACAAAAAAAGGGCTTCCTTTCTAAGTCGTATATTTAGACTACACCAACTTATTTAAGGAAACAAGTCACGAGTTTTACACTTAGTTATCCTGTACAAACCTTTTACTAACACATTTATTTCATTTAAATATCACATACATTGATGTAGCTAATATATCCATACAAAAAAATTAACGAACAGTGTCAAAAGCCACATTACCTTGAATGTGTATAGGAGAGAAAGCGATACTCCAAGTTTATTTCTCGCCTACACAATTGTGTGCACATAGAAGCTCGAAAATGTCTGCCTCAGATGTCCATCCAGTGATATTTTAGGCACTTTGTTTAGACGTTGATGAAGCAGTAAAAATGAGTGAGATGCCGTTGGGGCAAAAATTTGAAACTGTTAGATGATACAGTTGAAAGTAAATGTACAGTATCGCAACAAATATTGACAAAATAATAATCAAATATGGTTTTAAATAGTTAATACTGGGTATTATTCATATTCAGTCTTTAATAAGGGATTAGGCTATTTAAAAAAGAGTCGTGTAACCGAATTAACTAAAATTCAAGGTGGAAATTCAACTTACGTAAAATCAAAAGCTGTAAGTAGACTTGTGTTGTTATAACACCTGATGTGTTAACCTATTAGTGATTTCCAACCTGGGTGTTACAGCGTTCATCCGGAGGGGTCATGCAAGGTTTGTAAATACTATATAACCTTTCACTGTATTTACCCTTGATGATTATAGTAAAGTTAAACATTCAAATAAAAACAGAGTAGGTTAAAATAGTTCAAATCTATTTTAGTTATCTTAATCCGACTGCAGGTTTACCGAAACAGTTAACTGTAACAGCCTCATATTTGGGTGAGTAGCACTGCAAGCTCTCGCTTTGTTCATATCCAGAATACCCACCAGGTCAATTCTCTTCTGGGATCTCTCGTTCGATTTCGTATAAAATCCAATTGTTGCCGAAGCTGAGTCAGACTCCTTGGTTCAGTGGTCAACAACCGATCGTGCGCAGTGTGTGCTTATCTAGCAAGTATGTGACATAGTCGTACTGTAATTATCGTTTTTGTGTGTTTACATATGTGTCCCGCCTTTGTTCGAAAAAGTGCATGTTAATTACAGCGCACGTAATTAATACATTCCTAAAAATAAGTTCTGCTAGTTGCAACAGAGGAAAATCTGATTAAAAAAAATAAAACTAAGAACTTACATTGAAGATGTTTTGTCGTTCGTATTCATTAGTGATGAATTCAGAATTGATTAAATAAAAAAACATATTTGACAAAAAAATACAGTTAGGAAGCTTATTTGTTATTTTCATTACATGTGTGGAATATAATAACTAATCATTAATAAATTCATAATTAGCTATTCACAGTAATTAATATTCTGAAAAGGGGAAGACTTGCTTTATGTTACCATGTAAAACCAATAAATGTGGGGTAGTACCACCAAACTATCGTGTGACGTGGTTACATATTTAACAGCTAAAAAAATGCCAGCTGGTATGTTAATGAGAGCAAACATAATTAATTAACTACTTATGTAACGAATAATTAATTTCATCAGGAACAGAACAAAAAAAGGAAATTAATTTAGTAAATCAAACCATTTGAGCATCGCAAAATTCATAACCCCTCCCCATTACCCCATTAGCAACAGTCAAGAAATAATTTATGGACTTAGGCAAACTTTTACGAGTCATGTGTGGTAGCATACTGCAAGGGCTGAGTCAGCAAGTTTACTACCTTTCAAACCTCGACGGACTGTACCTTGGATATGGAGAAGAAATTCACAACAGAACTAAGATGACATAGCAATTACAGGATGGACATCTTTAACCAGTAATATACTAATGATGAAGCACTAAAAACTGTCATTGGTTTTTGTCCTTTACAACCAGCGCCAGCAACTGACACAATGACACCAATTTGGACTGTGATCCTCAGATGCAAAGCAATTGATACACATTTGGGCCAAACTCACGTTGTTATTACATGTGATCAGGTACTTTATTGCAAGGCTAATGAGTTAGTATGGTGCAATCAAGATGCTGCTAGTGGAGTAACCCTAAGGCTAGAAGGTTACCATACCTTTATGGTATACATTACAGCTAGTGGGCAGCACTTCACAGATTTTGGGTTGGAACACTTTTGGACACTGGACAGAAAGCGGACTGTTTTCTGAAAATACAGTAGCTAATATAATTAAAGGAAAGCGACACATAAGCTATTAGAGCTCACAACATCACATATGAAGCAGTTTGCAATGTCCTTTTAAATGAGTTCTTTATATGGGTAAACGATCGTCCAATTGAACTAGATGTAGACCAATCTGAACAGTTTTAAAGCCTTATTGCATCCTCAATCAGGAACAGTAATTTTAAGAAAGGCAAAGAAGGAGTTCAACAGTTCTTGGAGAATTTACCAAATATTCTTAATGCACTTCAAGACTTTGTGAATGAAATGTCCACACAAAAACATTCAGATATTGGATATTGTATCTGGAGGTCGTCTGCACACTGCTGAGATTCATAAGAGCAGAGAGGGAAGGAAATTTGCATGAGCACTTAACTGCTTTTGAAGACATGTTCCTCTTATAGCTGCATATGATCACACAAACTACACGAGGTGGGGACCAGTATACTCGGAATGTATGAAATCTTTGCCTTTTTTTTATGTCCCGATGTGTATGAAGAATTTGTAGCAAGCAAATTCAGCATTAAACGAACAGATCACAACTTTGCTAGGATTCCAACTGACCAAGCCATTGAACATGTCAATCAAATTGTGTAAAGTTGCAGGAGGTGTTGTAAACATAGCTCGCATCGAACCTGCAAGGCAAAGGTGGGAGCTTAGTTTTTATGAAATAAGTTGACTGTCAGAGTTGGCTATTGAACTTTTTGGACTCGAAGTTATGACTGACACCTTTCACTCACAATGAACTACAGGAAAGAAGAAATCAGCAATATTTCGAGGATGTAAAGATATTGCAGAAATAGTTTGAAGTCTTTAACCTATTTCGTCATGACACTACCAACTTGTTGTGCAATTTCATGGGTGACGTTGTTCCAGATTCTGTTTCATAAGACATTCTTAATGCACCGAACAAAGGGTGGGAGATCATTAGCATTATACTACAGCATCGTATTATCCCTCAAACCGATGTAAATTTTTAAGACAAAATCTCACATTTCAAACCAAAGACCTTCAGGAATTTACAGTCAACTAAACTGCGTTTGAGTAAACCAAACTGTGTGCAATCGGCAAGAAAAGTTAGTCAACGAGTACTGCATGTGCGACATGATCAGATAAGTACAATGCACACTTGCTTATGCAACATGAATTGCTTGATTATCCACCTTCTCTTTTCAAACCTGATGGTTCGCCCATATTGGGTCACAAAGCAGCTCTTTCACAAATCATTATTGGAGCTAATGTACTCGACTGCATACATATTGATAATTCAGTGAAACTTGTAACCATTGTTGATGGCATGACTCTTGTACAGCATATAGGAAAGCCAAAAACAGCACAAACTTTCTAAGACCTGGCAAAATGCTTTACAGAGAAGGTTTTTCATCATTTTGATCAATAATGTACTCGAGTTGATGTTGTCTTTGATCAGTACGTTTCACCGTCGATTAAGCCATCCATAAGAGCATCAAGATGCGGCAAAACTACAATTAAAAGGATTACAAGCAACAGATTAACTCCTCTTCCTCAATCCTGAGCAATTTCATAGCACTTGCTACAAACAAAGATAGCTTTGTAAATTTATTAAGAGAGGAAACCCAAAAAGCAGCACGAAAAAATCTGACGAGTGACCAAGAGGTTATTGTTGGAGGGTTTTCCTCAGGAAGAACTGAGCATTTCATAACATGAAATATTGCTGAACTTCATGAAAAGAAGTAATCCTACATAGTAATACCAATCCATAAAATTATAGCAGAAATGCCTGAAACTATTCGTTCATAGTTATTAGACTCCACAGCTTGCATGGCTGTGATACTGGAAGCCAGTTTAGGGGACATGAAAACCAGTCAGCTTGGAAGGTTTATATGGAACATGCAGAGCTACTTTCTACGCTGGGGACAAAAAAGACACCAGATGAAGATAACTTCTACAAGGTGGAACAATTTAATGCGGTGCTTTACCAATGACGTGCAGAAGAAAATAGTGTACTAGATGTACTAGTGAAGATGTTCTACTAGGGAGAAGATTTTGAGCAACTTCCTCCTACCCAAGATGCTCTTTGTCTGCACATAAGCCGAGCCAATTACCACTCTTTAGTTTGGAGAAAGCACTTTAGCCAAATCCAGATTTGCCTTCTCCAGCTAACAGTGGGGGGAAACTTGAAGGTTCTTTATACAGACCGGCCAAGACAAATAATTTCCAAAAGAATTCATTAAAATAGTGCAGTGTCCGATTCAGACGAAACGCTAAGCGATGAAGACTGACCTTGAAAGGCTAAAAAGAACTCGCTTTATTTGTTTATGACTCAATGTTATTTCTATATTACTTATATATTGTTACTTAGTCTAGGTTATTTCATTTTAAATTTTATCTTAATAATTGTTTTAGCTAATTGATTAATAATGACTATGTTGTTAAATACCTATGAAATGTCTACATTTTAAACGGAGGTAGAGGCTAATTTCATAGTAGTTTTTATACAGGATTTATTTAGGCAGCTCGCTTGAAATGTTTTATTTTTCACATATCTTTAAACAAGTTTTTGTTTATTACATGATTATATAATATGGCGGCGAATCAGCCTGGTAACAAAACTAACAGCATTTTATCGACACATTGAACGAGCAAAACAAAGACACATTGCGGGAGCTTTAGTTTGATACCATACACGACAATTTAAAAAAAAAACCGGACCACCAGTTTTGATTCTCATTTCCGGGAAAACCGGTGAGTATTCAAAAAGAATAGCCATTTAGTAAAATAATGTGTATAAAATAAGGATTCCTTTTCCGCAATAAAATTTAAAACCGGGTGTAATGAATAAGTAATATTATAAATGAAGCTTTAAAATTATGTTTTTTATGCTTTTTCGGGAAATTATTGAAGATAGACAAAAAAATTAATTTATATATTAAAATGAATATGTAAAAAAAAAGTAATATTATTACAGTCATTTAATTAAATAATATTAAGGAACAATACTATTAATAACTATCTTAACGCATAAGTCAATGATAGTATTTGAGAAATGTCTACTTGATGGCGGGAAACAAACCTGGGACCATTGTGATTTGAAACTTTATAGACTGTATTCAAGGATGAAATGAGTAAAAATGAAGGGTGAGTGACATTAATTTTCCTTGGTATTGAGCCGTCTGCAAGAGCGTACCCTCTAAGATTGCTTACTAACCCCTCACATTTTCAACCATAAATAATACTCAAAAATCCCACTTCTCATTCACTCTTCACGTTGGCTTATTTCATTCTTGCATTCGGCCTTATGCATTTATTGAAGGAAATACTCTTAGGCCTCATGATCGGATATATTACCCTAAATCATTATCTAGATGGTAAGACTGATTGATGCCTTAGTGCTATCATACATCAATACAATTTTTAAGTAATAATTTATAACCATGTTTTATGATACAATTTTACCAAACAAATAATTAGCATGTGCTTGATAATACAGTATTACAAATAAATTTAAATTATATTTCAAACATGAGCAAGTGATAAATTGTATTTGTATGTTATCATTTTGTTCTCTACAATATTTAAATTGCGCGCGCGCTATCCGGCAACGACACAAACGCCATTTGGCTTCAAGTTCTGATCGCTGGAACTAAAGAGTAGCCAGACCCGTATTTCTTTGACTCTTGGCCTAGAAGAGAAATGCATGGCCGCCATCTTGAATTCAATATGGCGGACAACATTCCAGCTTGCTTGGATGGCAACATCACTTTTTTTAGCTCACTGTTTCTTTCATAGAAACACAGTTGACATTTGTGGTGGAGGTATTCCTACGACACTCGTTTCTAAACACATTTTCTTAAAAAGTCCCCCTACTAAAATTATTTAATCTAGATTTACCTTTGACCATTGACGTCACACGAGTCTAGTGGTGAACCAATTATATGCTCAGGTTCACTCGAACTTGTCCGGTATCCTTTGTACAGTAGACCTGTGACCCAGTTGAAGCTCATGTAGGAGCAAATGCCAACATGGTCCACGGCAATCTCTTGCTCTGGTCTTAGGAACATTCATAATAAACTAGGTATTATGAAGAGCATGCACAAACTTTTATAATCAATAATGAGATAAATATTTGTTTTGCTTTGTTGATAAATAAATTTCAAGACTACTCAGAACAATTAATTTACTTTGTGGTTTGATTAGTTTGACTTGAATAATATTATTAAAGTTTAATCAAAAGTTATTTAACGGTTAAAACTCAATAGTTTCGTTGCTAACTACAACCAGGTCACAGACAAACATACACCAGACATACAACCACCAGGTTAAAATGACTGCGCTCATAGGGAGAGCCGAGTTTTTAAACACGGGGATCGTACATGCAATCCTAAGTGACAACTTCACTATCAAGCAGGAATTTTTTTTAAACAATTCACCATAATGATGGTTTTATTAGAGAACAGACAAAAATTGATTTCTAGTGTTAATAAACCGGCTTTCACAAAGCTAGGTTAAGATAATGCGACCTCATCCTTCTCCTCGTAAGCCAAATGAGCTTACTAAGAATAAGAATGCAAATTACAAATAAAAACGTAGAATACAATCGTCCTCTTTTTGTTCAAGCAATTGTTTTTAAATTGTCTAATTGTAAACAATCTTCTAATACCGTCGACTAGTTACTTGCCTAAAAAGGTTTTATCTTTGAAAGGGGGTAGCTTGGTTGTGGGGGGGGATTGATGTTACCTGAACTATTGTGTTTGACCGCCGTCCTTGGAAATTTGCTCTCCAGCTTGTAAGCCTTTACATAACTCTGTCCGTGCCTAATCATTGTCTTCGTAACGGACAGGACAAACATTTATGTTATTTCACCGGCAGGAACTGAAATGATGTGACCTTTGCTGTGCCATTAAAGGGAACATTTTGGATGTTGTGGATTGCAAATGTTAATCATGTTTAGTGTATATTTGATTACTTATCAAGGAGTAGTGTGTTTATCGTGTCTACAGAGCTAATATTCTGAGCAGGAATTGCTTACACCATATTTTAAAGGTCAATTAGTGCTAATTATTTTATACTGCGTTTATATTAACTATGCGTAGGCGTTTGTTTGATTAATGTTACCTTGTTCCTCTTCTGAAGGGCAACAGATTCTGGAAGGCTGACTTGTACCTTGCTATGCCGAAGTTGGGAACATATCTGGGGTTATGAGCTCTGTTGGGCAAGTTAAGGATACGTGTAGATCTATTTGTAAATATAGGCTGTGTATTGCTGATGATGCTGGAGTGGATACTTCCATGTAGACTGCTGTGAGTGCTGAACATAAAAAAATAACATACAATATGTGATAAATACAGATTTTACAGAATAGTGACAGTTTTTTTAAAAACTCGTTTCAACCTTTGTGCGAAGTGTTTAGTAGAAATATTGAAAATTACACTGTTCAATCAAGTGTAGATACAGTGGCGTAGCGTGATCTTTATTTTTGGTGGGGCTAGGTCAAAACTGACCGGAAATTATTTTTTTTCACCGTGTGTTAGCATATTAGATTTAAATTCATTTAAGTTTTCCAAATTTTTAAAATCACTAGAATTTAAAAAATCACTAAACAAATCTACAAACAGAAGGAATCAAATAATACAGGTTTAGAATTAAACTTACCAAGTGATGACATTACTTGTACAAAAGTTGGGCAGTTCATGAGTACCACAGTATTTAACGCATTGTATTCATCTGGCTAATATATGCCTATTTTTTTTACACCTATTCATTGTGTTTTTAGACTGAAATTTTGATCACGGAATCTGTGATGCAATATTTAATGTTCCGAATGTTTTAAACTTTAATGCATTTTCCAAATGTATTTCATATTACTCATGCTTTAAATTTATTTACTTAAATGTTTAAGATTCTTACAGCCACAACTCTTCACCATCAAATAATAAACAATAAAAACAAAATAAGCTTGGTTTTTTATCCACTCACAGTTAACTACAATTGTTTACCAAACAGAGAATTAGAAAAAGTTATTTTTTTCCTTGTCATCCACCTGCATAAATGTAAAGTCATTAGGCTGATGTGCTCCTAACCATTTATTTCCAGGCTTTCTTCCAGTTTTAATGAATAAAACCAATTTTTTAATAAAGAATTTACTTTATTGATCTTAATTAATCATTTTAACGCGTCATCTTACTTCTTGGGTGTTATCACATAATAAAACACAGACACATAAACAAACTATAGACCACTTTTATCGTATAGCGGGCCCATTCAGGCTGGCCCCATTCGCTCTTGTAAAGCCAGCACCGGAATGGTAGGGGGATTGACCTTAAGAAACAGCTCACACCGAGTGTGGCTTCTCTGAGAGGGCCTGTCAGACCTGTCCCTGCTCAGCTTCTATATTTAGTCACTAGAACGCTGATACAGTCCTTGCGTGACGTTTGTAACGAGGAATGAATAATTTTGACTTGAATACTGTATAACTAGTCCAATAATTTACTTCGTGTAGAGAATAGTGTTCCACTATTTTCATTTAGAAAAAAAAAAATATTTTATACCATAAAAAGAAAGAAAGAAAGAAAAAGTTTATGCTAAAAATATTTGGTGGGGCCTTGCCACTGTGGCCCCTAAGGATGTAGATATCACTGCGCCGGTACTGTGGAAGGTACCTGATACCTTTTAATGAACGTTTGCCTTGAGAGGTAGTAAACTTACCTTGCTTGGTTACACTATGGCCCTATCCTATAGCCTGCGACATAGTGGAATAAAGCTACTTTGCTCTATCTCAGGGTAAACGGGGAGTACAAAGTAACAATATTACTTTATCAAACAACATCATCTATCTATCTTACAAACTGCGACATAATTGAACCATGAAAGGTAATTTTGCTACCTTTCTGGCTAAACGAATGATACCTCCGTATTTATAGCTGCTTACTTCCTCTAATATTATATTTACCTAATAGCCGGCGAGTCTGGATGAGAATTTGGTGGCAAGCGGTGGTATTCGGGCGTTTGTGGTGTAGCCATTTTTACTGAAACAGTTCTGGAACATGAAAACACAATGTTACACGGCAGCTGTGGGATCGGCAATGTGGAACATAACATTAATTCTCTACATGAGAATTGGATACATTACCTAAGATTCCCCAATTTCATGTTTCTGAGCATAATTAAATTTAATTATGAGGTAGTGTAGTATTGTATAATATGATTAATTTTAAAAATAAATAATGTAATATTGCTTATGCAATTTTATTCGCGATCAAAAAAGGTGGTGTATCATTATATACATCTCTGTGAGATTAGGAGTGCACAAGCTGCTGCTATTTTAAGGCGTATCAATAATAACATCAAATGGAGATGAACAAGAAGCTGTCATTTCTAAGGCGTAATAGAGACTCGTCATTTTGTACTCATCATTAACACTGATAAAATAGCTAAGTACAAATATGATGAAATGTGCAATGATAGATTCAAATTACGCAAATCTACCAACGAAAATACATTACAAGTTAGCCCATTACCTTAAGAAGGCCTTAAAGGACGGCCAATATTAGTCTGTTTCTACGAGAAAGTCTGCCAAAGTATTGTTAAGTTCCTATTTGTGTTCAGACATAAATTTTATGGGGCATATAAATAATATTAGTCCCCATTTTACCCATGAATGTACTTGATACATTAGGGGGGAAAGGGGTTAGTTTGGGCAAATATTTAAAAATTGGTAATGAATCAATTGGGGGTATTAACAAAATATATAAATCAATATATTTTAAGTATATTTATTGGTATTTCAAATAGTAAATTATTCATGTATTACGATCCATAAAAGACCAAATCTACATAATGACACATGTGCACAGTTGCCCCAAAATGAGAGTTAAATTGGACTTAATGATAAAAAACACCCATCTACTTCAAACATCGATCGGCTTTCTTTCTCTCGGCAACACTAAAGATTCCTCAATACCTTCTAAAAAAAACTGGCTACTCTTCACCAGAAAAACTATTCCACCCCCTCTCCAGCGGAGATAAACTTCTAGCTGCTCAACAACCGACATGTCGTTTTAACACTCTGGATACTTGTTATATATATATATATATATATATATATATATATACTTAGCACCGCGTCTTACTACCCGTTCGGGTTATACGCTGATACTTGTTCTGAGAACAATTTGAGAAAGTACGAGTAGCCTATATTTGTATCACTTGTGGATACTGACAGCTTGTGGTGTACAATACAAAACTACGGCAGTAATTATATCAGGCCCATTAAGGCTATTCGACAATAAAGCCTGTCGGAGAATGATCAAGATCTTGTGAGATTATTACATTTTTGTAATGTTTTAACACAGGGTGGCAGGAATGGGAGAAGGAGGCTAAGTAAGGGAGCGTGGCCAGTCAACACAGACTGGACTTGTGTTTATCTCATCTTGTCTGTAAATACCTTCAGAAGGAAACTATACTGCCTATTTTCATTTACCAAGAACCTTACAATGTTCTATTTTTAACAAGTTACTTTGTAAGTTTTTCTACCTGCGTGTTTGACATTGACCCGACTCCGTCCCAGGGAGTTGTGACTTTAGTTAGAATTCTGTCTGAGCTCACCTGCGAATATTTTCCCACTAAAGTGTTTTTATAATAATATTTGGCTCATTTCTGATATATTTTCCATCAGCTTACTGTCAAAAGCCCCATCTACAGAGTCTGCAAGCTCCGCATCCTTATAGTCCTTCGAAATGGAAATTACGTCTACACAGTCCATATCCGTATCCGTAATCACGTGACCGTGCGGTTGTGCTTAAGCTACAATTTGCCATTGTTTAATGTAAATATGTTTTGTTGAATTGACCTCGTGTGGGTTACGATATCTTATGCTGTATGGACATTTAACTTCTATGAGACCATATTAACTGATAACTTCGTCAGGAGATGCTGCGAGGAAGTTGTAAAATGGATCTATTACTAGTATTAATGTATTTTTTATTTTTTATTCTGAGATAGATACTCCCCTCACTAACCTGAAAATTCACGTTTTGACCTCAAATGTGGATCTAAACGGTTTATTATTTAAAGTGTCAGAAGGTATAAATAATGTCAGATTGAAGTTACCAGTTTTGAATAAATAATATATTTGGGCAAATGGGCATAACTTTCTAAGAATAGTATTACTGTTATGCATCTATTATTATTTATGTAAAGTTACCGAAGTTGTTTAGATAGTAAGTTTATTGTTATAAGATATGGTAGGTAAGATCATTAATACTTAGTTACGGCAACTTAGAGTCGATGACTGGTCTTAGAAGGGTGGCCATTATTTCTGGCTGGCAGGAGAGGAAGAATTATTATCTCTACTTCAGTCTGGATATGCCGATCGCCCGAATGGGGAGTATGACAATGCCTATGCCTATGAGCTATCGCAGTGGTTCCCAAACTGTGGTTCGCGAACCCCCTAGGGGGTTCGCAAAATCTTCCAAGGGGTTCACAAAAATATTTCTGTAATGGCGTATTTTTTCAGAACTTTGTGAGGAAATGGGAAGCATTAACAACTGTTTATTGTCTCACACTGAAATCAGGTAATTATCTCGGGGTATAACTCTTGCAAGATTTTTTGAACTTAAACACTAAGTTTCTGTTTTTTTTTACCAACCATCCATTTCACAAAGCGTAGTGCATGTAAAATCAAATGTGGCTCCAGGCTTTGGTCTATTTGGCAGGCATTTTCTCAATAATGAACAGCTTAAACCTATCTCTTCAGGGGTCAAATATTAACGTGTTTACTGTGCAAGACCGTATCGAGTGGTTAATAAAAAAATAATTTGGGAAACGTGTTTAGTTAGCAATAAAACGGAGTGCTTTGATACTCTTCACGACTTTATGGTAGAAAAATCAGCTTTCTTTGGATGAAAATGTTAAGAACATTGTTATAGAACACTTGAAGAGACTTGGAAAACCCTTCAGATAATATTTCCCAGCAATGTCCAATAATAACAATTGGATTCACAATCCCTTGTAAGAGACAGCAGTTTTGTAATCCTCCACAGTAAGCGTGAGTGAAAAAGAGCAGCTCCTTGACATTTCTACTGATTTTGAATTAAAGAAAAGCTATACATTTGGTCATTAATTGGTTTCTGGTTAAGTTTAAAGGAGGAGTTCCCAGTGTTAGCGAACATAACTATTACAGGTTTGGTACTATTTTCTTCTACGTATCTGAGTGAGAAATATTTTTCTTCATATGCCTATTTAAAAAAATAAATACAGAAACAGGCTCAGTACTGAAAGTGACTTGAAACTTTATTTATCGTTTGTGGTTGCTGACTTTAAAGCTCTGTTCCATCCAAGGCAAGGCAATATTGCGAATTTAAAAGCTATTATCAGCACTTGTTTATTAAGCACCCGTTATTTTTTTTAAACATATAATTCTAGTAACAAAATGTAGTATCCTGCCGGTCAATATAATATCCATTTCGGGCTCGTGTACTATCGCTTGATACTAAAGAGTTGACAGCCCTGACCCAACCCATGTTCACTGTCGGCTGTCGCTAAAACTAGAAAGTGCATGCTTAAGCCGTAATGAAAACTATTTATATTTTACACAATTATTTTAAATTTAATTGTCTCACGTTTCGGGGGGGGTCCTCCGTCTCCTCCAGACCCGCCCCCCCTTGGCTACGCTACTGATCCTGACGTATCTTCGAGTCTGGAAAAGCTGGCTGGGAAGATGATTTTTCCATTAAAATTGTTTGCGTTCGACACACAACTTAATTTTAAGTAAAAAACTGTCTGGTATGGAATTGTGGATATAGAGTAAGGGTGGTATTAGGGATTACCCTCCTTACCCATTCCTTTTTATATCGATAGATTTACTGTAGAGTGAATGATGAATCCCTCACATTGGTATTTATTCGTTGCTCCTCTAATCTAGTTTGCCGGTGATGGGGAGGTCAAGGCTACCCAACTGAAGGTGGCTTTGACTCTCCCTCCAAACAAATTTGAAATAATTTTCCCTAAATTCCACCTTCCTCAACCCTACTTAATTAGTTAAATATGTATAGCTCTTACGGGTAGTTAACGTGGGAGTGTAGTTAACACGATTTAAGGGTAGTATTGTTGAAGTTTTTATATCAAAACCTTTTTTAGCCAAATGAACTAAATTATTACTTCTGTACAAATATAGAGTTTAATTTTCTTCACATGGTGACCTCAACATTTCTTGAATATCTGTCAAGGGTGTTCTGGAATTTAATGACAACTTTGTCTCTCAATTTAAAATGTTTGTCATAGAATGCCGCTATGCTAGTAGGGATCATTTACGGTCCTCAGGGCGGAAGTGACGTCATAATAGTGGGGTGGGTAGTTTTTGGGATAGGGCCTTATACATAGGTACGGTTTTCAGGGCAGAGAGGGGAAGGTAGGGGAGGTATCGTGATGATGTGTTGATGTAGGAGGTGGGGGTGGGATGGTGGGGGGGTTTATAGCTCGCGTGTGTTGGATGGTTCTGCGGGGGGCGGGGTTGGCAAGCGACGTCGACCGCGGGAGGGTGTTTTCTCTCTCTCTCTCTTTCTCTTACAGGGAAATTAGGAATGAAGAGGGGAGGGGGGTGGCAAGCTCTTTCGCGGCGGCGACCGCGGGAAGGGTGTTTTCTCTCTCTCTCTCTCTCTCTCTCTCAAAACAATACATAAATATATTCCGTACAGTGGGTGTTATTATAAAATCTCTTCCTCTATCCTTTTTTATATATATCTTCCATACAATGATTATTATAAATCTTAAAAGGATACTCTCTATCTCTCTCTCTCTCTCTCTCTCTTACAAGGAAATTAGGAATTAAGGTTAAATAGTATGGATTCTTTAAAACAATACATAAATATATTCTGTACAGTGGGTCTTATTATAAAATCTCTTCCTCTATCCCTTTTTTTATATATCTTCCATACAATGATTATTATAAATCTTAAAAGGATACTCTCTATCTCTATGTATTCTCTCTCTCTCTCTTACAAGGAAATTAGGAATTAAGGTTAAATACCTTCTTTAAAATCTCTTCCTTTATCTTTTTTCATCTTTCTTAACGGGATCGTAAACTTAAATAAATAGTACAGACTCTTATTTAACGTGTATATTCTTAAGATTACGAAGATACATACATACATACATATATATTCAGTACAAAGATTATTAAAAAATAAAATTCTTTCTCTCGGAAAAAAAATATAAAGTCTTTTTAATCAGTGCATACGATAAATCTCTTTCTCTAAAGTCTTTCGGTGATTATAGACTTCGGTAAACACGCGCGCGCGCGCGAAAAGACCGACTTAGGCGCTTCACCACTTGAATAGCTCGTACTTGTCATCTCCTAGATATATCAGTCCTCGCTGTGAAGCGTTAAAGCGACTCCTGTACCTCGCACCAAAGTTTTTACCCGGAAGACGAACTCTGCCAACACAGTCTAGCGTTATGATGTTCGGCTCGTCCTCCGCTTCACTGACCTCTTCATCTCCTTCTAGACGACGGACGTTGTAGGTCCGGTACTTTTCAAGTTCGGAGATGCACTTGACCCGATCGTGTTCCTCGCGCTCGATCCGATCCAACGCCGCGCACAAAGCGTCTTCCTCCTCCTGGAGAATTTGCGACTCGTCCCCTTCCTTGAGGTTGTAGACGGGGCATGATGTAGAACAGCGCTCGACGGACTGACTCGATTCCCACATTCCGGGATTATGACTCCCGAGCCAGTGTATGGAAGAATCGCAGTGCTCGCTGTAGCCCTTGTCAACCGCCGCGATGTAGTATTCTAAGCCGCCGTTCGAGATCTTAATATCGCTCATGTCCTCCAGACGGTAACCCAACTGTCTAAACATATCGAATGTGAAGCGTCTCTCTACCTCGCGACCGCTTTATATGCTCGGAATGGAGGGGGACGCGCCCTCCCCTCCTTCTACACTATATCCTTCGCATCGATCTACGAATTGTGCGTCTATGCTCGGAATGAGGGGACGCGCCCCTCTCCTCCTTCTACACTATATCCTTCGCATCGATCCACGAATTGTGCGTAGAGTCAAACCCTAACCATTTGACGTATACTCTATTTCCGGAACGTCTGACTATCTTCTCTACAAGGTAAACATCCGGATACGAAGTCTTTCTAAGCTCCTTACCGTAGAATCCTCCTGTGATAGGCTTACCCTTCATATCTTCGAGTAGGAAGGTCCTAGGATTAGTCTCGACGACGTTACGTATTTTAAACAGTTCGGTCGACCAGTTTGCGGTATAACCCTTTTCGAAAACGTCCTTATACTTACTGATACGGACTATATCACCCGCTTTAAATATGTTTGGTGTAGAATCCGAGATCTTGAGACGTTTATAGACTGTATGTAAAAGTCTGTCGTCCTTGACGTCTATAGGCTTCATCTTTATGGTCGAGTGTACAGTTCGGTTGTATTCATCCAGTAAGGAATCGATCATATCTATCCATTGATATGATCCTTTAGCCGTGAACCTCCTCCACATCATGTTCTTGAGAGTGCGATTAAATCGTTCCACGACACTAGCCTTGACGTTGCTGTATGTAGAATAGTGATTGATTCTCTTTCTCTTCATGAGTGTTTTGAATTCCGCGTTGTAAAACTCTGTCCCATTATCCGTTTGGAGATGACGAACGGGAGGTAAACCTTTGCCGGTCACCTTGTCGAGGAGGAGAGCCATTGCGGTGCTGACATTCTTACCCGTCTTAGTCTTGACAGGTGCAGCCCAAGCCCTCTTGGAATACACGTCGATGACGGTGAGAAGGTACTTGAACCCCTTATTCGATCGGGAGTAGGGTATCATCTCCACCAGATCAGCCTGAAGGAGTTCGTTCAAGCCTCGTACGCTAACATGTCTTCGGGGGAATCGTCGTCTTGCAGGACGATGAAGTTCGAGTGCAATCCCCCACTTGACGGTGGACATGATTATGATAAAATACCGATGAGATGAATGTCTTTATACGATAATTCCAGCCTCGCGTAGTTCCTCAATGATGGAAACGATCTCGTTCTGGTGAGCGGAATGACCGGCCTCTGTAGATGCTTGCAAGAGTCGTAATCGATCGACCAATTCGTTAGGATCGTCCCAATAGGTATAATCGATCCCTCGTCCTGTCTCCATCTTGTATAAACCGTCGCCCTCGAGCTCCTCCTCAAACATAGGTTTGATGATTAACGAATACTTTGATCCCGCGCGCATCTTGATACGGGCGTACGGCTCGTTTCTCAACCGATGCGCGTTTGTTTCTTCGAGCATAGATTTGTATACTTTCAGATCCTCCTTAGTATAATGCGCGGGTGCTCTTCTGAAAAGTAATTCTAATAGCCCTCGGGTATACGGTATCGTCATATTGTTGAGAAGTATCGTACCGTCACTCCCGTCGAATACGATACGGGTATCTCCGAGCTTGGTGGAGTTACCTTCATGGCGGACTCCATAGGTCTTATCGGAATGCGCGCGAGACGAATAAAGATAAGTATCCAATAGATGTCTGTTCTGCAATCTCTCAGGCGATACTTCTACCTCCTCAGGTTCGGGTTCAGCGAGCGCCTTCACCATCTTGCTTAGAGGATCCGTGATAGGTTTGAATGTTTCATTCACGACGTGCTCGGACTCGTGTCGGGCATCGCGTAGTTGCTTATACTTTCGTTTAATAATCTTACTCGCTTTTATGATATCCTCCGTGACCTTCGTCGACATGATGTAAGGTGCGAATGTCTCTTACGACGAAGAAACGGTTCATTATATCTAAACGTAAGTAAAACCTAATTCGACGTGTAAAATCTGAGTCGTTGTCAAGCGTTTTTCTAGCATGAAAGATATAGAGTCATCTTTGGACACCTCGAAAGGAGGATCGTCGATAATTTTAAGATTCAACAAGCAAATAACATCTTTCAAGTTCATGATCATCGTTGAAACGATCCCTGCCCTCTTGAACTTATAACCACGTTCACCCGTTAGAGCCAATTCAAAATGTCTCGTATCCTTCCTCGTAGGTTTTGAATCCAAGTAGATGTAGATGAAACCATGACTTACCGTAGAGTCTACATAAGCTTTAGGCACGGCGTCTGAAGGTAATGAAGGCGTACCTATGTTTCGTAAAACTAAGCCGCCCGCATCGTAAAGTCGATCGTTATCTGCCCCCTTTACAGATAGTATACCTCTCGCTATCATATTGTTCAATTCGGTGTAAACGGTTCGTTGTATCGCGAAAGATTCCTCTAGGCTTAGCAACTTTGGACCTAAAGCGTCAAGCACCGTTTTATTTTCGTTGAGACGATCTTCATGATGACGAGCCAGTTTCCACACCTCCTCCATCCCTTGATGGCTACTCTTCTCAAAGTTTGCATATTTTATTCGATCGTTCTCCAAATTCTCGATCAACGATTCCATCTGTCCTTTGATGGCGTCCTTGGCAGTGTTGAGAGCGAGTATCTGCTCGTTACTATGTCTCGCATCCATCCTATCGACGTAAGACTTGTTACAGACATCCTTAGATGCGATGGGCGTCTCGACGTTGACGATCCTCTTCGATCTAGCGTCGAAATACCCTTGAGAGTTTAAAGTCAGATTTCCTTCCGTCTCAACGAGAGATCTATATTTGTAGAGACTATGACCGAATTTAGATATGGACGACATGATGTCTTATCGCCTACTGAATATGCGTTCATGTCAATCATGCAATATAAAGGTATCGAAACCGTAGCGATATCGCCCTTTATCAATCTCATGATCTTTACTCAACACAAGAAAATCGTACTTGTGTTTTTTCCAACACAGCGAGCACACTTCCTTAAATTTTTGGAATGTCATATCAGTGTTCACGTGATCGTCGTAAACGTGTCTCAGGTTCGTATCGTCCATCCTGAATAGGATGAGAAGATTGGCGTTATCTCTCAACATCTGTTTCGGGATGCGCGAGTACGTCTGGCAAAGATAGAAACAGTCTATAGCCTTATGTCTGCCCATACTGAAATAAGCCTGTATATTAAACTGTTTATCGCAAGCGACGTCGTCAAAAATGAATACAGAGTCGGGTTTGGCCTCGGACGGCGTGATAATTTCCGCGTTGTCAGAATAAGGGAAATAGCCCATGCCTTCGATGAGCGAGAGAATCTTCGATAAACGTTGATACTTGGGCTGGTATAACGATTTAGAGTAAACGTACACGTTCTTGAAGCGTAGACCGTTAGGTTCCTCCAACAGACTGATCATAGCGTTGGTTTTACCGCAATTCGAAGGTCCGCAGATGATGCAACGGATAGTATCAGGCAACAACGTGCCGTGTCTCTGAGGTAAAGCTCTACCTGCATCGTGATCGTTGTTGCGTACAGTTAAAGAGTCTGTCTGTTTCTCGAGCCGCATGTCGACTAGTTCATCTATATAATGCACGCACCTATATAAATAGGAATCAGTACGTGTCATGAGGCGAAGAAGAGGAGGGGGGTTGTTGGATAAGATAATCAATAATCTGCCGTTTGAGCTGCATATACCCGGATACCAGTATTGCGGGCCGGGAACAAAGTTGGATAAACGATTGAAACGAGGCGATCCCGGAATAAACGTGTTAGATCGATACTGTAAAGAACACGATATCAGCTACTCCAAGGTGAAAGATCTTGCAGGACGTCATACCGCAGATCGTGAACTTATCGAGAAATCGTGGAAAAGATTGCTCGCACCTGACTCGAAGTTGAACGAGAAAGCCGCCGCGTGGGCTGTCGTCAACGCGATGAAAGCTAAAGTCAAGATGGGTTCCGGTCTAAAGAATAAAGCTCGACGTCGTCAACAGAGTGCTACTACTACTACTACTCGCCGTAAGAAGAAGGGTGGAATTCTACCTATACTACCTTTGATCGCAGCGCTTGGAGCCGTCGCCGGAGGAGCTGCGGGAATCACGAAGGCTGTACAAAGTGCGAAGGCGAATACGAAACAATTGAACGAGGCTCAGAGACATAATCGCACGCTCGAGGCTATCGCCATGGGGAAAGGGATGTATCTACAACCTTACCCGAAAAAAAAATGACTACCTAAACGTGCCCTTACTGAAACGGATCTGCGCAAGTACGCTAGCAAGTTAAAAATCCACTTTTTTAGGGGAGTATTTGCGAGGGATGCTTTACCTAGCAGCCCCCCTTGGAGGATAGAGAGCGGCATCATCAATCTTGATAATGATAGTGGTAAGGGTACACATTGGGTGGCGTATAAGAAAAACGGCGAGCGGGCGGATTACTTCGATAGTTTCGGTGATCTAAGGCCGCCACTCGAACTTGTTCGATATCTCGGAGGAATACCTATCACCTATAATCATACGCGCTATCAAGAGTACGGAACCGTTTTATGCGGCCATCTTTGTTTAGCTTTCCTTAAATACTCGCGCTGACGTTCGATCTTAGTAAATATGTCTATGACACTTACACTGACGGGTCAGAGTTCGAATCTAACTGAGAACTACTTCCCGCATATCCTGCTCGGAGAAGAGAATCGCGAAGAAGAATGGTTCATCGGACTGATCAATCTGGCGACGTTCAATTCCATACCGAACATCGACGAACGTAATAATAAATTTTATTGTGACGGTAAAGAGTATACCGTCCCTCCGGGTACCTATGAACTTGAGGCGTTGGACAGATTCTTGCGAAGAGAAGTCTCGAGTAACGTAAAGCTCTCGATTATCGGTGACCCTAGCACTTTAAAGAGCTATATCACTTGCAATAAACCTATTGACTTTACCCGGTCTGGCACGTTCGCATCCTTGCTGGGGTTCGACTCCGTCGTACTTCCCGCAGGGAAGACGCACATATCTACCAATACCGTGAATATTCTTCACGTGAATGTGATCCGCGTAGAATGTAGTCTCGCTAGCGGGGCTTACGTCAACGGAGAACCGAGTCATACCTTGCACGAGTTCAGCATGACCGTCCCGCCAGGCTATAAGATAGTGGAAGCGCCGAACAATATCATTTACCTTCCGGTAACGAAGCGAGTAATAGAGTCTATCGCAGTACGACTTATCGACGAATGAGGAGATATCGTCAACTTTAGAGACGAAACGATATCGCTACGTATACATCTGAAACGAGTCGGTGGGGATGGGACTCGTACTAGATAAAACGAGACGACGTCATCTTCCTCGAAACATTGAGAGAAGAACAGTGAAAGTGTTAACACCTACAAATAAACAATATTTAAGACGTCTAGGCTACTCGTTACGAAAATAATGGATGACGCCGTGGACATTCTGAACATTGGAGACTCCGCCGCTTTCGATACGGCCTTGACCAGTTTCCAGTATCATTCCTACGCCTCGTATATTCCCGGACCGTTAGCTAACGGGAACGAGCTTAGGATATCTATCCAACAAGAAGGACTGTACACGTTACCTCACCGTTCTCTACTACATATCAAAGGACGACTACTTTTGAATACGGGAGAACCCGGAAGTACTTCAAGGATTGTTAATAACGGAATACTGCATCTATTCTCAAGAATCGCCTATGAGATCAACGGGATAGAGATTGATCAATCGAGAGATGTAGGCATTTCGACTCAGCTTAAAAACTATCTATCTATAAGGAACGGTGAGCAGACTCATCTTTCAAACGCGGGTTGGAGATTTGAAGGAGTTCACGTGCACGCGGAAACAGGCATCTTTGACGTATGCATCCCTTTACGTCTCATACTAGGATTCGTCGAAGACTATTCTCGAATACTAATCAATGCGAAACAAGAACTGGTGCTAGTTCGTTCGACCAGCGACAACAACGCTTTACAAAGAGCGCCTCCTCCCGTCGCGGAGACACTCTCTAGGATCGAGTTAAGTAAAATATCTTGGCTTGTACCGCATATAAAGACTGACGATATCAATCGTCTCAACCTGCTTAATTTCATCAAGAGTGGAAGGATCATCGAGCTACCTTTTCGTACTTGGGAATTGTATGAGTACCCTAACGTACCTACTTCTAATCAGCATGATTGGACTGTGAAAACGTCAACCTTGCTGGAAAAACCTCGTTACGTTGTTTTCGCTCTTCAGACTGGACGGAACAATACGACGGCTGCAGATAGAAGTATTTTCGATCATTGTAATTTACGTAATGCTAAACTCTATCTAAATTCTATCATGTACCCTTATGAGGATATGAACTTGGACTTTAGACAAGATTCCTTCTCGAAATTATACGAAGACTATGCTAATTTCCAGACTTCGTACTACGGAACGAGCACCTCTTTACCTTTACTTGATCCTTCTCATTTCAAGTCTCACGCACCCGTCGTCGTGTTCGATGCCAGCCGACAGGAAGATACTCTCAAGGACGGTATGGTGACGTGTCGTATAACGTTCGAGACGGAGGAAAATATCCCTGCAAACACCAAGGCGTTTTGTCTCATCATACACGATAGAGTAGTCCGCTATAACCCTTCAAGCAGCGACGTTAGCAAGATGACATCATAAATGATGCATCATCGTTCTCATCTTGATCAGTATGTTGATCGACGTGCAAGGATACTCGATTGATGAGAGAGTATTCATATTCAAGGAGGTGAGCGTTCTACATTTCGAACCTTTTGACGAAGCAAACTACAAGTTCCTTCCTCCGTTCAAGATCGACGACCTCTCCGCATCGAGCAGGAGGAATGTAGATTGGGTGACCGACTATTATCACGGACTATCTTGGTACGGCGGAGAAGTACAGTACTCGAATCTTCGTTCTATCATGATTTCTCATCTAGAGCGGTACGCATCGCGACTATCAATCTATATTAAAGGAACTGAGAAGATTACTTGGCTACAGAGTGTCATCGGCGCCGATAGTGACAAGTACGACTTTTACGAGCTAGGCAATCTCGGTTGCTCTTCTCTGAGTAAGCTTAAAAATCTGTACAACGTAAACAAGTGTTCCACTCATTCCGGTACCGTCTACTCGTGCGCCACAGAAAATGTCCGACTACTCCAAGAATGGTTTAAGAATTTTAAGTCTGATCAGCCAAAACTTTTGCGATCTGACCAAGAGTGCGATGCGGAACGATACGGGTTCGGTTATTCCAGCATTGCTTCATATGATAGCCTTGATAAACGAGTATAAAGAGTACATCGATTTCGATAAGTTATCATGTTTCTGCGGTCAAGATGAGGTTGACACGGTCAGACGGAAGAAAACTGCTGGCACTTCTAAACGTACGCTCGGAAAGAAGAATAAAACTTCTGAGAAAGCGATCGAGGAGCCTACGAAGAAGAAGCTACGAGACGAGTTGAAGGATGCGTAACTATCGAAACTCTTGAACGAGTGCTTTAAGTCAGAGACAAATAGATCGAAAAGGTTTTTCTTAATTTTTTCATCGATCTTTCTTGGATACTCCCTAGCTTGTAATGTATCAATTATTACTTTGTATTTAATCAATTAGACAATAAGTATAGGAAAGAAAGTCTCAAACTTTTTTCATTTATCCTTCTTGAATACTTGTAATATATATTAATCACGTTTTTTAAAGATTATTACTTTGTAAAACATTTTTTAATCAATTAGAGTATAAGTCTAGGAATCTATAAAAAATTATTCTTTGGAAATAAATGTTAAGTCTAATCAATCTTTCTTGGATACTCCCTAGCTTGTAATGTATCAATTATTACTTTGTATTTAATCAATTAGACGATAAGTATAGAAAAGAATGCCTCAAACTTTTTTCATTTATCCTTCTTGAATACTTGTAATGTATTAATCATGTTTTTAATGATTATCACTTTGTAAAACATTTTTAATCAATTAGAGTATAAGTCTAGGAATCTATAAAAAAATTATTCTTTGGAAATAAATGTATAAGTCTAATCGATCTTTCTTGGATACTCCCTAGCTTGTAATTTATCAATTATTACTTTTGAATTTAATCGATTAGACGATAAGTATAGGAAAGAATGTCTCCAACTTTTTTCATTTATCCTTCTTGAATACTTGTAATGTATTAATCATGTTTTAAAGATTATTACTTTGTAAAACATTTTTTAATCAATTAGAGTATAAGTCTAGGAATCTATAAAAATTTATTCATTGGAAATAAATGTATAAGTCTAAGAATGTAACAAAACTTTTTTTTAAATAAATGAATTAACGATTATTACTTTGTTCGTATTCTTTAGATAGAGATGTATAAGTCTATGAATCTAAAAACCTTTTATTCTTGGAATATAAGTCTTAGAGGAGAGGGTGTATTTAATCAATTAGACGATAAGTATAGGAAAGAATGTATCAAACTTTTTTCATTTATCCTTCTTGAATACTTGTAATGTATTAATCATGTTTTAAAGATTATTACTTTGTAAAACCTTTTTAATAAATTAGAGTATAAGTCTAGAAATCTATAAAAATTTATTCATTGGAAATAAATGTATAAGTCTAAGAATGTAACAAAACTTTTTTTAAAAATAAATGAATTAACGATTATTACTTTGTTCGTATTCTTTAGATAGAGATGTATAAGTCTATGAATCTAAAAAAACCTTTTATTCTTGGAATATAAGTCTTAGAGAGGGAGGGTGAGGGAGGGAGGGATGAAAGAAATAATAATAAAAAACAACACACAATAACCCCATTTAATGAATATAATGATATACTATTTTTTACACACAGATACATACTAAATTAGTATTTTCTTTTTCTTCAGTTAATAATGATAAAGTTACAGAATATGTGGTACAACATAAATATTTTCTCAAGTCTTTTAGAAGTACTAACATTTTCTTTAGACAATAGTGATAAAGGTATAGTTCTTGAATTTTTTTTGTTTTCTCTTCATCATGAATATACATCGACATTAATTATTAATATTTTCTTAATCACTTACACTATAGACACTTTTTTCATAGAGACGACAGGTTAGTATCGAACAGTGGCTCTTGGAAGGAAGTAGATGCCCGCTCACTTATAGAGTAATGGTACCATGATAGAATATTAACTGTACCGAGTACTATATCTTATATCGAATAGTGATAAAGTTGTAAATCTTGAATATACATTGTTACTTTTAGAAGCACTGTATTAATATTTTCTTAATCACTAGCACTTAAACTATAGACAAAATTATTTTTTTCATAGAGACGACGGCTCAGTATCGATCGGCGCCTCTTGGGAGGAAGTAGATGCCTGCCCACTTATAGAGTAATGATACCATGGTAGAGTATTGACCGTACCGGGTACTATATATCTTTTATCGTCGATAGAGCATAGGGCGACCCGATTGAATTTTTGAGTGTAAAGTTTGAATCCTACAGCTCTTATTGAACGAGCCTCTCTCATGACTATCGTCGCATCAGTCAGACAATTACGATAGTCCTCTAACGAAAGCGTTCTTAACGCGCTACTCTTGACCCCTTTAGCCTTGAGCGTCTCGCCATCTCCTTGTACCGCGAATGAATAGAGTTTAGGACGTAAACCTATGAATTCGGTGATGATCCGACCTCGAGTCTCATCTTTTAGTTTACCGAGCACCCCTTTATTTAGTACAGGCATCCCGTAAACATTGTCTTGTCCGTAGGCGGATGTGTCCAGGTAGTCATTAGCTAACAGGATAAGTCGCTGGTACGCATCCTCAACAGTCATGTAGTAGAGAAGTGAGTCCGTATCCGTGTATTGGAGTTTTAACGCGCCTGCCGGGAAGGCGGGAACCATAACCTGATAATGTAGACCGTACATGACTACCTTTGAGATTTCCAAAATGGCGAATCCTGCATAAATCGGCATATCAAAGTAAATCTCTTGCGGTTCCATCTCGATGATGACCAGGTTTTCCGACACGATCGTACGGTTTTTAAAGTTTGGGCTAGCTATGAGGTTACCCGCTCCAAATTTCCCTCCCCACCTGGTAGCTATCTTTATCGTACGGTAGGCCCTCTTGTTAGATATAAGACGACCGAATGCGGCATTGTTCATCAGTTTGAAAAACATGTTTTCAAACTGATTGCTCGCTTTACTCCTCATTTCCGCGTTCAGCTTGACATACGGAGCCATCCATGGCGATTGCTTGAAACTAAGAACCCTGTGGACTCTTGTCAGTTTCAATCCATTCGCCAAACATAGCTTTAGATGACGGTAGTGAATGACGTACCTAGTCTTATCAGCTAAAGTCGTTAACAATTTCTCGTGCTTACCTACGGGTGGAATCCCCTTCTCGGGACAGAACGGCAAGTCGGAATGAGCATCGTGTACATCTCGTGGATATTCGAGATCTACCTGCAAGATATACCCCGTCTCCGCATCGTCCTCTACTTTTCGCACATCCAAACGATCAATTTCATCATCTTCGAGCCACCTGAACCCTTCAAAGGGTAGTGAGGACAGCATACTAAATGAATAGAGTCCATTCACGTCTAGATAAACAAGGTAAGACTCCGGCTTGGAACGGTCGAATGAGTCCATATACCGATTATTCGCTACAGAGTGCCGATTAGCCACAAAACATACCCCTCCTCGGATACCTCCCTCGATGAATTGATGTATGTTCACATCATCGATTAATTCGAGCCGTACCCGGGTTATTCTCAATAGAGCCTGGTACGCAAGACTAAGAGCTGTAAGAGACCATCCGGGATCGAGTCTATACGTCTTCATGCAGAGATCGCGAAAGTTCTCAAAGACGTCAGCCAGTAGCGTTACGTCAGTATACAGGTAGAGGTTCGAGTAGTCCCAAAGATTCTTACATTCAAATAGTCGCCAAACCTCGCAAGCATGATCATAGTCTTCCTGAGCGATATGACTATCTGTGAGTGCGTTGTAAAATTTATCCTTGCTCGGTAACTGAGTCTCGTCCAGTCGCTCGAATGAATCTATATAGTCATAGGGGAACACGCCTTTACGAGTGACTAGTTTGAACCGTTCATCCTCAGGATGACACTTACGGGTGATTTTAAGTTGGTCGGGTTCAAGGTAAGATACGCATTTCTCTAGGGACGTACATAGAAAGCTGAAACTATCTATAATTTTAATCGTGATCCCTCGAAACCCGTGCCGAATATATTTCATGATTACTTTGAATCTTCCCATAGTCTCTCCAATAACCTTGACTTTTCCCGGATTGACGAGAACGCTCTCTCCCGTGAACGGATCAGTCTCTCTACGTTCGACAAGTGATTCAAGAAGGAAAAAATTGTCGTAGCAACGCGCGTTATGGATTACTACGCTCAGGTGGCTCGGGTTCTTGTAATTAATATTGCATGCTGCGTGACTGCTCCCGCGATAAAGTCCCGTCAAGTGGCAATGATCCATAACGCGAATATCATCATTCGCGTAAGGCTTTTCGCATATATGACAATGAGAGGCCGTATTATGAGCATCTCTTTGAGCAAGCGTTAGTGGTGTCATCGGAACGACGGTACTATAACAATCTAGTACGCGCTTTGCTGTATCTACGAGAGCTTCAACAAATTGATCTGTACAATCTCTTCCCGTGAAGCGTCGGTACTCTGAGAGACTATCGTCAAAATTACATTTAGTGTACATACCTACAGAATAAGCCACATGACGCTGTACATTCTCGGTATAAGAAAATTTCGGGTCGGGATCGCTCGTCTCTATCGGCACGAGTAAGCTCTCCAGGTCCGCATATACGATAAATCCTGTTTTCTCCTGATGCTTATACTGTGAGAACGTGAGGAATTTATCCTCTCCTTGAGGGAATGTACTCCTTACCGCGCCAAATTTTATACACGTATCTTTATGTTTTACAAGTTTGTTTTCGGTCAGAAAAGCGGTCAGACATCGATCGCAAAAGTACCTACGTCTTTCGTTAGAATTTAACGATAGTTGCGGGTTTATTAACCGAGACAGATTTTTGATTCCGCTGAAATGATATGTTCCCGTTCCGTGCACTCTTATCATGAATAAATGAACATGTCTGGCGCGTTCTTTAGCGCTGACGTGCACGGGAACGATCACTACTGTTTTAGAGTTGTCTGCAGTGTCAATATAAGAGTCACTCCCGTCGTGTTTCGCGGTGTACACATTAACGGATATATCGTTAAGCCTTTCGAAGCGTTCGATATACCTCATTTCGAACGGGAGCGGGATTCCATCTAGATTCAGCACATCTCGAAAATTAGGATAAGAGGATAAACGTTGAGCTTTTCCCGTCGGTTCAAAGAGGCACGTCAATACGGATACGGGGAAGCAAAGTCCTTCTTCAGATTGTACATTTATCAACGCTCTACGTTTGGCTATAATTTCAGGGATTTGAACACGAGCTCCGATCGAGAAAACCGAGTTTTTCGAGAAATTTATTCTCATTTCCAACGTGCCGTCATATATCCATCCCGAGTCTCTAGAAACGAACGCCTCAATCTGAGCAAGGAGTGGAAAGATCACGTTATTTTCATATAGCTCCTCCAAGTTTATCAGGGTAAATATATCGCATAGAGTCGAGTTGAAATAACCCTTTTCAATTCTATCTTCGGTAGGATGCCTAAACTCGCAGATGAGAGTACAATTTACCTTTATCGGGTTATTTGCAATTGATTCTTCTACCGTCTTTACGTAAATATCCCCGCACGCAACGAGAAACTGAACAGGATCCTTATAGGGTAGTTCATTGGTGATAGAGTACGTCTTTATGCGTTGGGCGTACGCTTGCTCGATAAGTTTGATAGATAGTCCTAGCGGCTCCAGGTAAAGCCTAAACTGCGTAAATCCTATACCTAAGTTTCGTGACAGGGTCATAAGTCTTTGGATCTGTACGTTTATATCGTCCTGCCCGAATATCAGTACGCTCGAGGTCTTAATCTGTCCGGGTATATGTTCTATGTAAGCATTATATACCTTCCCATCACGAGGAGCGATATCATGTCTCAGGTTTTTAATTAAAAGTTGTTCATTAGAGGTTAATTCATCGAGGGTATACACCTTATTACCGTTAGTCTGTCTAGATACGATGATAGGAGATGACAGGCGAGCTCGTTTTGCCGCGGGTCCTGACATGTTTCTAAGTTTGCACGCTATGCTCTAAGCAGGCACTACTCTCCTCGCATTATTCTCTTCATTTCTGTATGGCTTGCTCTAGGATCTCATCGAGTGACTCTGAGACAGCTATAAAAACAAACAAACAGGAACACCTAGTTAGTATTGGTTTTTTTTTTTTTTTTTTTTACAGATAGCAGATCATGAAGCTATGATATACAAACATTGAAGTAAAAAAAGCTAATGTCTTAACTCGTGAGCAATTATTTTTTTGTTAAAAAAGAAAAAAAAATTTTTTTACGATATAAGTCTAATAATATAACAAACTTTTTTAAATAAAAAGAAATAACGATTATTACTTTTTTCTCTGTATTCTAATAATATAACAAGCTATGATATACACACATTGAAGTAAAAAAGTTAATGTCTTAACTCATGAGCAATTCTTTTTTTGTTAAAAAAAGAAAAAATTAATTTTTATGAATAAGTCTAAGAATGCATCAGTATTTTAATCAATTAGAATTTATAAAAACATTTTTTTTATTCTTTGGAAATAAATGTATAAGTCTATGAATCTATAAAACATTTTTTTATCCTTTGTATGTATAAGTCTATGAATCTATAAAACATTTTTTTTATTTAATCGATTAGAGTATAAGTCTAGGAATCTATAAAAAGAATTAACAATTATTATTAGTTAGAGTATATGGTAAACGATACAAAACTAAAACATTAAAACGGTGCAAGATAAGTTTAAACTGTAAAGGTTGATAACTAAGCACATTTAAAAAATTAAGAGTAGGTATTCATAAAACTATAACATTGGGTGAATAATATAACGAGCTATGATATACAAACATTGAAGTAAAAAAGTTAATGTCTTAACTCATGAGCAATTCTTTTTTTGTAAAAAAGAAAAAATTAATTTTTTTTATGAATAAGTCTAAGAAGTATCAGTATTTTTAATCAATTAGAATATATAAAAAAAATTTTTTTTATTCTTTGGAAATAAATGTATAAGTCTAGTATAAGTCTATGAATCTATAAAAACATTTTTTTTATCCTTTGTATGTATAATTCTATGAATCTATAAAACATTTTTTTTATTTAATCGATTAGAGTATAAGTCTAGGAATCTATAAAAAGAATTAACAATTATTATTAGTTAGAGTATATGGTAAACGATACAAAACTAAAACATTAAAACGGCGCTAGAGAAGTTTAAACCGTAAAGGTTGATAACTAAGCACATTTTAAAAAATGAAGAGTAAGTATTCATAAAACTATAACATTGGATGTGTGTGTGTGATTTGAATGTACGCTTACCTTCAAAGTTTAAGATAGCCGTCTTGCTAAGCTTGGAGATACCCTTGTATACGAGCAGCAACTCCGCCTTGGAAACGTCTTCTAGCTGCGCGTCGGTTAACAGTGAGAAACGGTTAGGTAACCATACATTATACTTCCCGTCTAATACTGTAAGCACTCTCCGGCCGAAGCGCGTGTTCAAAGCTTTTATACTAGTTACACGATAGCCGTGACCAATCTCTAAATCCGTCAACTTTCTCGATACAATCTCACTCGACCCGACCGTACTTAATAATACTGCTGCGTATTCACTAGACATTGTTAGTCTTTAGAATGTAGATGGTAGCTAATGATTTCTCCTAGAAAGGGTTAGCTCTATATATAGGGAACGAGAGTATTCCAAGCCACGCCCTCTACTGAGCGTATGACTCGAGAGTATTCCAAGCCACACCCTCTACTGAGCGTGTGACTTTAACCGAATCAGATCTTCTCAGGGATGCCGGAAAGTTCATAGTTCAACAACTCACGCAGATGTTCACGTGTGAAAAGATATTTTCTTTTAAGATTATCGCAGCTCCCATGTCACAGGGCGGAAGTCGTCTTTCACCAAGCTGAGAGAAATAATAAATATTGCAACCCTTAGGAAGAGATATTCACAGTCACCCCCCCCACACGTTCTTGTCGCAGAGCGGAAGTCACCCATCAGTGTAAGAGAAACCCTCCAGATGTTATCAAGATTCCGGCAGGTGTGTGAGGTCTTGGAGAGAAGCTGTTTGTCTACAGGATCAATAAATATCTACCTTAACCCCTCAGCTTCCCTTGTAAGAAAGAGAAAGGGAGAAGGACATCCTTTCTAGATTACATTCTGATAGAGAGTACCCTTTTAAGATTTATAATAATCATTGTATGGAAGATATATAAAAAAAAGGATAGAGGAAGAGATTTTATAATAACACCCACTGTACGGAATATATTTATGTATTGTTTTGAGAGAGAGAGAGAGAGAAAACACCCTTCCCGCGGTCGCCGCCGCGAAAGAGCTTGCCACCCCCCTCCCCTCTTCATTCCTAATTTCCCTGTAAGAGAAAGAGAGAGAGAGAGAAAACACCCTCCCGCGGTCGACGTCGCTTGCCAACCCCGCCCCCCGCAGAACCATCCAACACACGCGAGCTATAAACCCCCCCACCATCCCACCCCCACCTCCTACATCAACACATCATCACGATACCTCCCCTACCTTCCCCTCTCTGCCCTGAAAACCGTACCTATGTATAAGGCCCTATCCCAAAAACTACCCACCCCACTATTATGACGTCACTTCCGCCCTGAGGACCGTAAATGATCCCTACTTATGCTCATGACAGATATATATTCAAGAACTGTTGATCTCTCCATGAGAAGAAAATTAAACACTGTTTGTACTGAATCAATATTTTTAGAATTACTTTGGCCAAAAAACAGTTTTGCTATAAAAAAACTGCAAAAACACTGACCTTTTCTCTCGTCCCCTACACTCCCACCTTAAGCACGATGAGTGTGTGTGTGTGTGTGTGTGTGTGTGTGTGTGTGTGTGTGTGTGTGTGTGTGTGTGTGTGTGTGTGTGTGAGGGCGAGAGAAAGGAGGAGTAGATTCGGAACGAAATTAAAATTTGCCGCTGCCCAAAAACAAAATACTATGTGTTTACCAAGTTTACTTAAAATACAATTTAAATTATTTTGAAACTTTGGTCTCCTTTTTATTAAACTTACCCGCCTCGGTGGCGTAGTTGGCTAACGCGCTAGATTCGTGTTGAGCCCGACTGCCAAGGACGGGGAGATCGAGGTTCGAATCTCGGTCGGGTGAACTGAGGTTTTTTTCCTAAATGATTTTCCACTCTCCCTCCACGCAAATGCGGGTTCACTTCCTCTATTCAACCTTCCCAATTCCTAATCCATTAGCGTAATTAGTACTTAAGCGTATAACCCGAACGGGTAGTAAGACGCGGTGCTAAATAATAATAATAATAATAATTTATTAAACTTAAAACTATTTCTATCACAGACTTTGCCTTTAGCTATGAGTAATGAACCGATGAATGACGCTATGCATAGGATGAGGATGCATCGTGATCAGGACTACCTCTTTTAGTGCATAGGTGTTATTTTTCAAACATAATTTAATGAATACTAGACTTAATTTCCTCCACACAATCATTTTTCGCACAAAAATATCCAGCTGTCAGAATGAAAAAATATAATGGCGTCAGTTCGAAATCGAGCTATACCGACCGACCGGTCGCGAATATAGTCCCAACTTCGGCGGATAGACGGTGTCATGTGCTCAGCACAACGAGCCTACCAGCCATTACTCTGTTTTCTAGACCGGAGTTGCTACTTTTAAGTTTAAGTAGCTATTAATTTGGACCTCACGAAGCTGAGTTGACCTCGTCCTAGACCCACTGCTTTACAGAAAAATATGTAAGTGCCAGGGATCAAACCCGGGACTTCTGGATCTTTATTCAGGAGCTCTGACCACTATACCACTCAGCTATCATTATTAGTAAAGATAAAGTAACTTATTTGGACGCGTCTAGCTAATCATAAATGTCTGTATCAAAGACTTTTAGGGGGAGAAGAGGTTAACCATGAAAACTACAAATAATAATTAATGCGAATATTAAATCATTACAGGTATAATTAGAATGAAATCATTAATGCCTATTATTTAACTTAAATAATTATACAGTATAATAAATACACAGGATTAATTACAAAACAAATTATAATCAAACTAATGGAAACTTCTATCTTGCGCTTTTAACAGTTTCTATACAAGTTATTCTGATTTTGGTCGACTCAAAGACTCAATTATTAAGCGGTAGACTGTGCATCCTTTCACTTAACTGAACATTTTTCATCCTTGCTTTATTGGCCTCTTTTTCCATCTTCGAATACTCCTCCCGACGCTGAAGGGCTGCCATATACACGTCTTTGAAGGAAAGCGTGCATTGAACAACTATCTCTTTGTAGTATTTCGTGTCCAATCGGTACAGTTGACACATTTCTATCGCTATGATGTTGACCACGCGTCTATGCTCGACCAGGATCAGCTCCAACTCGCCAATCGTGTCGCCGTCCTCCAAGTGACAAATCTCCTGCCCGGTGTGTAAAGTCTCTACGGCGGTACCCGAAGCGATAAAGTACATACATTCCGAGGCGGAGCCCGCCTTCAAAATGGTCTCTCCAGTGGCGAACACTTCCAGCACCAAGGTGTCCACGAGACGTTCGAGGACGTCTTTGGGTAAATCTTTGAACATTTTGGTGTTTCGGACGAGATTCACTGTAGAGATGTGGTGAATTTCTTGCTTCAGGTGAGGGGGAAGCAAATTCATGTAAAATTTATCAACGTAGTAATTATGATGAAAGTAGTAGTCGAAGTATCTGGAGCAGCCACAAATAAATATGGTTAATATCACTGACTTCCTTAATTCACAATCACTTTATATTTTAATTTAGGGCATAAAAACGTTTATTTAAAAAAATATATTAAATTATTGTGGATGAAAGTATTCCTCTCCTTGATCGGTACTTTATTAGTTGGAGCCTAAAATAAACTCTCAAAATATTAATGTGCAAAATAATTCGTTTGAAATAATTTACTTAATATATATATATTTTTTAAAATTAATTTAGGTTACAACTAATATAAATATTACAAATGAACAATACATACTCCCGATTTGGTGGTCGGATGGTCTAAAGCGCTACTCTCGCAATAGAATACTGAGGATGGTTTTTCCGAAATGGTTTTCCCCTCTCCATCCATGAAAATAAGGGTACACTTTCTCTGAATTCATATTTCCTAATCCCTAGCACATCATTGTAAATTAGTACATAGGCATATAACTTGAACGGGTAATAACCCGCAGTGCTAAAAAAAATAGATACAGTTTTGAAAATATTTGATTAAAGAGCAAATATAAATCGAGATCGAATGGTTTCGATCTATCAAAACAGTAATTAATTATCGGGGAATCTTATTCAGAATTAAAATTAAAACTAGGTGACCTGGTGGTCTAGGGGTAAGGTGTCAGACTTCTGTGCTGAGGGTCCGGGGTTCAAACCTTGGTCCCGGCACAGATTTATCTGATTGCCAAACCCTTCCTTCACCTCTGACAAGACGTGTATTAATCACAACTTGTGAATGTGTGGAATGCCAGGCCTCCACCGTGGTTCGGATCCCACGTTAAACTGTAGATCCTCCATTTCATTTCACAATCACCCTACCATTACACGTTAGCGTAAGTGCGTATATAACCCGAACGGGTAGTAAGACGCGGTGCTAATAATAATAATAATAATAATAATAATAATAATAATAATAATAATAATAAAAAACTAATCTTATGTTTTGATGTTCCTGGATTTCTCCAGATTTTCCAGGTCAAAAACATATATGCATTTGCCCAGTATTTTTAAGGATATAAAAAATTGTGGTTTTCACTTTTTTCTGTAAATTTTCTAGACTTGATTTACTAAAAACAAGTATGTTACTGCTCTTTGCAAAATTGTATGAATTGGTGATAAAACCAATGGGTTTTACTTGGCTTTGCCCTTCTACTTCAAAATTCAAAAATTAAATTGCAAAATACAGGAGATTTCCTACTTCTGCCTGTCACACCAAATTCCCTGACTGTGCCCGATTTTTCCCGATATAAAAACTGCTCCTTGCAAATGTCTTGCCAATAAATATTATTTAGCATCTCAATGCCCTACCTTATCGATTTTGGCACACAAAATTATCCCCAATTTTTCAGGTAGGTACAGTCCATTTGCGCTAACATACTTGCTTCTGGTTTTTGAATTTTGGTGTTCTATCCATAGTCGTGTACCCTCCATTTACCATGAAATCTAGCAAGATTAACTCGCTTGGCTTTTCTATGGTGCAGCTTATAAGATAATGTCATAGTAATTAGTCACGCTAAGACTGCTAACTTTCAGGGTACACTGAGGTGGTGGGTTACCACGATTTGATTTTCCATTTGCTATAGGGATTAATTAGTATATTCGTGATATTAAGAACAATATCCTTGTTCTCGGGTTATTATGATCTGGCAATGCAAGTGAGGCTAAACATGGAACTTTGAATGGTGCAAATCAACGTGGCTTGCACTGACAAGTTGTAAGAGGAAATAACATTTGATAGAGGATTAAGCCCTCATCTCCATTATTCGTCCAAAACCAAAATTCTTTGTAGTAGTTTAGTTTGTTCTGTAGGCCTATTGTGAAAACTTGAAGGAGGTGTAGGGCTCATGGTAAATATTTTTTTATAGTAACTTAGTTGTTAAATATGTCTCATACCAAAAAAAAGACAGAAAAAAACTATTTCACATTATCTTTCTCTAGCCCCACCACAATACCGTAACTTTCCTCTACTCTACTCAGTTCTCAGTAGTGTTTCATATCCAACCTCACCAGTAGCCACTCCAGACGTACCGTACCTTAACATTCTCAACTGCAAAGCTTCCGGTATTTGCTTGTATCGCATATACTCCTTCATCTCGTCTAGAATCTTATGATATCTGATAACCCTTACGTTATTCGAACACCGGTGAGAAATGTACATCATGGTGGCATACATGGTGAGTGCGCTGCCCAGGACCACGATGATGCCACACACGAGGTTGTCAACGTTTGTGGACAAATTCATTTGTCCGTAGCTGAGCGCCAAACTGTTGCAGATGGCACGAAAGAGACTGTGGACATACCGTTTGGTGACGGGCTTGTCCATCACATTGATCTGAGTGAGCCATGATTCTTGGTCTATACGAGAGGTGTCGAATGACGCCATAAATAGGGGGACGAAAAAGTGGAAACAGGCGGCCCAATGGATGAATAGCAAAGAATAAACTATCATTTGGTGCGCCCATTGGTAGTCAACACGATACACGCCCATGATATTTTTAATATAACTGCTAAGCGTTTTTATTCTAAACAGTTTAATTAGTTTCAAGCATTTCAAATAAGGCATCAATTTAGGGGAATATACTTCCTCATTAAAGATCAGTTGAAATGGCAGAGAAGAAATAAGATCGACGAAGAAGTAGGTTTTTAGATAATGAAAGAACACTCGTCTTGGTCTGAGGACTACCCTTTTTTGGGGCCAAGTAAAGAACCCGGTGAAGAAATTCAAAATAATATCCAAAATACATATGAAATCCAAAGTAAGGCCGATGACCATCATAGTTATAAACGGCTTGCTCGTGTTCGTGAATGTCAGGTAAAACGGAATTATTATCAAGAAGAGTAAGAAGACGAACGCCATAATGCCTTGCCAAAAGGTGTGGAGGTTGCTGAATGGGTGGATGATGCACCAGCGTTTGTCGCGGAGCTGTGAAAGCTGTTCTGAACGTAAAGCGGATACGCTTCCCAGGCATTTGATCCCCCGTGGATTCGTCAACGAAGCCAAACGGTTCACCAACAGCCAACGTTTCAATCTCGCCCATGCACTGGAGCCAGGCGGAAGTTTCGGGACGGTTTTTTCTGGATTTACGAGTTCGCATACATGTCTTCTCTTCATCATTAGTAAAAAGGGAGGCAAACTTGTCGATTAACCGGTATATGAAAGTAGGTTTGTGAAACGTTTTTCAAACACTTAGGATTATTTAAGAACCAGGCATAGATGAACACAACAATAATATCACAATTTGGAGGTTGAGAAACACATAACGGATTACTTAATTTCTCTTTAAAATTGCCACAAATAGAAATCACTTTCTTTGAAAATTAATAAGTAATTACGGTACTCTCCAATAATTTATTTAAAGATAATTTATTATTTATATTTATAGATCATATTTGAAATCTAATTACATATTATGTTTACTCTTATAATAAATGAAATTAAAACTTATTTAAAGATAAACCCGAAATTCTTCGGGTACCTTCGTGATCACTCGGTCCACTCTAATGATGTCACGCTTTTAGATTTATGGCTATGTTTTTCGAGTCAATTGAAAGGCTGCTAAAGATTTTTTACTTTTTTACTATTAGTTTTCTGCCTGACGGCAGATCGTCACATTAGGTATCTCCACGCGATTCTGTCCTCGGCAATCATCTTCATCCGTCTTTTTCCCATTTTGAAGCGTGGGTTTGTCAGTAGAAACAATCGATGGGCTCTTATTCATTAAAAATGACCTAACCTATTTTCACTACTAGATAAAGTCTATAAAAAAACCCTCACTTAATTCAAATCTTGTCCGTACTCATCATCATTAGAAATTACAGTTTCCATCAACTTGCCGGGTCTGTTTGGAATTAAATCAAATTTGATTTTATTTGATTATGATTTTATCATTGTTATGATATGTTAAGGTAGACCTATTTCTCAGTAAAAGAATTAAAAATGTAACTTTTTTAAACTTTAATTTCCAAATATATTATATACTCTCGTCGTCATTGACGCTAAAACAAAGACAATTCGTGAATAACAAACAAATATGGCTACCATAAGGCATTTCAATCATGAAGATAAACACATAATCTAGTTATTTTCTTCTGCTTGTGTACTGGTATTTGGTTGGCATATCACATTAAGATTGTGATAGGTGACTTTAATGCAAAGAAAATGAAGCAAGAATTCTGTAGGCCTACAATAGGAAAGGAAAGCTTTAATGACTTTAATAATGATAATGGAATAATATTGATATATTTGGCCACTTTAAAGAATCTTATTGTGAAAAGTATTTGCTTCAAGCTAAGAATATTCACAAATATACTTGGACCTCCCTATATGGGAATACATATAATTAACATTTGATCACTTGCTGACAGATAAAGGAAAGTCGTACAAGTTCACCGGATGGCAGGTCATGTAGTGGCACATATTGTGATTCAGGCCACTACTTGGTATGGTAGCAAAAATTAAGAAACGTCTGTCGGTAACAAAAAAAAAAAAGAAAGAAAAAAAGATAGAGAAATCTGGCAGGCAAGTTAGAAATATATTATGTAGAGAAACTGATAGATGGTGAATGGAGGAATAGATTTAAAATTGAAAATTTAAATAGGTTTACTGCTCTAGAGTGCTCAAAGGATGAGGAAACAATGAATCCAGAAAAACAGCGGGAAATTGTCAAGGATAATATTAGAAATGCAGCAAAGAGTAGTTCAAGTATAAAGCGGTGGTCACACAACGCTACCCAATAGCTACTACTAAGTAAGTGAGTAAGTACTAAGTAGCGGCTATTTAAATTCATGGCTACTACGATGTCACATTTGGCTACTGCTTTTGAGGCCTAGTAGCTGCTGTTACTACAGTGCAAAAAGGTGTTGCTGGTGAGTGATAATGTCTTCTGTGGGGCCACGTCGTGTTATTTTAAGGTGATTCGTCCAGCAAGCTTCTCCTATAACATTTTGACAGGGAATTTTTAACATGGTTGAAAGGGGGGTGTTGTGTTGTAAAGGGGGGTTGGGCAGGTGGAGTGGGAAAGTAAGCTGGGATTGCCAGCTCTTTGTTCACAACAGGGTTGTCATATCACTTCCTCCTTTTTCTGCTAAGGAACTTCACTGTTATTTAGTAATTTAGAACATGAATGGTCACTGCATGGCTCACCCGGGAGTTGTGGTCTTGAGTTTGAATCCTGGCTACTAAGATTCAAAGAATATTAATAATTTAAAATAATGAACTTATTACGCGTGTAGCAAAGTATTTATTGTACCGAAAACTATTAGGCCTATATTTACAAAATATGTTCTTAGAAGAAAAAAATAAAATGTATTACTAGGCAATATAATGAAATAATTTGAGTGGTGAAAGTTTAAGGGTTCTTTTATTATTCTTTTAGCACCGAGTTCTTACTATCCGTTCGCGGTATACTCACATGTACTAATTACGCTAATTAGTTAGGAATTAGGAAAGCTGAATTTAAAGGAAGTGCACTCGCATTTGCGTAGATAGAGTGGGAAAACAATTTATAATAAAACTACCCTCTGTACACCTGACTGAGATCATGATGGACTGGAGCAGGTTTTAGAGTTCTTTATTTGTAGTAACAAAAAGTATTACTTTTTGTTGTTATTATTATAATAGTTAACAGAGCTCATGATTGGCAACTTACAAACCGGCCAAAAATCTGTAAAAATGTTTGAATGCCACGTAGGTCAAGTGGCCTACAAGACTAGGACCAACTGGTCGACAAGCTTATGCATAAGAAAGCAAAGTGATCGACAGCCAACTGGTTGAACAAATAAATAAAAATATCTCGTGTCAAGTGATCGACACGTTTAGGACCATGTGATAAGATATACAACTGTTTGACTTGAGAGGACCTACTGGTATACAAAAATCGAGATGGATTGACCAATTGACCGACAAGTTAATACATTACAAACAACGTGTTCGACAACAAAATCGTAAACGGAAAATAACAAGTAAAGTCTATGAAACATTATTTTTTAATAAAATTTATAACTTTAATAAATACCCACATTTGTGGTCACATGGTCTAATACGTTATTCGCATTCCTTATTCTGCGTGTAGCTCAAACGGGGAGTGAGAGCTAAGGAAAAAAAAAAACAATTTAGTGGATTTTTTAATCACCGCGTCATACTATCCGTTCAGTTTAACGCTAATTTTGTGGATTAAAATCATCATTAGTAAGGCATTTATTTTCTAAGTTGGTCTTTTTGGGTTAACCAAATGGCTGTTGATCATTTTGTCCGCATATGCATGAGTTCAACCAGTTGGTACAAGTCATGTCCTACTCGTGTAACCAGGCCCCGGGACATCAAACAATAGTAGATTATGAACCAGTGGTAACAAGGCGCCGGGACATCAAATAATGGAATATTATGAACCACTAGTAACAAGGACCCGGGACATAAAAAAATAAAATATTATGAAACACTGGTAGCCAGGTATCGGGATACCTAATAATGGAATATTTTCAACCCATGGTAACTAGGCCCCGGGACATAAAGCAATAGAATATTATGAACCAGTGGTAACAAGGCGCCGGGACATCAAATAATGGAATATTATGAACCACTAGTAACAAGGACCCGGGACATAAAAAAATAAAATATTATGAAACACTGGTAGCCAGGTATCGGGATATCTAATAATGGAATATTTTCAACCCCTGGTAACTAGGCCCCGGGACATAAAGCAATAGAATATTATTAACCACTGGTAACAAGGCCCCGGGACATCAAATAATGGAGTATTATCAACCACTGGTACTAGGCCCCGGAACAACAAACAACAATGGGTTCCGAGTTTAAGCTGTAATTCAAACTAAGATTCTTAGTGGATAAGTTGAATGTCTGATTTAGACTGATGTTAATAGGAAGATCATTATTTGACATCTATAAAATTTACTAGAAATGGGATCACTAATTCATACGTCAAATCATGTGATCTACAGCTGTACCTTTGATAAAGGCCTATACTATAATATTTACATACGTTATAGTCTGAACTGACTAAACTGACTACACTTTAATATCGTCAGTGCGCGTGGATATAATATCATGAGCGTGGGACGAATCTTGGATAGCTCAGTGCTAGAATATTGACGCGCTAAGATCCCGGGCTCAAGTTTATTCTAATGTCAAGGTGTCATTTTTCAACAAATTTAAATTAATTAAATTGTATTCTCCTCCATACGGACATTCCCGTAATTAAAATGATTTTGCAGCTTGTGTGTTGATATTCATTAGTAATTATTTAAGGAACCCGTAATTCAAACCAAAACTCTTTGTGGTGAATTTAAACATATGATATAGTTCCATACCAACTACAACAAGTAGGGAGCTACAATGTCTTTAGAAAATGATATATACGCCATATATATATATAGTACCTTTGCTATGAGTTTATTACGTACCTAAGACCATAGCCAGCCAATAATTTCAAGGGTGGGGGGTGTTTGATGAACACATCCCCCAATTGCCGGAAGCTAGAATTTAAAAAAATTATAAACAGTTCTAGAATCTATCTGAAGTGGTTTGTTTTTTTTGCAACATAACCTCCAAACTGCCAGAGGCTAGGACAAATTCTAAATATTAAACACCTCTAGAAGCTATCTGGAGTGATTTTTTTTGACAACATAACCCCCTAACTGCCAGAGGCTAGGACAAATTCTAAATATTAAACAACTCTAGAAGCTATCTGAAATTTTTTTTTGGGAACATAACATCATAGCTGCTGAAGGCTAGGAAAAATTCTAAATATTAAACACCTCTAGAAGCCATCTGAAGTTTTTTTTGTGACATAGCACCATAGCTGCAGAAGGCTAGGAAAAATTCTACATATTAAACACCTCTAGAAGCTATCTGAAGTTTTTTTGGGCAACATAACCCCCTAACTGCCAGAGAGAATCTTTCTGAAGTTTTTTATGGTTACACAGCACAGCTCCCTAATTTGTACTTGTATCTTAATTTTGATATTGTTTGAACAATAAATAAAGCATATATATATTTTTTTGTTCATAAAATTTTGGGAAGGGTTTGAACCCCAAAACAACCCCCCTTACCCCGGGCCTTGTACTTACCTGAAAACATCGTAGATCAAATCTTTCATTGTTTTAAGTTTATATCGATTCTTATTCGATTTCACCTTTTTATTTCATTTTCTTGGGGTTGATGCACGTTGCTTTTTAGGGTTGAACTTAGCCATGTTCAATAAGCAGGTAAAATTATGATTTTTTTTAGTAAATGCCTAAAGGAATGCAGTACTCATGTGATGTGACATTAGATATATTTTCAAAACTTTTAAGATTTTATATACTTTTTAATGTTCAATATACAACCAGTAATAAAAGTGAAACTCATATTTTTATTCATTCATGAAGTTAATTATAATATTCAGATAAAAAATAGGTTTAATATCATTACACGCTTTGATGTACCAAGAGATGAGTTCCTTTTACACTTTGAGTTGAAGAATAAAACTAACACAGTAAAAATACTATCCAAGTGCCAAATTACTAGAGGAAGGAAAAAGATACAAAATAAATGTCACAACTCATCACTCAGGTAGTAAGACGTGGGGTGAGTCATTAATCGGAGACCGGGGTAGCCCGACCCTTCCTTGGTCGGCTAGTCTGTGTTATTGGTATGTACAGCCAAAGCAAGAAGTTTCAGGAAATGGACATGGCCAATTTACGTTTGCATTGATCAACGCCGCACAATTAATAAAATAAAAGAGTAGAGTTGGACTAATAAACCAAACAAATTTGAAATAACTACATTATGTACTACAAAATGATATAAAATCAAAGTATCGGGGTATAAAACGAAAAGTACTTATATAAGATCAAAAATTATGTAATTTTACAACTATTTAATAGCTTATAAATTAAAAAATAATTTTATTTAAAATATTGTAAGTACTTCATTGCATACACTTCATGTGCATGTCTAGCTAGAATAAATTTAATCCCCATACATTAACTACTTTACCTTAAAATTAGTACGCAAAATGGATAAATTAGTAAGTTTGACTACTTATAACTCGAGAACTGTAATGATTTGAAATCATTGAATCAATATTTATAGCTTATATTTATACACTTATTAAAATAATACAATAAAATTTTGATGGTCGAATGACCTTAAGGCGTTTGTTGCTGATAGCTGTGGGTGATCTGTGCGTTGATTTTTTGGAGGACTTAAGTAATTAAAAAAACTTATATGGATCAAGGAATGGATAAGTATAAAAGAGCAGTTGCGGGCCTCTTCAACACTTTTAAGAGAACGTCATTGGCCCCCCCGCAACACTTTCCTTAGATTTCTTAATCTTCGTCAACTCGTTCCGATATGCATCTCTAAGGGCTTTTATTTTCCGTTTCAGTTGTCCCTCATCCACATTCATACCGGCTCCATTAACTTCGTCCAAAAAACTTGACGTCGGCTGCTTGCTTCATATCACGTTTCAAATAATCCGCGGACGTAACTTTCCACAGACAATCGTACTTACAATATATGTTCAGTACTTTTATTGTTTACCCACCGACCCCTTCACTGAATCACTCATCGTGAACACTGAAAACAAAACACATACAGAACCACGTGGAGATCGAGTAGCTACTACTAAAGTGAAGTTCTCTGTCACACACGCTACTTGGTAGCGGCTACCAGATCACGTGACCCAGTAGCGCCCGCCACACGCTACTTAAGTTGAACATGTCCAACTTAAGTAGCAGCTATATTTTCAATAGCCGCTACTTTCTGGTCACACGAAGCTACCTTAGTATCTGCCACTAAGTAGCGGCTACCGGTAGCGTCGTGTGACCACCACTAAGTAGCGGCTACCGGTAGCGTCGTGTGACCGCCACTAAGTAGCGGCTACCGGTAGCGTCGTGTGACCGTTGGCCTACTAGGATGGGGGAAAACTGATGCAAGTCCACTCAATGTACTAAAAACCCCTTACACTCACTAATATTATTTACTGGCTGCGTTAAAATAGGGTTAAGATGGGGTGCTAGTGAGCTTGAGTTTAGGGAAGTATCCTCGGTCCCGGCACAGATTTATCTGATTGCCAAACCCTTCCTTCACCTCTGACAAGATGTGTATTAATCACAACTTGTGAAAGTGAGGAATGCCAGGCCTCCACCGTGGTTCGGATTCCACGTTAAACTGTAGGTCCTCCATTTCATCTCACAATCACCCTACCATTGCACATTAGCGTAAGTGCGGATAACCCGAACGGGTAGTAAGACGCGGAGCTAATAATAATAATAATAATAATAATAATTTAGGGAAGTATTTTTGAAGTTTTTATAGCATAAACATTTTTGGCCAAAATAAAAAAAAATATTTCTTCTATAGAAACATATAGTTTAGTTTTCTGCACATGCTAATCTCAACAGTCCTTGAATATCTGTCAGATGTGTCCTGGAATTTAATTACAACTTTTTCTCTTAATTTAAAAAAGTTTGTTACCAAATGCCACCATGCTCATGCCAGATATTCAAAAACTGTTGAGATTAGCACGTGCAGAAAGCTAAACTATATGTTTCTATAGAAGAAAAATTTGATTTATTTTGTTCAAAAAATGTTTATGCTATAAAAACTGCAAAATTAGCGCACTAAATTCGCGCTCACTAGCATCCAACCTTAAGGACATGAGCTAGACAATGAACAAACAATGCGCTTGTAAATGTGTAGCGAACAAGTTTCTAAGTAACATTTATTTCTCCAGTCATTATTGCAGCGCCATCATAGCATTGTGCAACAAGCTTGTCCCACACCCTACATCTGTTACTACTTGTTTTACATGATTAGCCGAAACAGCGGCAGATCTGGTAGCAGAAACGTCTGGGAAACAAAACAATTGTTCCATAATTTCACCATCAGAGGACACATATCGAAATATTGTCGATAGCTGTAAAAGTTTTGAGATGTCTGATGTTTCGTCTAATAAAATAGACATAAATGTTGCGTTTTGAATTTCTTTTATTATTTAATCTAGTAAAACTGTTTTAATCGACACAATGATGTCATTTTATATTCCAGCTGATAACCCAGTGAATACAGTAGACGATTCTAAATGCTGAGATAAAATTGAATCATAATCAGAAATGAATTTGAGGAGCTCAACATAATTACCCCTATTTCTAGAAGTAAATGAGTTTTCATGACCACGAAATGCCAGTTCTTGACTGCTCAAATAACAAACAGCGACTACTAGGCGCTTCAAAACGTTACGATTCATTTTACCTTATCATTGTGTTGTTCATTATGTCCAAGAGAGGGGTATGCGATGGTATCTTTCGGTTTCTTCGGTTAGAGTCGTCAACCTTCGGGCATAGCTTCGGTTGTTGAAAAGTATCAACTTTGATGCTTGCATTTCTATAGTACATTCACGACATTTTACAGTAGCCCCATGGCTTCTTTGGTGCTGACTGACAGTTCACAGCTGACTTCTGACAGTCAACATTTAGGTACGGTATATACCTAAATTTTGACTGTCAGAAGTGACAGCTGCTAAACACATGTTTTTTGCAGAACATATGCTTCGGCGTAAGGATACACAATTTGATCTGGTAGCTTTTCAAAGCCATCACCTGTCAGCTGTGAGCTGTCAGTCAGCACCAAAGAAGCCATGGGGCTACTGTACTTGGATGACAACTCAAAAAGTTACTAGAAGTAGCACCTAATGCGTCCCTACTCCAACAGCTGTCACGTTGGATAAATGTAATGAAAATATATGGTAATGTATGAATATGATAGTTAACCACAGTAGTTTAGGCCAAATATTATTTATATTTATTTGAGGTTGGGCACACAGCTTATTTATCGTTCTATTCCACTTAAAAAAAAATTTCACAGCACTTTCACAAAAGTTCTAACGAATAAAGCTTCAAAATGGCGACCGATGAATTTAAACCATGTGATTGAACATAACGGAAACAAGCTATTTACGATTCTGGACCCATGCAGTGGCTAAAAATATTTTATTCAGTTAAATATTTTGAAATACGATAAAATAATCATAAAATAATTTATTATATATAAAAAAAGAAAAGTATTTTCTCTTTTCCAAGTATTATTATTAGCACTGCGTCTTACTACCCGTACGGGTTATACGCACTTACGATAATGTGTAATGGTAGGGTGATTGTGAGATGAAATGGAGGACCTACAGTTTAACGTGGGATCCGAACCACGGTGGAGGCCTGACATTCCACACATTCACAAGTTGTGATTAATACACGTCTTGTCAGAGGTGAAGGAAGGGTTTGGAATTCAGATAAATTTGTGCCGGGACCAAGGATTGAACCCCGGACCCCCAACACAGAAGCCTAACACCTTAACCCTATTTTCCAAGTAAATACGATGCCTGTATTAAAAGGTAATAATGTATGCACTATATTACATACATAAATAACATTCCAAAACGAAGAATAAGTACTTTTAATTATGTTTAGAATTTTGTTTCGGATTGGGTAAAAAGAAATTATTAAAAGTGATGAAATAGTGTGAGAAAACTTAAGTTTACGTAAATTTTAATGTTAAATATAACATGTAATTAAAAAACTTAACATTTATAACGAAACAGTGATCTTTTACAAGTGTTGACAACCTAAAACCTAAACATATGATTTTTGAACTGTCATCAAGGTAAAAACCTATCATGAACAGACTCTACCTGAGTCCCACCATTCTACCCCTTCTCACCCTCCAAAATCTCTGACGTCACAAATAAGAACTACACTAGGTAGAACTATGGGACAAAAGACGAGAAAATATAGACTTTCAACAACCATAATGGAGTAGCGCACGTCTCACATGCATGTTACAGTCACTGCCATGTGCGAAAAAATGTATTTCAAACACATTGGTGCTTAAAGAATATTTTTCAAACATTATATAAATAAAATAATTACTTATCTTCAAGCAAAGACAAGCAGTGGTTGTCTTGCTTGCCCTGACGCGACGCCACTGCTGTACTCATCGAAATACATTTTCAGGGTAATCAAGTCTCATAGATTACGGTGGGCAGGAGATTATAAAACCTTGTTCAAGGTGACTGGCAAACCCAATGGGAAGATCTAGACGCAGATGGGAGGATAGAATTAGAATTAACCTGAAAGAGATAGGGTGTAATGAGGTGGACTGGATAGAACTAGCTCAAGATAGGGATAGGTGGCGTACTTTTGTAAGTGCAGCAATGAACGTTCGAGCTCCTAATGCCTCTCCTCACATTCTCAATGGCTGATACGTCTCAAGTCAATTATTATGTACAGGATGGTCCATATTTATACATGAGATTTTAACAGCGTGGAATTATGTATTTAAAATGTGTATTTATTTCATGAAACTATACAGTGGTAGAGAACACAGAAAGTGAGTCAGTCTTGGTTTTCTATTGTATGGTCCACCATGTGGCCGTCGAGGGCGATGCACGCCTCCAAACGTTACTTTAAGATGGGGTGTTAGTGAGCGTGAGTTTAGGGCAGTATTTTCGAAGTTTTATGGCATAAACATTTATTTGGCCAAAATAAATCAAATATTTCTTCTATAGAATCATAGAGTTTAGTTTTCCGCACATGATAATCTCAACAGTTCTTTAATATCTGTCAAGAGTGTCCTGGAATTTAGTGACGACTTTTTCTCTGCATTTATAAAGTTTGTCACCAAATGCCGCTATACTCATGAGAGATATTCAAGAACTCTTGAGATTAGCATGTGCAGAAAGCTAAACTCTATGTTTCTATAGAAGAAATATTTTATCTATTTCTGCAAAAAAATGTTTATGCTATAAAAACTGCAAAATTAATGCACTAAACTGGTGCTCACTAGCACCCAACCTTAAGTTTTCACAAGCCCTTTGGCACATGTCTGCAGGAATGTTTTTTAATTCCCCGATTCACGAAGTTCTGGAATGTTGTGGATCCTATGGTGGTACACCTCGTCCTTGAGGTGTTCCCATTAAATCTAGAGAGCTAAGTCCGGGGATTGGGCTGGCCATTCCACAGATCCCAATCGGCCGATCCAATGTTCTGGAAACGTTTCGTCCAACCATTCCCGAACTGTGAGAGGTGGGGCACCATCCCATTGCCACCGCATCGTGCCCAAGTCGTACCATTGAGGCAGTAGTGGATGGACAGTGTTCATTAGGAATTACGGATGACTGTCTCCTGTGATCGTGTTGTCAGAGAAAAACGGACCAATTAGACCTACTCCATCTGTTTGTGGCAAAAGTATCGGAAGAGTCTCTCCTCCGAGAAGATACAATTCAGTCGCCTCGAAACTGACAACACCACACACCATGACTTCAGGGCTCCGTTTGTTCACATCGATGTCCACATGCGTGTTTTTGGTGCGCCGTTACACGCAATTGTGACGGTTCACGCTACCTGATACATGGGATTTTGCTTTATAAGTCCACATCACGTGGCGCGTCAGCTCAGGATTTTCCTCAAGCTTCGCGAACCCGGCCTTGGCAAAATCCATATGCCTGTCGGGATCATCCTTATTCAGCAGTGCATTGACCAACCGTGGACAGAATGGCTTCAGTTTGAGCCGTTTAGTTAATTATCTGCTGACTGGTTCGAGAAATGTCCAACCTGGCGGACAAACGCCTTTGCGATCTGTCCTTAGTGGGTGAGCTAGCTAGCTCGGCCTGTAACCACGCTTTGCTATCTTTTAGTGGTAGTAGTAGTTCTACCACCTTCTACAAGAGCGCACTGCAAATAACACAATGACTCTTTTAAACTATCATTCATACAGGACACACATAAAATAATGATTCGAGGCAATCATTAATGAAAAACACATCAAACAATGACTCGAAGTAATAATCCATGCAGGGCACACTTGACATAATGGCTCAAAGCGATCTTTAGTGAAGAACGCATGGAACAAAAAATCACGGTACGACGTTCTTTCATTTTCCCAACAATTGTCCTTCTTTTACGATTAAAATATCTATAAATTATTAGACCAGAATACTTAGTATAATTACAAGATGTGCATAGTCTATTTTTAATTTTGAGTGATTTTGTCTCTGCTGCCCATAATAACTATTCCAAGGCTTTCTAATCACTTGGTAGCAGGGGCGCGCCTACGGGGGGCTGAAGCCCCCTTCTGAAGGCCCTCCCCAAAAATTAAGAATATTACATAAATATGATTAGCACTATGTTCTGTCAATTAATCAATTATATTTGGTTTAATTACATTTAATATAAAACAAATAATGTTGTGCAGTAATTAGGGCTTTTCAAAGGAATACTTTTTTCTGTTGATTATTAATTTTACTGTAAATTTGCACTTATAAAAACTGGACCTGTGATACCGTAATATTTTCTAGAAATTGTTAAAGTATTTACTCTTTGTACATAAAGTTTTGAAGTGGGTACAGTAATGGAAATTATTATTTTAGACGTCCTATGGCGTACACAGTGACAGAGAGAGGGAAGGCCGAGGATCCAATTTTGGTACAAATTAGCTTAAATTTTACAATTTTCATCCTTTTAAATCTAAATTTTTCCTGAGCCCCACTTTTTAGGGGACATCGCTGATTATCTTTCTTATCTTACTTTGAATCAAATTTCCAAATATTACAGTAATTGAAATGTATATAATGGTGCAATTATGAAAATTATTATGTAAAAAACCTCCCCCCCCCCAGCTCAAAATCTTGGGTGCCAAGGCAGTAGCCAGCCAATAATTTCAGGGGGGGGGTTTGGTGGGCACATCCCCCAATTACTGAGGCTAGAAAAAATTCTAAATATTAAACACCTTTAGAAGCTCTCTTAAATGCTTTTTATGGTAGCACAGCCCCCTAATTTATACTTGTGCAGTAATTTTGATATTGTTTGAACCATAAATAAAGCTATATATATTTTTTCATTAAATTTTTTTTTGGGGGGGGGTTGAATCCCCCTCGATTACGGCCTTGCTGGGTGCGCCCCTGCTTGGTAGGCTTATTCTAGTAACGTGTGATTTAAAGACTAGGTAGGCCTATCTATCTAAAAGGTCCCAAATAAGTGGTTAAGTTTTTTAATAAGAGGTCTTGAGCTCTAGATTTGCACAAAAATCACGAAACGTCTAAATATTGTATACATGATTTACTATTAAAAAACCCACAAAAACCCTGTGATTTAGACAAAGTGGAAATAGGCGCTTTTACACCTGGTTACTACTACGACTCGTTTATGATTCCTGAAAGTAAAAAAGATTCTGAAACACGTCGTATCTAATGTTTAAATAAATATACGTTCATATAAACAATACTACCCTAAAAGAGGATTAATGAATGCTCAGAGTTTTGAAGAAGATAAAAACTACTTACCCCTAAATAAGAAACACGTCACACACACACACACACCGGGACTGAAGCTACGCGACACTTGTTTAGAATCGAACTATTCATTCTGTTCCTTGGCGGCGATGTAGAGTGGGTCTTATCACCTCTGTTATCTGCCAGCGCAGTAGAAGACTCCACCTATTTATCAGTGACGGTTTATCAAACTGTTTACCAGTGCAAGATTATCATCCTGATCAAAACTCTCTTCTTTGTATTAGGACGAGGACATGTCACCGCGTGCTTGACTCATCAGACCCCCATGGGGTTGTTTCACTCTCAATTAAGTGCACTAGAGCCTTACCCAGAAATTTATTTTGGCGAGCGGTTCTGCCTGGCGGTGGTTCGTGGGGAAGTCCCCCAACAGGAAAGGATTATTTTAAAAAAACATTGAATCCTTCAGAAGAAATTTAAAGTTTTCTTTTTAAACTTAATCAGGGTTGTAGCCTGAGTTATCTAAATGTTAGTCCGGGTTATAAGATTAATATTCATCAATCCTACTTCCGGGCAGAGGGGAGGAACACCCCACCTTAATACAGTTCTTAGGTGATGAATTAAATAACCAAGCTATTATATTTGTTAGTTACCATTATAGCCGTATCTAAATATCATATTCTTTAAATTGAAAATTGACACCTGGACATGGGAATTGAACCGGGACCTTTTGACTTAGTACGCTGATGTTACAACCACTGAGCTATCCAGAAACTGACCCGTGACCAGAGCCATTCTTCACTCATATTTTAAGGCAGAGTTTGTGATGGACGTGCGGAAATCGACGGCTACAAATAGCTTAACTAAATCCATAATGATATGCGTATTTGTACAGTAGGTGGCAGCAATAAGCCAACCACCGAGTCGATGATGGCTGCGTTATCTGATAACTCGTGATCACACATTTGTAGCCAACGATTTCCTCACGTCCATCACAGACTGTGCCTGTTAGTGAAGAATGGCCCTGGACATGGGACAGTTCCTGGATAGCTCAGTGGTTAGAGCATTGGTATACTAGGCCAAAGGTTCTGGGTTCGATTCCCATGTACAGGTGTCGTTTTTTTTTTTTTTTTGAACAATTCTCAGGTGTTCCAATTTGTCCTAATGACAATTCACACATCCTGTTCTTTTAGGTTAAATAGTTTAAGGTTGCAGGCCTTTCCCTCAAACAATTTAAAATTCCGGCCTGATGAAGGATGATTTTTTTTCTCATCTACCCTGTGCAATCCATTACCTATTTCTCGGTAGGACGTCCTCCTCATACATTAGGATAGAATCAGGATGGGAAACCCTGTCGTAATTTACTACAAGTGGCGAATTGGCCATACAAACGTGGAGAATCTAGTTTGTCAGCTCATTTACAGCAAAATAAACTTTTTCCTGATAGTCCAGGTGACAGGGCAAACAAATTTTACTAAATCGGAAAAAAATCCCAGAATCTGGAAAATGTTTTGAACGTTTTATTTTGGGGGTCTAATTAGCATACTAATTTTTACCCTAGTGCGAGCTCTGAGTTCGCTGCAACAATGGAAAAAATACGCTAAAATTATATTTTCGTTCAATATCTCCTTTTAAGTTGATTTTACAGTAAAAATAGGTATAACCATAATTACATTTTCTATAAAAATGTTCCTGAGCATATTTATCGTCCGAAGGATAGTTTTGAAGATGTAGCCTTACCCAGGTCTGCGTTCACCACAACAATGAAAAAGACACGCTAAAATTATATTTCATTTCCCATCTCCTTTTAAGTTAGTTTTACAGTAAAAATAGCTATAACCATAACTAAATAAAATAAAATTTTCTTTAAAAATGTTCCTTAGCATATTTATCGTGCAATGGATAGTTTTGAAACTATAGTCATGGGAAGCATAGCACCTTTGTGCAACCCCACTGAATTAGTGTTTTGCCTTGTATCTCGCTTCCTATGTTACACGATATTTAATTGTAATGTTTGAAAAATAACGAGTGTATATCATCAAACATTCATGGCTTGGTATGGCAAAAAAACTAATAAATATAAGTAATATCTAGTCTTTATACTCTTTTTTTTAACGTCATATCCCCTGTAGGCCTAATCCACTACAATTTTTTATTTCATATTTCATCGTTTGGAAGTTGAGGGTTGATAAATCTCCTCCTCTTTATCAATCCTTTCATTTCCTTGGTGGGAATGTGTTTAATTTTCTTACTCAAAAACCTCTTTGTTCTCTTCAGTAACGTTGTGGTCCAGATTAACATGGATTTCATGGTCGTAATCCAAACTCTCCTCTATGTTTTCAATGTTTGTGCATGATTGTCCTTGAAAATTGATGCAAATGATGGAACATCGTAGTCCAACTCTTCTACATCCTTTAGTACATTTGCAGGACATGGTCTTTAGTAGCCTTTGGGGAGCTGGATCTTTAGTGATGGTACTGGGAAGCAGGCCAAACTTTGTGTTCCTCCAACCTCAAACTTGCGAGCTCTTGGGATTTCCATACCATTGCTGAACTTGGTGGTACATTCGGAACGAATGTTGACGTGCAGTTGCCAGAGTAGGAGGCAAAGCTGCGGGATTGAATGTAATTTTTGATAAAGATTTCACGAATAGTTGGAATCTTAGAATGTCTAACAAGCTTTCACTTTTCAGAGCTCCGTAAGGGGCTGCAATAATTTGTTATTATGCCATGTCTCTCACATCCAGATGTGCATCTAGGTCTTTGAAAAGCTGCAAGATTTTCTGTAGCTTCTTCAATACCTACTTTAAAACATTTTAATTTACCCTGACTGAAAAATGAGGAAGCTGTGTTGCAACTACTAAATGCATGTAGAAAATAATATTGTCTTTCAATTTTTTGGAAAAGTTAAAAAGTGCTGGAAGAAAACACTCTTTTGTCCATTTTCTCTTTTCCTGGTTTCATAAAGTAACTGTTGGGGTGAGATGGTGCTAATGCTCTAAGTAGCGCCAACAGATAAATATCTTCACCAGCTATCATAACACAATCATAATCACATGATATATGAATTACGGTATTGATAATGAGAGAATCAGCATCTTAATCAGTTTGTTTAACAACAAAACCCTCATTTTCAAGCTTCTTAAGTAACATGTAGATGACAGTTTTTTCCTTAGCATTTAATAGGAATTTATCTTGAGACATAGTTGCTGTCATCGACTCATCGAACAAAACATTAACCACAATATGGTTCTTCAATCGTCTAAAACGCTTGGCTGATTTTGTGCTTTTGACTTCTTCAGATCCGTCGAAAGCTTATGATACTCTTTCTTTTAAAGTTTTTTTAAAAACATATTTCACATACTTTATTAGGGTTGAAGAGAACGTCTCTTTTTTTATGTCGAACTACACTGTGAACAATAAATTCACCATCTAAAATGTGAATTCCATTCCAAAATTTACTTCATCAGATACAGAAGAAAACAATTCCTATGAAAGAGATTTTTTTTTTCATTCCTAATTCCTTAAGGAGTGATAGGAGTGATAGGAGTAATAGAGTGGATAAGGAGCCAATTCAAATTGAAATTAATACTGCTGCAACTCTTTATCGAATTTCTTGGCCAGGGAAATTAATTGAAAAAGTATTACAGGGTCAAGTGTAATGTTCTCATCATGTATTTTGTTTTTGAGGTGACTGCTTGGAGGGGCATCACTCTCTTTTTGCGCTGAAACTTTACACTATCGAAGTTGTTGCCGATTATAGTGGTAATTGAAGATAAGCTGATCTCATATGCTTTGTCTAAATACATTTTTTTCACCTCCTTATACTGCGGTACTTATGGACATACACTATGTCAAACTGGAAAGGGATGGTGAGATAAAAACTAATTCAAATATTTTTGCACGTCTTTGTCATCTTTTGATATACCTACACAATATCCTAGCATCCACATGTTGTCATGTAGTAGCAAATGACACTTGACAATTTTCTTCAATTTTTTTCTGATACCTCCAGAAGAATAGGCATTGTGAGAATTCATTTTGTCAGAACATTATCAGTAGTGGATTAGGCCTACAGGGAATGTGATGTTAAAAAAACGCGCCATATACTCTACCTCATGGTGGTGTGGAAATGAGTATAAAAACTAGATATTACTTATAACATTAGTTTTTAGGCATACCAAGCTGTGAATATTTAGTGATAAATGCAATCGTTATTTTTCAAATATTACAATTAAATATCATGTAACGTAGGAAGCAAGATACGACAAGGTAAAACATTAATTCGGCGGGGTTGCACAAAGGTGCTATGCTTCCCATGACTATAGTTTCTAAACTATCCATTGCACGATAAATATGCTAAGGAACATTTTTAATGAAAATTTCACTCTGTTTAGCTAAGGTTGTAACTATTTTTACTGTAAAACTAACTTAAAAAGGAGATATTGCAAGAAAATATAATTTTAGTTTTTTTTTTAATTATTTATGGCTCTAGCTTCGAAACTATCCATTGTACGATAAATATGCACGGGAAGATTTTTATAGAAAATTTAATTTTGTGTAATCATGATTATAACTATTTTTACTGTAAAAATATCGTAAAAGGAGATATTGAAAGAAAATATAATTTTAGAGTCTTTTTTCCATTGTTGTGGCGAACACAGACCTAGCACGAGGGGGAAAAATTAGTATGCTAATTAGACCCTCAAAATAAAGCAAACAACACCTTTTCCAGCTTTCTGGATATTTTTCTGATTAAAAATGCCCAACGCCTGGCCTATGACGGCATGTGCTGGTTATAACTTGATATTGCCTGCATATCATTGTAAGCATTCCATATGTGCAATAAGCAAAGGCATAGAAAGCTCATTTTATAGGGGTGTCCAGACATCCCCCCTCCCTGTCAACCTTGCCTTTTCTTTCAAACTTTTCATAGATAGCAAATAATGTTTTGAGTAACTAGTTATGTTGAGATAATGGATGGAGGAAGGGTAGTAAATCTACCTATATTAGCTACAAACTCGACTTCTACCAGTTGCTCTGTTATTTTAGCTGCTCTTTTATTAGGGTGTTTCTTCATGTAGGATCTTACAGGTGATACCAAAAACGTTTGCCTCATTTTCTCAGACCCCACTTACTCGGCTCATTCCGAGAAACTTCCTTTGTTTTTCAATACCATATGAATGTACAAGAAAATAAGTACACTGTTTGAAATGTTGACATAGCTGATTTTACAATCGGAAGTTTTACAAGGTGTATCTTGAAGGTGGATGTTAAAATAGTCATTAACTAATAATTGGTAATGACATACAATTAAAACTGTAGTAAGAGTAAAAACTTAAGATGGGGTGCTAGTGAGTGTGAGTTTAGGGCAGTATTTTCTAAGTTTTTATAGCATAAATATTTATTTGACCAAAATAAATTAAATATTTCTTCTATAGAATCATAGAGTTTAGTTTTCCGCACATGATAATCTCAACAGTTCTTTAATATCTGTCAAGGGTGTCCTGGAATTTAGTGACAACTTTTTCTCTGCATTTAAAAAGTTTGTCACCAAATGCCGCTATGCTCATGAGAGATATTCAAGAACTCTTGAGATTAGCATGTGCAGAAAGCTAAACTCTATGTTTCTATAGAAGAAATATTTGATTTATTTTTGCCAAAAAATGTTTATGTTATAAAAACTGCAAAATTAATGCACTAAACTGGTGCTCACTAGCACCCCACCTTAAACATTAGTTTTTTATCTGTATTTGTGGACCCTCCAACAAATCCCAGTGGGGGTCCAGTTGATCCCGGGGGGGGGGGGGGGGATGGATCCAGACCCCCACCTTTCTACACCCTTGGCAGTAAGCTCTGATATTCAACCAATGTTTCTGCAACTTGACTGACAAAAGGATTGTCAACTTTTATATTAAATTGTCTTCCATATTCAATTTGAACCATTTTCATCATTTGCGTCTGAGTCAATTGTAACTGTCTAGTCAGAATGTATAAGTTTTGAATAAACTTGTTCAAACAGTATGTGTTGTTTTAAATGTTGGATAGAGCAACCTAATTTCTACTGGTGTGTTGAATTTCACTTCTCATTTGCCACACCTGTGGCTACATTGAAAAATATGCTACCCAGCTCTGGACTAGAACCCTGGTACATAAGCCCTCCAGCATTGTTGCCACTAACTTTATTTACAGACCATTCAAACACGAGGGAAGAGACTGTTTAACTTTGTATTTACCCACCTCGGTGGTGTAGTTAGCTAACGCGCTAGATTCATGTTGAGCTAGACTACTGAGGACAGGGAGATAAAGGTTCGAATCTCAGTCAGGTGAACTGGGGGTGGTTTTCTTAAATTGTTTTCCCCCCTCCCTCCACACAAATGTGGGTTCACTTCCACTATATTCAACCTTACCGATTCCTAACCCATTAGCTTAATTAGTACTTAAGCGTATAACCCAAACGGGTAGTAAGCTAAATAAATTACTTTGTATTTCAGGTGTGTCAAACTCATTTGATCATAAGGGCCACATTGAAAATTAAGACTGAGGGGTTCGTATTTAAAAAAAATAATCAATATTTTCATATTCTTAGGTAGAAAGAATTACACATAAGTATCTTATTACTACAAACACAGTTGGCCCCTATATAAAACTATCAGAAAGATTATATTTTATGCAAAGTCATCATGGTTGACAAATGTGTGCCCATAAGCCAAAATCTCTCCTTTTTTTTAATGTGAGAAAACAAAATAATATTAATACGCTTATGTGCTCCCAAACATTGCAAATAATTGGGGCTCATTTTCAAAAACTTAAGGAATTGATTCCAGTTGAAAAATAAAAAAAGGGTCCAAATTTAGTTTACTTAACTCACAAGATCATTTCCTCAAATTAAGCCAAATTCCCCAATCTATATCTATAACCTTTATATAAATAAGAAGAGAGTTGCATTACGTCTAGCAATCATAAGGTCCGCGGCCTGCACAAAATCAGTGATAAGGCCACATGCTGGCCGCAAGTTTGACATGCCTGTTGTGTATCTTTATTAGCTCGACGTTTGAAATTACATATTAAACTTTTTTAAATTATGAATTTTTGTTACATATTTAAAATTATTAATTAGTTATTTAAATGTAGACTATAATAGAAACAAATATATGAAACAATTTTGTAAAAATATACTTAATTTTATGCTTTTATATTTACATTATATGCGTTTATAGCTATTCCTTCAATGACACACGCTTTATTAGTCGAATAGTCAAAGGCAGGGTTCGCAAACTCATGTCACATATCTGACAGGCCCACTTTTGTGCAATACTTTTATTATAATATCCAACTTACAGTCATATACACGCACAAAAAAAAAAAAGTTTAATTTGAGTGTGTGTGTAATTTTGAATAACCAAAATCCCCTAAACCTATTTCAAACTGTGCTACATTTTATTTATCACTTTAAATATGTGATTGTAGGTATTTTTATCTACATCATTTAACAAATACTGATTTGAGTATTTCGCTAATCCACCTACACTATCTGGGAAAATACAGATTATCCCAATAATATGTAGGTATTCACACTTTGAATGTGAATACTAAACATGAAAATGAGGACGAGAAAGTTATATTCAGCACTTTCTTTACCTGTATCTCAATAATTTGGTAGTGGTACATTGCACCCTATGGCTTCACAACAATGTAAATGAAAATGGTGAAGCCATGGTAATTGTTTGAGCAATGTAAGTTGATTCTTAAGTTTTATCGGAAAACGGAGAATGTCATTGAGGTACAAAGACGTTGTAGAAATGAACCACCACCAACACGGGTAACAATTGCAAGGTTGTGCGACATGTTTGAGGCTGATTGGACAGTGCAAAATGTGAACAAGTTACGGCCTGGAAGACCAAGAACGTCAACGGGCAATGAAAGTGTTGCAGCAGTGTTACATACACTAACACATTCCTTGAATAAGAGTAAATCAGTAAGACTATATCCAGTGTTGATCGAATTTTGCGGCGTGGGTAGTGGAAGCCGTACATTCCGAGACTACTCCATTCAATATCTGAGGACAATCCAGATATGAGACTTCAATTTTTTTAAATTATTTTATTTAAAGGTTTGTATATACATATTCCAAGAGCATTTGCTCACTCGGGAACTTGTAAAATGAATATGTTAAAATTAAATAAATCATTCATTATTATATTTGGGCATTTGTCGCCGGCCAACTCCCAGTAACTTATGTGGCCCTCATTCGGAGGAATGTTGGACATGCCTGGTATGGCTTATAAAATAAGACTGTAGTGCAATCAGTCAAGATGGTCGGTTCACATATTATATTTGTATCTTTGGTTAAAGTGTGTAGTGAAATGTTTGAAAGTATATATTTCTACTCTTTTATTCCTGCAGAGTCAAGAGAGCTGTATAATTTATTATTATCGTGCAAAAATTCTATCTAAGTATTATCATATATACCGTACATATTCTTATTTATCTCTTTTAGGAAGTTGCTTTTCAGATTTCGCACTTGATGAGTTTCAATGGAATGGGGCCTGGGTCAGGGGATTGAATAGTAGCTATTGATTTTCTTAGAGAGGCGGCCATTACCTCTTTGTCCAATGGCAGCGGTGTAAAGTGTGAACTACGTTCCTTTCATTGTAAAAGTCAAACCAAGTTTGTTTCCTTTATATGTTTTTATCCATCTTTCCTGTACCTTCTTCTAAATATTATGTAGTTAAAGAACTAGTGATACAATTAGTGTTGTCAACTTCATATATTCGATTTGTACAACTACCCACAATGTATTTGTGTTGAATTCTAGGTTCAAGTGACTCAATAAATCTTTCAGGTATGTGAACTGGATGACTTATTACCACTATCACAGCTATTTATATCAATTAAAGACGTTTCATACAATACTTCAACACAAGTGAGATAAGGAGTGTTTGGGGGCCATACTACCTGCTTTTGCAAAACTAAACTAAATGTCTTTCCCCATCATGATTTATCTCACATAGATGTTTACTATCACTCAAATAAGGTTTGGTTCAAAAAATAATGTTAAAGAAGCTTTTGTGCCCCATTGCAACAAAAGTATATATCAAATGCATTTCAGGAATTGTACTTGGCTATAAATGGAGAATGTTGGTCACTTTTCCTCAAAAGAATTTTAATAATATTTTCTCAGCAAATTTATAATATATCACTATGCCGAATGGATAAAAATCAATTTAGGATGAATGTAATGTCTTTATTTTCACAATATTACAGCAAGTAGTAGAGTAAAACAGTATATAATTATCTATATGTAAACAGTTCATGCCATTAAAATTCTCAATGTAAATTGTTTAATAGTTTATCTATAAAACATAATATTAACTTTAGTAAATAAAGATAATTCATTATTTTTAATATAATCTTGTAAATGTTAATTAAAAATATACTTGTGCATGTCACAGAGAAGGTTGCAATAATTTATTTGATTGAAGTTTAAATCTAATGTGGTTTATCAAAAGCAACCTGGCAATGAGGTTGTGACATAAGTCAAGGGGTCCAAAATTTTTCATTCCAAGGGTCAAAGTATTTTTGGTTGTTAGAATATTTCAAACTTTACCGCAAAAAAAAAGTTCATGCGGGATTGCTTCCTGTACATGCTCGCTTGAAAACTTTAAGATCGGCACATAAATCTTTAACAGCAGAGAGATGATCAGTTCTCGCCCTTGCAGAAAATGAAGAGGGAACAAGAGGAAACCGCCTCTGTGCGTAGTTGGCTAAGCGCAGTCGTGTTGAGCCAGACCTTCGAGACGGAGATCGAGTTCGAATCTCGGTCGGGTGAACTGGGCTGGTTTTCCTAAATGGTTTTCCACTCTCCCTCCACGCAAATGCGGGTTCACTTCCTATAAATTCAACCTTCCCAATCTAATCCATTAGCGTAATTAGTACTTAAGGTATAACCCGAACGGGTAGTAAGACGCGGTGCTAAAAAAAAACAAAAAAAACAAGAGGAAGAACCCCAGCAATGTAACCCACTATAACAGCTACACTTCTCTTGAAAACTCGCAGTTTGCTCCCACACTTTTCACCTCGTATATTCTGCAACCCTCTTATGCAAGACAGGAAATTACTCCTTGTACAAACATCACTCATTGTCCCCCTTAACCACCAGTTCCCAACTCACCAATCCTATAACTGAACAGCCAGCCAGTTATCATTAATACTAACCTCTCGACCCCCTTGGGACTGAATCAATGATCCTTTGAACCGAGTCAGGCAGTCTTCAACCCCCACTCTACTATTCTCTGGGACACCCTCTCTTAGGACTTTGCTTACATCTTAAATGTATTATTATTATTATTATTATTAGCACCGCGTCTTACTACCGTTCGGGTTATACACACTTACGCTAATGTGCTATGGTAGGTGATTGTGAGATGAAATGGAGGACCTACAGTTTAACGTGGAATCCGAACCACGGTGGAGGCTTGGCATTCCTCACATTCACAAGTTGTGATTAATACAGTCTTGTCAGAGGTGAGGTAGGGTTTGGCAATCAGATAAATCTGTGCCGGACCGAGGATTGAAGCCGGACCCCAGCACGAAGTTGACACCTTACCCTAGACCACCAGGTCACCCTTTAAATGTAGCTTGCTACTTATCAATGATTCCCTTTAAACTGACTGCTGCAGTAACAAAGTAAATGTAATTTATGTAAAAGTTTCAAAAAATATATTTTAATAGTGCATGTTTATTGTATAGGCTATCTGGCACTTTAGCTCAGTCAGTAGTGTGTCTGTCTACTGAGCTAAAGGGTCCCGGTTCAATTCCCGGCATGTCCAAAAAATGTATCACTTGTGAAATGTGGGTTTATCCTTTCACAGTAATGAATTAACAGCGAGGGCTGGATGTTGTGCCTGTCCTAGTCTTAAGTTAGATTATAAGGCATATGAAGCTACAGCAGGCTGTTAGCAGAAAATATATGGCTTGAAGAGAAAACTGCCCAGGACAAAGGCTGGAAACTGTAATGGATGTAAAGTAAAAGTATAGGCTATCTATATCAAAACCAAAGATATAATGTGTGTGTTAAAATATATTTTAAAAGTTATAACCTTTGCAATATTTCAAATAAACATGTACTTTGGAAATAATTTGCTATTTATAAAGGTTTTAATTAGTAGGAATAGTCCGCACACCTACCTTAGTGATACTGGAATAGAAATGGTTTGAATAAAACACTAAAAAACACATTTTTAAGACAAGCTTTCCCTGTCACAGAAAGTGTATTCAGCTCATGAAGAAGCTGTCAGTGAAAGATTGACTTCCAGTATTCCAGTATCAGTAAGGTAAAAGTGCGAGCTACCCCTCCTTATTCAACCCATGATTTAGCCTAGTGCCCAATTCCAACCAAATAAACTTGTTTGTAAAGAATGTTCAAATATTAAACAAATCACAACCATCACCATTTGTGTTGTCATTTATATGTAGCAAATTAACTTTGCCCCAATTTTTGACCTTTCTATCATTTTTTGATTGCATAAGCTACACATAATATCATTCACAAGTTTGTTAGTAAAACTAAATCTGTTTTTGTTTTCAGGGTTGAAATTTACTTGAGGATGTTCTTCCTTGGTTAAAAAAATTATATTTTCCCAAGTCAAATTGAAGATGGCAAATGTCAAAGTTTTTGAAGCTTTCCACAATCCTAGAGTTCAGTGTTTAGCTTTGTGTTTAGGCTGTCTACGATTAAGTTTACAATAGCTAAACTTAAGGATATAGGATGGAAAACTTGGTCAGGATTGAGCTCCAGCCCCCTGGACTAGTCAGGAGTGATAGTCACTACAAATGTCAGTTCTGCTTTATTATAGTCCGTGTAATATTTTCATTAGTACTTTTTTACACTTGTTTATTTTAAATGATTATTATTAATGATCATTTATAAGCAAGTTTGGCAACAGTTATTAAATGTAAGAAAGCACCAGTCAGCAAAATTATTAATACAATAATTGTTAATTGTATTATGGGTGTGCGAAGTCCACGTTTTCAATTTGAGGTGAAGCCAAATCAAATTATCTAGCCAAATTGATGTTACAGTATTAAAAAAAGATGGTTTTATGTTAGAAAAATATATCATTCTAGCTATATAACTTTTGGCATTAAGTATCATTTACAAAATGTTTTATCGTAAACATTATTAAAATATTCTGACCTCCCTTATGGACATTGGATGTGAGAGACAAGTAAAGGGTAGGCCATGGAAATGAAGTTTGTGAGGAGCATTCAATATTTTTACTGACGAAGCCTGCATTTTTTCTTCTTCCAAAATTAAGGTTGAAGCTGAGAAATGTTCAGAGCAAAGACAAGGTTTTTGAAGCTTCGCACACCCTATTTAATTGTTAAGGCAACAGCATAATATGGAGTCATGTTTCACAGCAAGATGATGCTCCACATAGGGACAGCAAGACGTTGGCACATATTCCACTGGAAAATAAAATTCAAGTAACAATTATTTAGATCCATGAATTATAAATGGGATTAACCCGGTAATATTTTAATAATTGTGACACATTATTACACAGGCACAGCAACAAGGAAGGGATACATTTAGCATTGGATGGGAAATGATGAAGGGAGGAGAGACAAAGTATGCTTTGTAGTATGAGAAGGTCTGCAGGTAGAAGTGAGACAAGTGTATGTAAAACAACAGAATAAAAGGACAAGTTTGAGGAAAAATTAGAAAGATATGGTAAAAGAGTGAGGAGGGTTTGAAGAAGTGTTAGGAAATGATGGATGTATTAAATTAAACAGTGAAAGCAGGATAGAAGGACAAGGCCTACACACTTACCAGAAAACTGAAGGCCTCAAAGTTCACAATGAAAACACATAATTATGTAATTTTTGGGGTACATCAGTTCCCTTCTTCAGCAGAAGAAAGTAAAACACAGAACAAACTATGGCAGCATGGAGACAGATGGAGAGAGAGAAACGAGGAAGCAAAACTGAGATGTTTAAGATCATGTAATAAAGCTGGAACGCAAGTGAATACCAAAGAGAATGATGGAGATGAAGTATGTAGGAAAAAGATTGCAAGGGAGACCAAGAAAGTGTGCCAGAGAGAGACGAATGGAAGTGATTAAGGGAGGAAGAATGGTGGGAGGATAAGAAAGATGAAGGCATTTTAATGAACTGACCTGGCCACAGGCTGGAAACAGTTGATGATGACGAGCAAGCATTTATTATAATTCATAGTAGCATATCCATATAAAGTGATATTTTGTATTTATAACTTTGCTAACATGACTTTTTTTATTGTTGCAATAGTTATGGATTTCTATGAAAATATATTTCACTTTATTCAACATTTTGCCAACCATATTTAAAATATGTATACCAGTAAGTAATACCAAGTTGCAGAAACATTTTACTAACTATTTAAATTAAAAATTATTTGTAGTCAAAAAATCACCATTCGCACACCCCAAGTTATAACAAATCTTTTTTATTTTTAAATGGAATAAAATTGTTTGTCACTTTATCGTTCTTTAATAGTTCATCAAACATAATCTAGGTCAAAGGATTGACCAGTAACAGTTGCTAGTTGAGACCATAATTAACTATTTGTCCTGTGACAGCAGAAAATGTCTTCCTATTTGCCAATATTTTTTACCCATTCATGCTCTTTCTTCCTTGTCTTTAATCTTTTTTTTTTAGGTAAAATTTATTTTGGTAGTATAATTGTTAACAAAGAACATCTCACCTGGTAGACTAAGCTGGTAGTTTTTTTGGGACCTGCTCATGGGCACGCCGCAGTCTGCGTCTTAGTTCCATTGGGAATTTCTCATAGCATTTCTTGCACACAGGTTTGAGATCAAACTCGTAGAATTTGGTCTTCTGGTTCATCTTGAGGTCACAGACTGAGCAGGCAAAGTGGTGTACACACCAAGCTTTGTTCAAGGCCGTAAATACTGCAACAACAAACATTTCTTGGCTATCAAAATATGCAGGAATTAAGAGGGGTCAGAATGGAATGGACTTAGTGTCTAGGAGGGATAGGTCTTCGAATTCTGAGGGATATTCAAGGATTATAATTAATTTTTAATTAAATTTGAGATATAAAATATTACTGAAGTTTTAAATAGGAATTTGTTATAAAGTTAATATGCTACTTTCCTGCTTCGGTGGCCTCATGGTCTAATAAACTAGACTGCTGACGACAGAGAGAGTGGGGTTCGAATCCAGTAAGGTCTCCCGAGGGTGGTTTTCCTAAATGGTTTTACACTCTTCACACAAATGTGGGTACACTTCCTCAAAGTTCAACCTTCCTCATACCCAACTCATTAGCGTAATTAGTACATATGTGTATAATCTGAACATGTAGTTAACACAGTGCTAAAAAAAACTACTTATTGGTGGTTTGGTCCAACAAAGATAAGACAAATTTACCAGACCTTAGAGCATTTGAAAAAAAGTTGATTCAACATAATATCTTTATTTGTGTAGTATTTATATGTGTTATATGAACAATCTTGTGCCAAAAGGATCTGTACAGTTCTATACAATAGTCTAACTCTAATCTGTATTTTGAAATATAAATACTTAATACATGAACTAAAGTTGAACACATGTATTTTCAAGTGAACTCAAATTGAAATTAAAAATGCCTGCTTGCAAATCCTATGGTAGTAAGTCAAAAGTTTTCTAAGATCTAGCCTGTGACTGCACCCCTTACCATCTCCTCCAATGACCTGGTTGCATACGAAGCACAAGTTCCCAAACAGTTGGTGATAGTGGGTTTCACAGTAAGCCAAACCCTTTTTCTCATAGTGGCGATGACCCAAGAACGGCTTCTCGCATTTAGCACACAAAAATGCTGGAAAAACCACAAACCACATATAAAAAATAAACAGGTATATTAAGTGAAGAATGTGAATAATGGATGTAATTAAATTCAATTTATTTTAAGGACAAGAAGGTAGGCTAAAATCATTCACAAAACAATCAGAAATCTAAAATGTGTGTTTTATTTTTGCATACGATTTAAGTGGACCTGCCATGTTTTAATTAAATGTGCAGGTTCTGTCCTCCAACCCATTAATCTTATAATTGATAAATACTAACAAAATAAATAAGTGAGGGGGTCAGGGAGAAAACATGATAACCCTCATAGATTTAGATGGGATGTATTCACTATTTAAACTTTGATTAAATCTGTAAATCTAGTTATAAAAAATAAATCATATATTTGTCGATATTAGCTATCCTCAAGGTTTTGACTGACTATAAAAACAAATTGTAGTTCAAGTGGTGAGCTACCAGAAATCACTAGCATATATTTTTATAAAATGAGGATTATTATGTTTTTGCTCCGACGTCCTCAATTGTTCTAACAGTGGATTTTTAATAAATAAATATTTTACAAGGACATTTGTTTTCCAGTAAGGTTAAGGAAGTGTATCATAATAACTATGGGTGGTCCAATGCCGATTGTCAATCCAATCATCATTCAAATTAATTTAATAAGCAATTATTGTTTATCCTTAAATTAATATTTTTTCAATGATTTTCTATGCATTGATTAAAATAAAATTCTAAATATCTAGGTATTACAAACTTAACTAGGAGAAAAGTGGAGTCAATTTAAATATAATTCACTAAGTTTTCATTCAAACTTGTATAAAAAAAACCTACTAGAGTAACAAAATTAAAATTATACACGTGAACACTTGTTTTTAATTAGATCCGGGCTGATAAACCCTTTCAAAGATATTGCCGAAGCTGATATTTTGTTGCCAATATTGCCGGTAACCGAAGCCGATTTATATTTTTAGTTTACAGGATAAATTAGCGTCACCAAGTCAGATCACATGAATAGCTTTGAAAATAATCGGACAAAAGTATTAGGCTATGACGTCATTACCAGGTTTACCAAAAAAGAAAAAAACGCCACAAAAGGCATTTCTAGGTATTTTTTATTGAAGTACAAATAAAATTATTCCCAAAGAGTGGAAAGTTTTGTCTTTGCTGTTTGTTGTAGTGTTAATTCTCAATTGAATGATCAATATATTAATTCTCAGTTAAATGACAAAATAACTAAACATGTATCTCTATAAGGAAAAACTCTTTTTGCTTTATGAGGTAATTGTATTATATTTGGAAAGAAGATATTGCTTTTACAATGAAAAGAAGAACACAGTTCACACTTTACATCGCTGCCATTGGACAAAGAGGTAATGGTTGCCTCTTAAAGAAAATTGGTCATCATCGCCCAATCCCCCGACCTAGGTTTGATTCTATCAGAAGCATGTATCTATGTGTCCTATCATTCTTTACAATTTTCCATTTTCTCCCTTTTTGTTTTTTTGTTTCCTCTTTTAGAAAGTTGCGTTCTGATAGAATGAAACCTATGTTGGGGGATTGGGTGGTGACGATCGATTTTCTTTAAGATGCAATCACTACCTCTTTGTCCAATGGCAGCAATGTAAAGTGTGAACTGTGTTCTTCTTTTCATTGTAAAAGCCATATTGTGTTCGTCCCTTTTATATGTTTCTATCCACCTTTCCTATACCTTCTTCCAACTATAATAAAATAACTAAACAAATATTACAACAGCAGTAAATTGGTACTTGGACATTACGCTTGAACACGCTCTAAGAATTGATATCGGGGAGCGCTCAGTTAGTGATCAATCGAGTGGATCTTGGAGCGCTCAGTAATCGGTATGCAGCCGACGACAGGCACCATGACTACTGAATGCGGTTCTGTGTAGCTAGCCCCTAGAGTACGCAATAGCACACTAATGATACGTTATCTGGGACATATTCATTGTTTTTGCTGTGATTAAGTTACGGCTATGTAAATAAAATATGGTTTAGTTAATTCAGCCAACAGAAAAATAACTCAAATCCAAAACGAAAATTATTTAAATAGAAAGCAAAGTGCTGTGAGCATGCATGAGCCTCGGCTCGTACTGAAAGATGAATGTAATATTTCATTTTAAGTTTGGTATACAACTTGTATTCAATTAGAACTTTGTTACTTATAGCCATAATAAATGTATTTTTAATATTTTATAAATCCACAACAAATAAAATCATACTGGCCCACCTGATATTATTTTTGATAGCGTTTGACTTTGTTACTTGAGGAAATCTTTATCTCTAATATATTTATCAAATATTTCATAATTTGAAATAAGCCTTAAGGTAAATAAAATTGAATGGTTCATTTTGTTTAGAATGTTGGTTTTTTTTTTGTTTATTATAAAAAAAAATCTAATATGTAGTTAAGAATTTGTGTTTAAATGGAAGAAACTATTTAAAAAAATTTGTTTGAACTATGAATTAAATTTTCATGACTTGAGAATTTAAAATATATCTATAGATTTTGAATTATAGGTGTAAAATATCTGCATGATAAAAAAAAGACTATCCTTTGCCGATTGTGCTAATATCGGCCAATAAATTGGATCGGTTATCAGCATCGGCCTAATCCAATTTTTAATATCATTACTGCATATTATCTTTGAAATGTTTAAAATAAAATACTCGGCATCTGCTGATCGGCAAAATAGCTAATAAAAACTAATAATACATTTTATTTCAGAACAATCAGTCTAGTGCAGGATAGTAAAGTGTGAAGTGTGTTGTTTTTGTTGTAAAGGACAAGTTGTATCTAGCCCTATCCAATATTGTGACTTTTCTGATTGCTAGATTAAATTAGAATTACTTGGCTCTCAACCATAAACCAATGTTTTAAAAAAATAATTGTTTATGTATATAAGCTCGCTATTGAAAATTTAAAAAATGTAGTGAAATAATTAATTTAATTGCCATATGACACATGTCAAGCAACAAGGTCTAGAAGTATTGCTAACCTCAACATGCCAATGTTTTAAAAAAAAATTGTTTATGTATATAAGCTCGCTATAGAAAATTTAAAAAATGTAGTGAAATAATTAATTGAATTGCCATATGACACATGTCAAGCAACAAGGTCTAGAAGTATTGCTAACCTCAACATGCCAATGTTTTAAAAAAATAATTGTTTATGTATATAAGCTCGCTATAGAAAATTTAAAAATGTAATGCAATAATTAATTGAATTGCCATATGACACATGTCAAGCAACAAGGTCTAGAAGTATTGCTAACCTCAACATGCCAATGTTTTCCGAGTGCAGTAACCACCCTCTCTTCTATCGGACGGCGACACGCCCCACATATAGGTATACCCATCTTGTCATGACAACGTAAGCAATACAGTTCATTCTGAAACACATCAACAAGGAATCAAATATGATATACAATATCAAAGTCAATGGCAATGTTGATAATGAAGCCCATTGTCAACCATTCCATACAATGTGATGGTACCTGTACAAGTTATTAGCCACCATCTTAACTTAATTCTAGGTTCAACACAGCAACCAAACTCCAGATTGCTAACTTATCACAGAGTAAAAGGCAACCAGCACAGTTATGTTTAAGTTAGGAGTGAGATCCTTAGTCATAAAGGCAGATGCTATTCAGATTAAGCAAAGTCAGATCCTTCCTCTAAAATATTTTATCCTCAAACATTTTTCATCTCCTATTTACTTCAAAGAGAATTATTTTAAATCACATGGGTGTGTCACATATCTGACACCTTGGCTCAGTCGATAGCATGTATATCTATTGAGCTAAGGGTCTCGAGTTTGATTCCCGGTATGGGTGAAAATTTATAACAGGTTTAGCAAGAGGGTAGCGGAAAATATATGGTTTGAATAAAAACTGAGCTGGACCATAGGCCGGAAACAATAATGGATGTAAAGTAAAGGGTGTGTCACATTTATCACATTAAGAATGGCTTAAAAAAAACTCCAGAGCCTGAGCCCACCTCGAGCCGTACCAACCAAGCAACTGTCGCTGTTAGCAATGGTAGTGCTAACATTTGCAGCTAGAGGAAATCATTTGGTCGGCACAACCCTCTGGCCGTTAATCTCAGTTTTCTAGACCAGAGCCACTACCTATTTAATCAAATAGCCCTCATTTGCCCTCATGAAGCAGAAGTTGACCCCATACCAAGCCCACTGCTTCCCAAAAAAATTGTGGAAGCTCCGGGGATCGAACCTGAGACCTCTGGATCTACAGCCAATAGCTATGACCACTAGACCACAAAGGCGGTCTTAATGAATGGCTTAGGCCATCTTAAATATATTTATGAGTAACCATTACTTACCTGCCAATGTCATGATTAAAAGATCTTAAAATCACAATACAGGCACTTCTGATTGTTTCCAGAGGCTTTAGTCTTAAGAGAGACTCAAAGTTTACTATAGTAATTAGATACCAGACTTTGATAACACTGGATGTGTTAAATATACACATTAAAAAAATAATTCTTTTAATACCATTACAATATACAGAATTAAATGGCAAAAGAATTAAAATGAATAAAAAATATGTGAAAAAAAATATATATAAAAAAAAGGAAAATTTATAGTAATTTAATTAGAAAAAGTTATCTTAATGCAGTGATTTCCAACCTGGGGGTCGCGGCGTTAATCAGAAGGGGTAGCAAAATTTGTGAGGACTACAACCTTGTACTGTATTTATTCTTTTAAGAGATTTTGATTACTATAGCAAAGCATAAAATCCAAATAGAAACAGAATATTTTGGTTATTTTACTCTGACTGCATGTTTACCGACACAGTTAAGAATATTCTGGACACATCAAATCAATTATAAAAATTACAAGTATTCCCAACAAAGGACTTCTGGAAATCATACAAAGTTTTGTATATGGTCGTAAAATGTAACAAGCCTCATTCTTTTGGATATATACTCGTTTTGGCTGCTGCTGTCGAAATCACTGAAATAATGATTGACAAAGCGTCTACAGATCTAGTCCGAAAGATCCCTCTTGCAGATAACATGGTGGGAAGACGGATATCCGACATGGCGCAAGACATACAAGAACAACCAACTGACACTTTGAACATGTCAAAATTTGCAATACAGGTCGAAGAAGCCACTGACTCGGTGAAGGATGCCCACCTTATAGCTTATGTTCGGTACATCAATAACAGATCTGTCAAAGAGGACCTATTGTTCTGCAAGCCAATTCTGGGAAGAGCCAGTGCTGAGGGACTTTTTAAGATTTTAGACGATTTTTTAATAGTAAGTGAGATGCCGTGGGAAAATTGTGTTGGGATGTGCAGTGATGGTGCTCTTGCTATGTCTGGAGAAAGGAGTAGTTTACAAGCTCCCGTGAAAGTGAAGCCTCCCATGCCATATGGACTCACTGTATAATCCACAAGGAGTCACTTACATCAAAAAACATGAGTACAGAACTAAGTGTTGTCTTTAGTTCCATCATTAAAATAGTGAAATACATTAAGACAAGACAAAATGAATCACGTTTGTTTGCTGCTTTATGCGAGTGCTATCTTGTACTACTCTGCTGCACGCTGGTTGTCACGCGGGAAATTGCTTGCAAGAGTGTTTGAACTGAAGGATGAAATTAGTCTTTACCTCAAAGACAGTGACTATCCCAAGAGTAAAAACGAGATCAATAAAAACAGTTTCTTGTGCAAACTAACCTATCTTGCTGATACATTTAAAAGACTTAATATTTTTAACATGTCAATGCAGGGGTGTAGATTGTTTTCTGCTGTGGCTGCCCTTAAAACTAAATATAGGAATCGGCTTAACGTTGAGCCGGATCTCAGATTGGCTATTTATTCACTAGCGCCAAAGTTTAATAAACTTTGTGCATCAATGCAGGCTAAAAAATCCCACTAACTGTGCAGATATGTTTAGTTTCTTTTGACATTGTTTATGCTATCTACACACTTTGTTTTTTTAATTGTTTATTAAAAGTGAGTGATATTTTTGATAATAGTTATATAATCATTTTACATCAATTAAAAATTTAGGATTCAAATGCAAGGAGTCACAACGATCTCAGAGGCAAAAATTGAGGTCACACTCTGATAAAGGTTGGAAACCACTGTCTTAATGCAATATATTTTCAAGGTTACTTTCGCCATATTTTAAGTCTAAGAAATGGTAGGCCCTTAAGAGGTGTCACTCTTAATGTTGTTACTTCAATGAAACACAGCTCCTTACCATCTCGTTGGCAGCAAACCCTGGCCGACTGCGAACTTCCCTGGCATCGGCATTGAGCTCGATGCCGCAAGCTGTGCAATTGAAGTGGTACGGGTGGTACACCTCTCCTCGGAATCTGAGAGGCTTATCATCAATCAGCCCACTGCAGACATGTTCATGCCACATATTAGTGTGCTGTACGTACCCAGGGAAAAGTTGAGGGGGAGGCTTTGTTTCAAACTAATCTTAACTTTCGCACATGACATACACAGGGTTCTCATTATTTTCTTGCTACAAAATTCCAAATATTTTCCAGACGGAATTACTATATTTTTCAAGCAACTTATATTGAAGAGAGAGACATCTAATTTAATAATGAATCAAATTAACTTACATAAAGTCATGTAAATGGTGTTTAAAAACAGGATTTGACATTAACAGGGAAGTGTATGTAATTTATTATACAGCCCAATATTTAAGGTTAAAATGGAAAGAGAGAGGAGTAGGAGGTTAAGACATGTGCTCAATTATAAATTTACTTTTGCTTTTATACAAAAACCTACTATTTAACGTTAGCAACTAAATGCATCAAATTCACAAATATTCAAGTTTTTTTTAAGTTTTTGCAAAAAAAATATGGTTTTACCAGAACAAAAAAAACCCACATTTTTCCAGTGTGTCATAGCCCTGATATGTATTGATAGACATTTGTTTTATTTGACCATCAAATTACTTTTAAAAAAATATTTGAAAACGGCACGGCTCAACATATTATGGCCGTTTAAGGCCAAATAGCTTGGTGTAACAGAATAACTCTAGGTTTAGTGTTGGAAGACTCACTGGCACTTGTGGCAAACATATTTCCCAAGCCCGACTGCCTTGGCTTTGGCGTTGCACTCATGGCAAAGGGCCCGCCCCTGGTTGCGGATGAACCCTAGATCAGCCAGTTCCTTGTTGCATTCCTCGCAGCGAAAACAGTTGGGGTGCCAATTTGCATTCATGGCCTTGATCACCCGACCAATCACAAATTCTCCTGAAGGTTAAAGATGAACTGATGTCAATATGTTGAATTCACTCATATATTAGACTAGAGTAGTGAATCGTTAGGAGTTGCTAGGTGAAGCCAAGTTTGATGAGGCTATTCCTCCCATTAAGGACCAAGCTTAGCTTTCAAAATCAATGCAGGCTACATTTGTTCATCTACCACATTGATATTTGAGCACTATGTCTGTGATTGGTCAAATAAAAGAGTGTTGTGGTTGGTCAAATAGAAAGTGACGTTTGTGGTTTGTCAAATATATAGTGAGTGCTTTAGTTGGTTAAATAGAGTGTGACGTTTGTGGTTTGTCAAATATATAGTGAGTGCTTTAGTTGGTTAAATAGAGTGTGACATTTGTGGTTTGTCAAATAGATAGTGAATGTTCTAGTTGGTCAGTTAGAAAGTGAGGTCTGTGGTTGGTCTATTAGAAAGTGAGTACCCTGGGTAGTCAAATAGAGAGCAAGTGCTGTGATTGGTCAAAAGAAGAGCGAATGCTAAGTTTGGTCAAATAAATAGTGAATGCTTTGGTTAGTCAAGTAACAAATGAGTATTGTGGATGGTCAAATAAGGAGTAAGTGCTTATGTTTGTCAAATAAAAAGTACTGTGGTTGACTAAATAAAGAAAGAGTGGGAGGGAAATTTTTTGTAAGAGTATAGACATGTGAGGTCTGGATGGTTTCTTCTGGCAAGAACTTACTAACCACCACTACTAGAATTGTGTATTCAATGAAAGTAAATAGAGTAGTAATATAGTATTTACTGATATTTATTTAAGAAGAGTAACCGAAAGCAAATACATATTATTCTTAGGCATTTTAAAAGTAACAAATAAAAATTAAACAAACATACAAATGAAATAAATGCAGAGCAACTTATGGGTATTACAAGTCTGAAATCTATAGCAGTTTTATAAAAATTCAAACTTCCCCCGATGTTAAAGTTAAAAGTTATATAATATTTAATAGTTTTCCCCATCTTAGCGAAAGAGTTATATTAAAAATTTATTTGAAAGAGTCTTACCGCATTTTCCACAGCATGGGGCAAAGAGAACTTGGAAATCATGCTCGCAATATTTGCGACCTTCAAATTCGTAGAAAATACCTTCAGGAAAAGGTCTAAAACACTGAGCACACCTAAAATAAAAATACATTTGGACCATTTTGATTAATTATCTCTCACCTAAATATTATATAATATTATTACTATTATCATTATTTAGCACGTCTTACTACCCATTCGGGCTATACGCTTAAGTACTAATTAACTAATGGGTTAAGAATTGGGAAGGTTGAATTTAGAGGAAGCAACCCCGCATTTGCGTAGAGGGAGAGTGGAAAACCATTTAAGAAAAAAAAACCTGTTCACCGGACCAAGATTCGAACCTCGATCTTCCCGTCCTCAGCAGTCTAGCTCAACAAAAACTAGCGCATTAGCTAACTACGCCACCATTTGTAATGGTAGCCATTCCAGTATTTTTCGAACAAGCGACCTTAGTGAAAAATCGGAATTGTATCCACAAAAATTGGAACTGTATCCATTTGGAATGATCCATTTCAGTATTTTTCAAACAAGCGACCTTAATGAAAAATCGGAATCATACACACTGGAATTATATCCATTCCACTATTTCTCAATCAAGCAAACCTAATAAGAAACTGGAACTATACCCACAAATGGTGGACTTTAAGTTTTAATTCTTACGCTAAAAATAGTTGGTGGTTGGATGGTCCAGCTCACTACTTTAGTGTTAAAGTGGATTACAAGTGACTATAAAATGATTGAAAACAAAGTTTGTTTTCACCATCTTTTAAAAGAGGACAAAAAGGATTGAAAAGGTGTTCACAACGCCTCATGTTCCGTCTGCTCCTAACTTATGCCTACCTTAACTCATTACAGGTGTATAATCGTTCCCAAAGGTTGACGTGACCAAAGCTTATACCACTACTTTTCAACTTTACTCAATAAAGATATAGAGACAGGGTAAGATACCAAAATAAATCAAGAGCAAAGACATTTTTAGTTTCAAAAAAAGACATTAATATGTACACTTTAGTAAAAAATAAATATAATTAAGCGTTAGATTTATAAAATAATGATAAAAGTTTTCATGTCTATGCAGCTAATTTACAAATGTATTAGGGCCGCCAACAATATAACACTGTGAATGCATGCAATACCTAAGCATGATATGAAAACTGTCATTACACTGTTATTACAAAAACAACTATAAATTGTTTACAGTATAGTTACAAAAATAATAAATAGTTTGGTTAGTTTAATAAAAATAAAAGTATTGTTAAGTTTAATCACAGATATAGGAGATTCAATGGTGACAATTTAAATAATGGTGCACACCAAACCACTTTTATTCAAGGACTCTATGATGAAAGAACAAGAAAGCACATGGTGGAGATGAAATGCAATGAAGAGCAAATCAAGCGACACAATTTAAATGTGGCTATAACTGAAACCTGAGTAAAGAGCAAAGCGACAAAAATCAAAGAAGCAAAAGTCGAGATGTTGCTATAATAGGATTGGCCATCACTTGCATTGATGCATCAACCGAATGGAAATAAAATAAACAAATATTACAAAATGTATTTTAAAATATTTAAAACAAAATATTTTTTCTCACAATATTTATGAATCATTTAACTATTTGAATGTCAAGTATCACTTATGAAAAAACATTTTCTATGAACTGTTTGAAATTAATTATTAACTAGCATGATAGTGTAGCGTCTTAGCTTGAACTTACACAAAGCACTGCGTGTGCCACAGTTCCCCATTAGAGTTGACTATTTTCTCATGGGGCTCAAACCCATCTCCACAGCGGGAGCAGAACATGTTGCCCAAGGACATGTTGACGCTGGAACAAAATGATTGCCAATATTTATTTACTACAAAATTTTATGTGTTTTTCAGGTTTTCTAGTAGGAATTTCCTTCTTTCCAGACCCTTTAGAGCATCATTTTTCAACCGGCGTGCTGCGGGATTTTGGGAGACGATCAAAACAGAAGTGAGAAAAAAGTGAGTAAAAAAAATAAGTCCATAATTAAGATTATTTTTAAAAATTACACAATTAGAATTTTAGCTATTTAACTTTTAAACATAATCTTATCACTTATTATTTTAATGACCAAATCTCTTCTTGAGAAAATTATGGTGTGCCTTGACAATTTTAGCATCTTGTTCAGTGTGCCATGAGTTTAAAATCACTCCTTTAAAGGTACTGATAAAATTTCAATTTTAATAATAATGATCAGTGTTAAGTCATGTAATTGATGTTTAGAAAAGATTGATTTGAGCTTGATGGAAAAATATGTGCTGTAGTTACACACACCAATGTTTCCAGAGGGAAGGGAGATAAGGCATTTATTCGAATCAGCATGTTTAGTTTTTCTGTACACGTTTACCTCTATGCAAAGCCCTACTATTTAAAGCTTGCAGTTAAATGTCTCAAATTCACAATTAGTCCAGTGTTTTTTATGGATCTCCAGGTGTGTGGCAAACCGAACAACACTTTGATAACAATAAATGAGTATGCCTTAGAATGATTGGATTAAGTATAGTGTGTCAAAACTCTAGACCCAAGCATTCAGGGGCTAAATTCCCTAACAAGGTAGGCTGGAGCTTATTCTTTATATACATAAATTGTAAAATCACAATCACCTCTTCAAGCAAATGATAATTCATTTCCTTAAACTTAACCTTCCTCATCCAGTTCCCTCTTATTAAATAGCATTTAATTTGGGTATTTTTTTATATAGATTAATTTGGTTCCCTATTTTGTGAGGATTTAGGTATGATTAAGGTTGTTTTGGATTAAAGGAAAAACTGGTTATTTACTGATAAATGTATATCATAATCCATTGCCAATGTTTGGCAGTGACAATTTATATAAAAACAGGTGACCAGACTTTTAGTGTTCATGATTTCCATATAGTATTTAAGGTAAATATGGATTTGTTTTGTATAAGGGTATTTTATTTTTACCATAACTCGTAAAATATGACTGAAAAACTGGTGCCACCTTAGTTTGGACAATTTAATGATCTAAGAATTCTGGATTATTTTTGTGACAAGTCTTAAATATAGTTTGTTCTCCTTCAATAAGTGCTGAACTAGCAGTCTAAGGAACCATTGTTGCGTTTGTCAATACATTGAGGAAAAGGCGTTAATACACTGTACAGGCATGTACATAACTTAACAAAATACTTTTAAAAAGGTGAAGAGGACTAGGTTTCTATACCAGTGTGTACCTATTAACATGAGAGGTAGATACCGAGCCTGACAAGCTCCTCGCCTTGGGAGGTAACGGAGGTCTCTCCTCTTCAGTGCTGCCACTGCCCCAACTGATGTCGGCAAGACCCGATGAGAGGTCCTCATAGTCGCACAGACCCTCCTTCTCAACGAGAGACGCCTGTGAGGCCGAGTAGTGAGCAACTCGTCGGGCATACAGGTCACTGTGGTCCAGTGTCTGGAGAGCCAAGGGAGGGGTTGCTCTTCGCACACTCTTTGAGGTCGACATTTCTGTAGTTATTATTTTCACTAGCGAAAGTTCATTGGTTCATTAAAGATTTTCCCTTCTGCCATATAGTTTATTTCTCTTTAGCGATGACAAAACTGTTTTATAATTTGAATCCATATAATCTTCAGATCTGAGAGACAAACTTTAAATTGTACTAGAATTCAAAATATTTATATTTCCAAAGGTTCTAGCAAATATTTTGTTATATTCCCGAGTATGAAACCAGAAAGTGTCTAACCACAATACGGTAAAACAAAAGTGAGTCACAAACACTGTATGTTTGGTACTGGTGGTAAGTCAGTGGATTATTTTTACTTAAGCATTACTATTTGGTCCCAAAATAATATTTAATACAATTCAATTCAATTTTAACAGTATTTATATAAATACACTTGCCAAACAAATACGTTTATAATTCTCCTTCTTCACATTTCACAAAAAAATAGTCAGAATTTCAGTTAATGTAAACAATGATAAACCTTTTTTTTTAGCTTAACATTATTAGTACTGAGAGAAAATTAAAGTAAAGAAATAAAAATTTGAAACATATTATGAATTTCTAAACATAATAATTGAATGTCAATATGAAACACTGCAAACATTCCCAAAAATAACTATGAAGCTCCTTGGTTCATTAACACAATTACACAACTTATTAAGCTACTTTAAGCAAACAGAACCTCTTCACAAAGAAAATATATTGAAGTAAAAGATTCTACACTGTAAAAAAAGTGTCGCAAGCTAAGTTATAATCCCTCCCTCCCTCCCCTCTTTAGTTGATGTTGCATAATCTCTAACCCCCACTCCCCCAGACTTTTTTTCCATTCAGTCTATCTGCCTAGTTGCTTTGGACAAAACAGACACAAGGAAAATACATCGTAATCAATGTATTACAAGCGGCAAAGTTGGATGTTTGCTAGTGTGCTTGACTCTGACCCGAGAGTTTTGGCAACTGGCTGAATGCATTGGGAGCGGGTTTATTTCCCCCAGAGCTGTTCTTGGGATATTTACGGACAAAGAAATATAAAATAATAACAGTTTAAAACTACTAAGGTAGGCCCTAATTAAACATTCCTTCATTAAATATTTTGTGCTAGTTGTCTCATTCAAGCTATCCGTAACACCACACTAATCAACTTAGGTACAAAGGATGAAACCTCTAACACTAGAAGTGGCATATATGTCTGGTCTGGTTTGCCAGTGACGAGGAGTTCAGGTTTCTAATCCCTATCGTGAACTCAGTTCTGCCCTATCAGTGTACAGTAATTTATTAAATGTGGATATCCTGGACGCATAGTAAGAT